>JAOUQZ010000049.1:17460562-17477553 GCA_028564935.1 Neosilurus hyrtlii | reverse complement strand
CAGCAGGTTGTCATTGCGGTTCCCCCCAGTGCAGCTAACTGGGTTATCAAAGGCTGGCCATGTCTCTCACTGTCTATTTTGAAAGGCATGTTAAAGAACCATTGCTGATTTTCGAAAAAAAAAAAAAAAAGTAGGCTGCATAGCCATCAGTGTGTTTCTGCCCTGCGATGGCTTGGCGATCTGAATGAATGCTTTCCAGATGTGTTTTCAACTTTTAGGGATAAATAGAACTGGAATGTTTTTATAAAACGCACCTAGACTGTGAAGGGTGCCGAAGAAGTGCCAATTTAGGTATTGGTCGTTTGTTAAAGGTGACTTTGCTTCATTAAACAACATAATTGCGAACATTTTGCTTGTGCTTATGGCTTTATGGGATATTAAGCATCATCATTAGTGAAATTTCTGTGGTTCTGTCATGTGTACAAGTTCTAGTGTATAAGCCAGCAGTTCCTTTCATATCTTAATAATACACACATAGCTCCAGATACAGAACTACTCACTGAGCTGGAATGCTCATGCTGTCAAAAAGTGCTCGCAAATCTGGATTTATTGGTGCATTTTGGGTATAAATATTGGGTAATTTCTCAAACTGCCTAGAAATGAGCTAATAATTTTATATTACTGACAAATCAATAATTGAATAAATGAATGTACGTGGCATAACGTTACATTTGACTATACGGGCACATCTTATAGCACGTCTTCACATTTCCACACCACACTAGGCAGCAAATCCAAACGCAGGACTATCTGTGCCTTGGCGAGGGGAGTGGATCTGTTTCACATCACATAACACTACCTGTAAGTGGAGCAGGAGTTCCTCTAGAGTTTGTCTGCCACACGTAAAATAGTAGTTAGCAGAGCACCGTTGCTAAGGAAAGTGTATAACCATCGAGTTACTTTTGTAACGGCAAGAAAATCCTATAGCGTACGTCCGTCTGTCCCTCTGTACCACATGGGACTCCTGTGTTATTCTTAGTAAATTTTATTGTCAGGCAATGGTGATACTAAAAATAATTTAAATAAATGTAATAATTAAAAATTGTTTGTTTCTAATGTTATTCTGATGCTCTTTTTAGCAGTCTTCTCAATTTTACACATTTTGCTCAAGAAAACGCGCACAAAATACACATGTGCGGTCTGAAGAGAGTTATATGCCTATATGATGTCAGATGTAGCGACACGTCTGAAACACAGTTTGAAACATAGGAAAACCAGAGACAAGGGTGCTACATACAGATATACAAATGGAATAATAATTATATAATTAAATTAAATAATTTTAATAATTAAAGCATCACTACTCCGTAGATTTTATATCTTGAAAAAGGATTTCTTAAAAAAAATTTCTGGGAGAGAGTTATATAAAGAACAAGACGTGTATAATAGTAGGGTCATGTGGTGTGACATCATCGTTAATGATGTGAAATTAATAAACAACTATTAATATTCTTGTGTTATTGAAATTCTTCTGTTCTTTTGTGTTTCGGTCAATAATTTACACAGTTGAAAGCAATCGCTCAAAAATTTTAAAAGAATTCTGTTGATTAAATTGACAAGTTGAATGAAAAGCCCTTGGGTATTTTTCTAAGACTTTACCGCATTCCACAATATTTTCAACAATAGTTTTAATTAACTCTTCAGTGTTTCACTATAAGAAAAATTTAAAAATGTCCATCAAGGTCCTTTACATATATGGAATGACCTTTGGTCAGTGGGTGGCTTTACATGGCGCACCATGCATGTGCAGTGTGCAATTTCTGTGGGATATAGGGAAGTCCGCTTAGGTACTTCACACTGGTAAGTTCTTGCTGCTGTCGACTAAGGCATGGTTTGATATGTTCAGCGCTTGTGCAAGGTTAAGGCAACAGATTTCTTTTAAAGAAGGAACATGCAAGGAATGGCAGCAGAGCTAGCAATGTAACATGTTTAAAACAGTAGTGGATTACACGGCCAAGGGGTTTTCAATGATTTTTCTTTTTTTGTTATTTTTTACACCCCGAAGGCATCCACGAATAAATGCATGCGGCTGTAGTACAATGTTTAGAAAGACCAAAGGAAAGGGGTTATAAATTTTTGGCGGGTCACAGCTGGACCTGAAAAGGAAGAGAATGATTAAAGTAAGGAACTTAATTGAGGTCGAAAGTTGATAGTAGGCATATGCATATAAAATGGTACTTTGTGTGTGTGTGTGTGTGGGGGGGGGGGGGGGGGGAAAAAACTACACTGTAACAAACCTAGTGATCTTTTAAAGTATCTGGAAAGTTAGAATCTTTAGCAAGGTTAGGTTTTAAGTCAAATGCTGTGGTACATAGCTTAATGTAGAATGATCCTCATTCTTTTAGAGTACAGGATTTAAGTAACTTATTCTCACAGGCAAGTTTAACACTTCAACTGATGTGGGATCCCAAAAAATTTTCTCGTTTCTTAACACTTCTTCCTAATGGAACACTGAAATGTTCAGACACAGCACGTTTCATGTGTCCAGAACCCATTACCATGTGATCAGCTCATTAGCTGCTTCACTTGACTAGCGCGATTGTGTGCTGAATGAATAGACACCCCTTCTGTTCCCTTTCATCCACCGAGAAACAACTATCAAACCATATTGTGGCGAGGGATTAACCCACAGTATGCCTGTAAACAACACGTCTTGCATTAACTAACACCATTTCAATGGTGAGTTTGACATGGCGTGTCCCACGGTAAGTGAAGAAGTCAGGCGCTGGGTGGCAGCGATGCCCGTGCTGGCCCTCATTCCGGATCCAAGCCTCCAGGGAGCTCTCGACTTACGCCTGTCGCATCCTGCCGCATTAACAAGGCACAGTGAAATAACACGCTGCCATCTGGAACACAGCCTCTCGATCACACACACCTCAATTAAGAGCTGTTTCTTCAATCTAGACATGTTCCCTTTTTTTTTCCAGACAAATGACTCCATCTTTTTAAAAATCTTTTTGCTCTACACTAAGCCTGTAAAGTCTCTGATGCAGCAAAGTGGTACTTTTTTTTGTTGTTGTTGTTGTCTGTTTTAATGCTCAGGGGCTGCAATTTGATATTTTAAAAGCATGTGTGAAGCAGGTGTGGAAAAGTAGCGTGTGAAATCTGGGAGGGTGAATCTGGGCTTTGTGGTGTTGAGAGGTGTGCTTGCTTGGGTGAAAGCACTTTAAGGCTGATAGCACAGCCTCGGTGCTCAACACGACCCTCTTGTGACCCCACTTTAAGCGACAATGAACGCCCTTGAAAGGTTTTATTGTTCTTCATCACCTCATACTCCTAGTTGTTGTCCTTCAGTAAGAAGGTTTGCTACCATGGAGAGTTTCTCTTAGTGCATCTAACCATGTACTCTTAAAGTCTGCAGGCACAATGATCTGAGTCGCCGTTTCCTTAAACATCATGTCTGTTCTACTTGGGTTTCATGTTACTTTTGCATGCTGTACCAAAATCTGTTTGTACTGGATTCCCTCAGCTGCATGTTTATTCCAAGCCTTAAAGAAAACCTATTCCCTGAACACATTCAATGTGTTACTCTTAAAATATTCATGGTGTGTTTACTGATTCTGAAACAACTTTTTTGGCTGGTGTTATATTTTTGTTATTTTTGTTAGTAGTTAATAGTTGTAAGGGAACAATGCTAGCACAGTTATAATGTATTTGATTAAAGAAATAAGCACACCACGTCAATAATAACCTCAAACTTCCTAAAATAATATCAGACGTATGAAGTAGTCATCAGGTTTTACTGTTGGCTCTGAAAAAGGCTAGCCTTGTTAACAATCTACAAGGTAACAAGCACAGCAGCACTGATGAAGGTTTGGTACTTGATCTGTTTAAGCAGAATGTAGAGATAAGAAGGTGAGAGAGCCGACTAGACCAAAGGATTAAAGCGCCGCTGCATCAATTGCTTTAAGTCGAAGGGTTGAAAATAGACCAACAACACAGTTTAATCTAAAAAACTCAACTCAGAATTGAATTAAAAATGAAAATTTTTTTCCTTTTAAATATTTCTATATTGTTTTCCCTACATGCTACTTGCTTGCATGTCAGAATTCTTTGTAAGTGCAAGAATTTTAATGATCTCATGTGATCTTTTTTTTTATCAAACTGTAAAAGCACCTAAAGATCACGCCAAGGCCGAAAAGCCTTCAAGGGTGGGGAGGAACGAACTAATTAATGCAAAGTATAGCTGCGGGATTCAAGCTCATAACTGGCTTCTCCTGCACCAGCAGTAATCAGCCGACTTTCACAGATGTACATAGAGATCAGACCCGTAGGAGCGACTCTAGACCCCCTGTGCTTAATAATCCAGCATGCCTAGAATAAAATACTGTGTATAAATGAATCTCCAAACTTGCACCCCGCATGCTTATCCATGGATTGAGTTAAAGTACAGCTGCCTGAATTAATTCTGCTCAGTTAATTTTAATTTCACAACCACATGCTTCTCCAGCTTTCCAAATATACGAGAAAAAATAAGATAAAATACCCGAGCGCCTGCTTACCTAAAAACAGGGTGATGACATGTTTTGGAACACTTCATTTATCACGCACAGTATGATGCACTAACATGGTGCTTTAGCTTCTTCTTAAAACTAGAGAAGCATACTGTGTAAATAATGCACTGTGTCTGCATTAAAGAGTGACTCTGGATTGATAGGCAGCTTGAATTCTTTCTCATTCTTTAACATGTTGACTTGATAGGCAGGTGCTTTATTCAGGGTATTTTTGGCTGTGAGTCATCCATGATGTGCCTTTAAGTGTGAAAGTCATTTGCACAGTAACTCAGGTTTCACCAGGTCAGGTGTGATCTTCTCCTTGAAAAGAAAAAAAAAGAAAAGAAAAGAAAAGAAAAGAGAGAGCAAAAAGTTGACGGAATTACTTTGACCGTCACACCTTGAGAAACATGATCAGCTCCGGTTACAGTGTACGGTTGAAAACAATGCTTTAAAAACAAAGAGAAAGAGAGAAAAAAAATCTAAAGAATAAAGATGTGCGTGCAGATTCAGGGCTGGGTGCCAAAAGTTTTACAGTTAGGGAAAAAAATTGCTTCCGCTCTCAGTAAGGAAAAAAGATTCATAGCAAATGTACATTCATTCATTTTTTAAGCACTTAATCCTAATTAGGGTTGCAGGGAGGCTGGTGCCCATCTCAGCCGACTCTGGGTGAAGGCAGGGTACACCCTGAACAGCTAACCAGGCCATCACACAAACAAGCAGTCACACTCACACTTACACCTACGGGCAATTTGGAACCACCAATCAGCCTACTGTAATTGTTTTTGGTCTGTGGGAGGAAACCGGAGTACCTGGAGGAAACCCATGCAAACATGGGGAGTACATGTAAACTCCAACCAGAAACGCCCCGAGCCTGGGAATCAAACCCCGGGACCTTCTTGCTGTGGGGCGAATGTGCTAATCACTGTGCTGCCGTACCACCTAGCAAATGTACATTATTTATTATTATGAAATGATTGTAAAATAAACAAGATTATTCAATTCACGTTGGCATGAATTTCAGCTTGCTGTCTTTTTTTATTGGATGATAATTTTGTTTCTTTCTAAAAAAAAATAATTAACTGCGAAATAAATAATAAACCAGCAAAATTATTTGCCAATTTAACAAGACAATTTCAAGCTTGAATTAGGAATAACGCTTAAAAATAGGTTTAATCATTTTAGATTTCATTTCAAAAATTGTATTCAATTGGTTTATATGAGATTTCTTCAAGGCTTTGCATCCAAATGACTGCTACTGTTTTCCCCCTCATTTTATAACGCGCTTCGTGTTTTTATTTTTTACGTCTGGAGGGAAAGCTTACACACGTTATTGCACACATTGTGGTTCAGTTCTTCCTCCTGGAAAGATTGAAAGCTGCATTTTGGATGCTCTAGCTCAGGCTCATCTGTGGTTTCATGGCCTAACGGAGCAAAAAAGCTGGCTGTGGCACTTAAGCGTGCCGTGCTGTTAGCTTATCTGAGCATGCAGGTTGGCTGCCCCAGATGCCAGCGAGATACAGGCTGCTACAGGAGTGCCATCTGAACCTGGCACTTAGCATCGCTTTTGCTATCAGTTACAACAATCTGTAAGTGAGAAGGGTTTTTCAGGGCCGCAAAGACGTGCATCTCGAAACACTGGATCCTCACCGGCAATCAGGAAGTGCTGAAGGACATTCCAGGCAATGGCTCTTAAATGAGCTCAGTGGGCAGATCACCTGGATGCCACACCTCACACTGGGCTGCTTCATTATAAGCTGAATAAATGTTGCAGCCCTGTCTTAAATCCTTTCCGTTTCACGCAGTTTTACCATGCTGTTAAATTTACATACCTGCATACAAGCATGAGTTCAAGCTTAACAACAAAATGGCAAACTCAGCACCACCACTCATGCCTAGCTTTCTCAGCCAAGGGCCAAACTCCAAATCCTGCTTGTGTAACCATTTATCCCTGCCTCCATTTGGTTAATAGATCCATTAGGTAGCAATGGATGTGTGTGTGTGTGTGTGTGTGTGTGTGTGTGTGTGTGTGTGTGTGTGTGTGTGTGTGAGTGTGTGTGTGAGTGTGTGTGCGTGTGTTGTGAGCTGAGTGTGTGACATGTTAATTCAGCGTAATTTATGACCAGGAGCATTGCACGAGGAGCCTTCCTGTGTGAGTTGTATCTCTCAGGATCTCCTCGACCTCTTTAGCGCTCTTTCCATCAGTGGGCTAAGAGCACCCTCTCGCTCACATCCGCCTGATTAGGGCACAAAAGCGCGATGCCCTGACGGAGACACACAATAGCTGAGGAAAGGCTTATCGTAGCACGCTAGCAGCCCGCTAAGGTAGGGGGCTAAAAGCACACCTGCCGAGAGAGTGGAGGCTAATCGGATTTCCCTCTCACCGTTATGACCGCTCGCTGCTTCTCATATGGTTTATATTTATGGAGGGCTGTTGCTCGAGCGAACACCTCCCCCCACCACCACCTCCACCTCCTCCGTCTGTCTGATTAGATCCTTGCTGATGGCTGCAGCCCAGAACTGTGGTGATCAATCCTAATTTACTATCCGAATTAGATTAACATATAAAAAATGCAGTGCGTGGACCTGAATGGTTGAAAAGATGTATCCCTGTCATGTATCTCTAACACTATCGGACGCCCAGTGGAAGCGTGTCTTGTTGTTTTTGGAAAGTACTTTTGAGTACGGCTACTTTGAAACAGTGATGCTCCAAGATTCACACTGTAGTCGTTAGTCAACCCGAGAATATGCTGCCACTCACTCCGCAGACCATCTGTTTGTTTTGGACCATGCTGATGCGTGAGATATTCACATGGCTCTCACTGGTGCTTTCTCTCTTGCTCACATTCTAATTGTTTCATTTCTGGAGAAAGGATCTACAAGGTTTTTTTGTAATATGTCTTGAGAGATGGGGTCAAATTCGATTCAATTTTGTATTATTTTAATTTGTGTAGTGATTCATGTAACACTGACTCCAAAATAATTGCATTTTTTTTATTATATGTAAAGTAAATTTTTATTGTTTAAATGCTGCCCTTGGTCTTTGAGGGCTTCTGAGGAGTAGGTTACGTGTAATTACTCATGCTCAATTCAGTTGCGTAGCTCTTGAATAAAGCTTTTAAAGTTTAAAGCTTAAGCGCTGTTATTCAAATTTCTTTTACATGCTTCAAGGTTTGGGCGGCACGGTGGCGTTGTGGTTAGCGCATCTGCTTCACAGCAAGAAGGTTCCTGTGCTTGGGCGTTTTTGTGTAGAGTTTGCATGTTCTACACATGCGTTCGAGGGGTTCATCTCTGTTCTCCGGGTTCCTCCCACAGTCCAAAAACGTATATTAGGCAAACTGGCCGTTCTAACTGGACCTCAGGTGTGAGTGAGAGTGTGAGTGGTTGTATGTATGTGTGTGTGTATGTGTGTGTATGTGTGTGTGTGTGTGTGTGTGTGTTTGTACCCCGCACCAGCCTCCCCGCAACCCTAGTAGGGTTAAGCGGTTTGGAAAATGAGTAGGTGAGAGAGGGTTCAAGTTTTGTAAATTGTAACTAACTAATTAACTAAATAAATAAATAAATACAAATATAAATAAATGAGGAAAAAGTAATAACGAATTGGGATATTTATAGGAACACACTACTTACAGAATCGCCGTAGAAATCGAATCAGCACCTGGGTATCATATTAACATTGTATGTGGTGGACCTTGTAATAATACCCAAAATCATCCCTAAGTGTAGTTACAGTTATTTGCCTTGCTACTACTCAGCATGTTTTGAAAATCACTGATGAATCCTCTTTTCCTTTATAAGGTTATATTATGAAATCCAATTCAGGAAGCTGAGCACATTTATAGATTATTAACAGTAACAAGTTAGAGCCTATAGAAGAGACCTGGTGTTCATTTTGCCCACAGTGCAATGAGCACGGAAGGACGTATATGTGACATTCAGAAATGACTCATAGGTTTTGAATAATCATGCATTTTGATTCCAGTGCGCTTCTTTTATTACCGAGCTTTTCCCTCAGAAAAGCCAAGGCCTTTTAAAAGCTGCAGGAGGGCCTCTATCTTCCAACCTAAGCAAATATTCATGAATTGGGGCCTATCAAAGCCTCCTTTTACATTGTGCAATAAATCCAGACAGCGTGGATTGTGATGTTGACAGGAAATGTATTAGCATGCACCATCTCCGAAGCTGAAAAGCAACAACAGCGTAGCTAAGTCTTGTTTTCTTTGCCTTTATCTTATCTTAGCAATTTCACAGAAGTCTTTTTACATAGCATCCTACACGCGCCATACTTTTGAAACTTTTCACAGTAAAGTAAGTAATAGGTCTGACTCCAAATGATTCATTGGTTGACTACTGTCTTAGTAAGTTTGGGAAATGTACTGATTTATTATTTATTTAGAATTAGTTACACTGATACATTATCTCTTTACTGTATGTAGTGTGTGACTCATACAAGATATAAGTCAAAAGATCAGGCATGCAAAAGCCATTAAAGTTAATAAAACTTTGTTTACTAAAGCGTGGTGGGGATGTACTGTGTTTAAACTTTTTAAAGTTTTTGTTTGGAATCAATGTTAAAGTACATTGGAGAAGAAATTTAGCTGAAGAAAAATGCTTTCTGGGGGTGGCACGGCATTGTAGTGGTTAGCACGACTGCCTCACAGCAAGAAGTTCCTAAGTTTGAGCTCCATGCTTGACGAGGGCATTTTTGTGTGGAGTTCGCATGTTCTTCCAGTGCACAGACAGGCACATTAGTCTAACTGAATATTCTTGATTGCTCCAGGGAGTAAATGTGGGAGTGAATGGATGTGTGTGTTGGCCCTGCAATGATCTGGCAAGCTATTCAAGGTGTACCCTGTCTTTGCTCAGAGTCGGCTGGGATCCTAATAAAGATAAAGCGGCTCAGATGCTCTCCACTTTTACATTTTTTTAGAATTATCTTTTTAAATGGTTCTCACTCATCCTTTAGATATTGATCTTGATTACCACAGTGGAATTTTAAATCAAATTTTAATACATATTTTTGTTTATTTTCTTACTTCTTAAAATTCTTTACCAAGTGATAAAATTGTGTTGTTTTCCTGTATTTGCTGATTTTAAAGCTTTGGGTCGAGTCAGTACAACTGTACAATTGTGTTTGCTTCTTCGTGCAGGTGATGTCGTCAGCGAGTACTGCACCGTTTCCCTGAAACTAAAAGTACTCCCTTGTTGCAATTTCATCACATGTCATGCCCATGATTTCTCACCTTCTTGCAAACTGAGGCAGCATGCACAAACAATAAAAAACAAACTAAAAACTATTGTCGCAGTTAGTACAGAGATTATCTCCATGACTAGTATATATCTATCTATCTACCTATCTATCTGTCTATACACACACACACACACACACACACACACTTTCATACTATATGTATATTGAAAGTACTTACAAGTATCTTGTTGTCATTTGTGTTGTTTTATTCCAGTAAGTGTGGACTGATCTTGTTTTTTGGACTGAAATGAAAAATGAATGAAAAGGTTGGACCTATTTTGAAAAAAGTGAAAGAGAAATTGTGTACCATGTTACAGTTACATCTGTACCAGATGGTTGTCATACTGTAATCGATGTAACTTACATGTTGAAATCCAAAATAAATAAATAAATAAATAAATAGAAATCTGTGTGTGCAGTTAGTTGTAGTATGTACCACAACCTTGGAATCAGTGCAAGTTCATTCATTCTCATTATGCTTTTCTGTAGATGAAGAAGAAATGTTAAACCACACGAAACACTGGTGGGTGTATAAGCAAAAACTAATCTCGAACACTTTTTGAAAAACAAAAACACTAAGTATGATATTGTGCCATTGTTCTTCTGTGTCTGTGGCAGTAAAAATTACAGGATTCAACAGCAGTTATAAAAGAATTTAGCCTTGCTTATGATGTTTATTTTTTATCTGAGAAGTTTGGTAATGTTGATGTTCTTATTATTCATAAAACTCTGATTATTAGATTTTCTGCATTGATGCAGGATTGTACAGGAGGGAATCACAGTGTATTGAAGAATTGATCATTTATTTTGTGTACTGTTTTCACCTCGTTTGTTTATATTCCAGGTTTATGACTTTATGATGCTCCTACATTTGCTATTTTTCTGATAACTCAAACCTCCACACTCGAAGTTGAAGCAATTTCTAATGTTGCATTCTAACTTTGGTGGAGATCTTACTTAACACATGATGGTATGTCAGGCAAGACGCCTGTGTAGATTCAATGTTCAGCTCACCTCTTTTTCCTTCCTTACCGAGTAGTTTATTAGGCTGTCAGGGAGAGGCATCTTTTTGCCTGTCTTCTTTCAGAGCAGATGTAGCTGAGTGAAATCTGGAGCACAGCTTTTGCCCTCCATTTTTATGGCTGTGATAAAAGAGAGAGCAGGCTAGAATTGACGGCGCACCATTGTCTGGGAGCGCTCCGAACAAGCATCATCGGAGGCAATCAGAGCCCACGCTGTCACCACAGAGCTGTTAGAACATGAGTCCCTGCCCTGCTCAGCCTGGCTTTTTCCTCAGACAACTCGTCCACATTGCTCTGGAGTTTTTAGCCCTTTGGCATAGTAGTACTGTAATTGGTTCTCTGTTTTAGCTACACACTGGTTTCACAGTGATGTAGCTCCCAAAAGCATGTAGATGAGACTCTGTGTGTTTTCTGATATATAGAGTTATAGGCAGGGTTAAAGTTATTCAGCAGCTGAGTGGAGCAGATTTGATTTTCAACTCAAATTGAATCGAGACGAGTATCTATGAAGAGCTTTTCTGAGTCAGGCATCAGCCTGTGACTTCAAGATGTACTATTATATGGAGACAGTGTGATCTAGTTAAGTCAATTTTTAATGCCATCCATCCACACATATAGTGCCCCCCATGAGCCCTGTGAATGCCTGATCCCGTCTGATCTCGGGAGCTTAACAGAATCGGGCCTGGCTAGTACTTAGATGGGAAACTGCCAAGGAATTCCAGGTGATGTAGAGGGTTACACGGTACCCTGTAAAAAATAAATAAATAAATCTGCCAGGAAAGTTGGATTAGACTGAAGGTGCAAGAGCAATGACAACAGTGCATAAGGAACATTGAGAAGAAATGTTTCCTGACCTGACAAACCTGTTATAACTTTTTTCTAATATACATAGTTCTGAAAATGATATTTCAGCCAGAAGTAAAGTTATAACATAAAGTGAAAAAAACAAAAACAAAAAAAAACATATTTAAAGATTTCCTAACAGATGTAACTATTTATAGAAGAAAAACAAGCAATTACTTTGATCATATTTCGGATTCTAAAAGATCTAGGTTAGGGGTCTCAAACTCAATTTACCCGGGGGCCGCTGGAGGCAGAGTCTGGGTGAGAGTCTGGGATCAGGTTTTCATCCGCATAAAGAAAAGCTTGTTTTTAAATTTTCATTCATTCATTCATTTATTCATTTTCTGAACCGCTTATTAGAGTAATTACTAATTAGGGTCGCGGGAATTTTCAATCTTCTCAAATCTATTTATTTGTTAACACAAAATAAGTTGAAAAAATAAATAAACAAATTAAGAATTATTAATAAATAAATCAATCAATAATAATTAAAATAATAATAATAAAAATAATAATAATCTTAATATGAGGTTTCTTCAGTCTTGTATATCTGCTGTATTCAGATTCTAACGTCTGTATTAACAGTTCTTTAACCTTTAACCTTTTTCTGAAAATGAATTGTCCTTAGCCGACACACTGAGAACGTCATTTCCGCTTCCTTTTTCTTGTAACCGCAGCATGGCAGTCGGCAGATAAAAGCCCGGGAGCAGTCTCCTTTGTTTTGTTTGTTTCATGCCTTGAACACCATGGCATTTGTAGATGGTAGAAAGTACCGGGATAGCGAGCGCAAAAAAAGGCGAATGCTTACAGACTGTTATCCGCCGTACTGCTGTTACAGGAAAAGGCGACCCTATAATTGGTCCGGGTTACCGGGGACTGTTATTGGCGATGGACAGGTGTCGCTTTGTGACTGCAGACCACATTAGGCTGCATTGAGTTCCTTACTTTTCTTTTATCCTGCCGTGTGCGCATCACTTTGATTTATTTTGTGAGAGAGAGAGAGAGAGAGACCTCATATTAACTCTATAAGTGCCATTGACGTGTGTGTATAAATATATATATATATATATATATTTAGTTATATAATTTTATAAACATGTATATATGTATAATGTCACGCTGGGCAGCAACTTAAACACACTTTTTTTTTTTTAAGTATTGTAAACGCAGCGCGTTGGGATGAATGTCCGCGTGAGCCCAATAGAAACGAGGCAGCCAGTCAGGCATGGAAGAAACCTCTCCATGGCAATGCTGCTCTAACTTTCACTCATTGAAAAATGTTTCTCTGCTTGCATCAAACCTCGCCTGCAATTGGCCCACGGGCCGTGAGTTTGAGACCCCTGATCTATGTATTTAGGATGCAAAATTCTGTGAATCTTTTAAGTTGGAAACTTTACTAAATTGAAGGTTATCTTATAAAAGTGAATTTAAATATAGTTGAAAAGGATCACGCAGCACAATCTTTGCTAAAACTTTCCGATTGAATGCAAATTCATTTGAATTTACATCCTCACTGTGCATTAATAAATAATTGATAATTTGTATTAGAAATATTTGCCTGCGTGTCTGTTCATGTTTGTATATGTTACAGGGGGGAATCTTACCCCAAATCTCTAGTTAATATTTCCGTTCATTCCTATTGAAATTCCTATTTCCAGCTTTCAAGATTTCCAAATTTCTCCAGATTAATTTCCCATTTAAAGTTTTTTAAATTTACGAAAAATATTATGCCCCTTAATCATGTGCATCATTCATGTTCATTTCTTTAATTTCATCCCCTGAGGTAGACATCAGTCACAACATTTAATGAACAGGAGGCTCATCATCATCACCACTTCACTCGACTGAGTGCTGTAAATTCTGGCATCAGTACAGGTAATTCAGTGGGATTGATGAGGGCAGAAATTTCCAATTTTTGTTAAGCATTACAGTGTTGCCTACTGCCATCTCTACAGTGTAAACAACAAGAACTGTGCATTGCACAGCAATATAATTGCTGTTTTTTAAATTAATTAATTAATTAATTTTACTATTTATCAACTGAATTGTTCTGCCTTATGTATATTTAACTAGCATATATATATATATCTAAAAAACCTTGATCAAAGCCTGTTAATTAGTGCTGTACAAAAGCACATTTAAGGTTTTCCCTAGGCCACATTATAGATATCATGCCCCTAGCATACAGTAATGCAGTGGCTGTGGACAAGAGAATATAATGGCACTATTTCAACATGTACACAAACCTACACTGTTTCAGTCGAGACAGTTACCATATATAGTTTAGTCTTCAGTCAGTTATCAAAGTGTAGTCAGTCATCAACATACAGCTGGAAGCTTCAGAAATACTTAACCCTGCCAACTGCAGGTGATGGAAGATTGACAGCTCTGAGATCCGGCAGCACTGAGATACATGTACTCAGTAAAGATTATCCAGCAAACAAACGACTCATTATTTTATACATGACTTCATTCTCATTACCTTTTCTTATGAAGCTGGATCAAAATTCTGCGTTATTATTATTGTTATTATTATCACCTACTAACTGATTTGTCAAACTGCTTAATCCTATTAGGGTGGCGGGAAGACTGAAGCCTTTCTCAGAGAACAAAAGCGGGTACACCCTGAACAGCTTGCCAGACCATCTCATGGCCAACAAACACACAACCATTTACATCATACCAATGGGCAATTTGAAACAGCAATCTTGCATAACATGCATGTTTTTGGATTGTGGGAGGAAACCGAAGTACATGGAGGAAACCCACACAAGCACGGGGAAAACATAAACGCCCAAACCTAGGACTGCAATGCTAACCACTATGCCACAATGCCACTTATTATTATTACTCATTCATTCATTCATTTTCTGAACCACTTAATCCTAATTAGGATCGCAGGGAGGCTGGTGCCCATTTCAGCCGACTCTGGTGAAGGTGGGGTACACCCCTGAACAGCTCACCAAGCCATTGCAGGGCCAACACACATACAACCAATCACTCTCCCTTCTTGGGACAATTCGGTACTGCCAGTCAGCCTACTTTATTATTATTATTGTTATTGTTGTTGTTATGATTATTATTATGATTATTATTGTTGTTGTTGTTGTTGCTGCTGTTATTATAATTATTAATATTATCATTATTATTTTTATTATTATCATCATCATTATTATTATTATTATTATTATTATTATTATTATTAATATTATTATTAATCAAAGTCATCTGAGTTTGATCTTATTTTATTGTAGTTCTACTGTAGGTTTATTTTTATTGATGCTACTGTAAAATCAGGGCACATTTTGAAATTGATCAAAGATGTCTCTGACGCAGGTTCCACCAGTTACTTTTTCCAGTTTGGCCCTAATTTTTTTGTCTTTCCTGAAAACGTTCCTCTCTTCTGCTGATGTAACTCCTGAAAACTGAAGAAATGTTATTTTGAAATGTACTTTAGACTTAAGTCCCACGTGAACCTTCTATTTTCAATTATACTGAACTATGTGTGTGTTCAGAAAAGCAGTGATAGATTAGCTGGTGATATGATGGGAATTGTGAGTGTTTTTGACTGCCTAGAAACATACTGTGCTATTATTAGCAACATGTTATATCTCCTGACTGAGTGAATTACTTAGCATTGACATGAAGTCTTGCTTATATTTATGGCCTTGTCATAGGCACGGTATAAATTATGTATATATGAGAGGTTTAATGAAGTAGGCCTGATATTACACTGTTTATGCATATGCGTTGCACGATGCTGTGATTGAAAGGATAGTTAAAATTAGTAAGAGTGAACAGTGTGACATTATCTTGTGTATTTGTGTTGTTGGGGGCTGGGTGGCCTGGTGGCGTAGAGGTTCCATGCTTGCGTGGGTTGACTTCAGGTACTCCAGTTTCCTCACACAGTCTAAAAACATGCACATTAGGTTAATTGGATGTTCCAAATTGCCCCTGGGTGTGAGTGGTTGTGTGTTATGACTGCAGTGGTCTGGCGAGCTGTTCAGGGTGTACTTTGATGAGTGATGAGTTACCTATGATGATTATTTTTCTTGCATCAAAGCAAATTTATTTGTTCAGCATCACAAATAAATGACAACAATGACAAGATTTTGTGCCTTGTGTGTGTGTGTGTGCATGTGTGTGTGTGTGTGTGGGTTTGTGTGCATGTGTGTTGGCCCTGTGCTGGGCTGGCAAACTGTTCAGGGTGTACCCTGTACCGAGTCGGCTGAGATAGGCTCCAGCTGCCTTACGACCCCTGTAGGGTTAAATGGTTTGGAAAATGAATGAGTGCATGAATGTTGGGGTTTTTTGTGCTCTACAAATGGCCACTATTGTATCCAATCCAGCAGTAGGCAAGGGCCACTACAGAACCAGCACTAACCAGATATTACTGTATTTAGGTAGTGGATCATTTTTAGCACAGCAGTGAAGCTGAATATAACTGCTGGGTTGAAAAACTACTAAAGAAAACTCCTGCCAATAAGAGTGCTGTGGTCAGACACTAATGAAGGGCTAGAAGGTGATTAACACACAGCACTGTGACCTGAAAAAAATATCCCAGCATATAAAACATAAAAAAAAAATACTATATCAGAGCTAATAAACACATTTAAAAAACTCTTGATGTAGTCCAGTGACACGAACCATCAAGGTTACTGTAGCAGACCATTCATTAAGTTTTTTGCAGTCAGTCACATGCGTTTGTAGAAATTGTTTAACTGGAGGTATACCATTGAGAAAACATTGAGTTTTCTTTTTTCCTCTGGTCTGATTACTGAAGTAACAACATGGAATTAAAATTAAATGACAGTGAAAACCATGTTTAAAGATTTTTGCAGATTTTTTTAAATAATACTAGTCAGAAGGCATCATTTTGGTTGGCTAATTTACAGCAATACTAAATTGTTAACTGTTAAGCCATAGTCTCTAAGCACACACCTACTAAGTGCCAGCGCCAGACACACGGCCATGTCACTACCTTGTCAGTGATGTAATTTACTGCAATACCACTATCATATTGTCATCCCATCCAGCCACACCCCCAATCCTCAACTGCTCAGCTATACTGTCAGATGTTACTCTGTCTCTCTTCAGCTATTGTGTTTTAGATAAAAGAATCTTGAAAATGAATGATATAAATGAAAATGTATAGTAGGGTGTAAGTGTGCTTCATCTAATTGAAGGATAACGAACATCTAACATACTGCGCAGAAAAACAGAGAGCCATGAAAAACACATGATGCCATACTGCTGAAAAATAGCATGTGGCATGGGAATAGGCCTCGGCACTCAGCCTTGATGCGTGCGCGCACGCACACACACACACACACACACACACACACACACACACACACACACACACACACACACACACACGGA
>JAOUQZ010000049.1:17381880-17435928 GCA_028564935.1 Neosilurus hyrtlii | reverse complement strand
CACACACACACACACACACACACACACACACACACACACATATATATATATATATATATATATATATATATATAGATGGTTCGTTAATTTTCTAAGCTGCTTAATAGCGCCCATCTCAGTCGACACCATGAACAGCTCGCCAGATCATTGCAGGGCCAACACACATACAACAAATTCACACTCATGTCTAAGGGCAATTTTTAACTGCCAATCAGCCTACTGTGCATGTTTTTGGACTGGGAGGAAACCAGAGTACCCGGAGAAAACCCACACAAGCACAGGGAGCACATGCAAATTCCACACAGAAACGCCCCAAGCCAGGGAGTTGAACCGGGGACCTTCTTGCTGTGAGGCACCTGTGCTAACCACTGTGTTAGCTTTTCTGCTTACCACAGTTATAGAGTTACAGTGGCCATCCAAACCAGTCTGCTCATTCTCTCTGCAGCATTACCTTATAATGACTTATATTGCACTCTCAGAGATTAGCCTACTATGCTGCAAACGGCAAACTGGACACCAGTGTCGCGCAGAAACACCATTTCTTTCCCATACAAATTACAAGATAAAATAACCATAAAAATCCATTTGGCTTAAAATCACCAGTCACCAATCAGTTAGTACTTTGCATGTTATTAGAAAAGACCCGTGATGATCATTTCTGCTGTTTTACAAGATTTTTGGAAGGCTTGTTTTTGTCATGAGAACTTGTTATTCCTCCTTGGCATCCACACCCACCTGAAGCGTTTGATATTTCGAATGACACTTTTGAAGCTCGCTCCATATTTAGAATGTTGCATCCCCCCCTCGTTGCTCTCTCCTCATGCTTTGAACTGGTTCCCTTGAGCCGTGCGACTATTAGCAGTCCATGGCGTGAAGTTGGAGGAGTCGATTCGGCATACCGTGTTGTACAGCTGCACAGAGGGATGGGGTTACAGGAACTGACCTTGGAGCAGCAAAAAAGATGAGATGGAAAGAGGGACCATTTTGCATAGATGAATTTTTCCTCAAACGCTCTGATTGAGGAAATTGATTTCTGCAGATCTCATGGAGGACCGTAGCTGCTTGTGCCAATTCTCAATCTGCATGAAATTAGTTGCGCGACCTTCTTTCCAAATGTGAGCAATGGAAAACGGAAAATGTTTCCAGCCTGATAGTGAAACTGGAGATGCTGCTTTATTGCATATTTATTTATTATTTTGGCAAATCAAATAGAAAAATTATTATTATTATTATTATTATTATTATTATTTTGTACTTTAAAATGTTACCTTTTTTCTATTCTCCAAACTAAATTTAACTTATAATTGTGAAATAGGATCAGAGACTTAATGAAGCCAAGGTCATTGCTTCGATTAGCAGATGAGGTTGTATTGTGGGTTACACTGGGCTTTAAATGTTTCCTCTCTGAATGTAGCTTGTTTTATTTTTTATTTTTATTTTTATGTTTGTTTGTTTTTTTTTCCAAGGATGTTATTTGTGGCAGGTACACATTGTATAATGTTGGGTTACACAGTATTTCAGCTTTTGTCACAAACAGTCCTGAAGGAAGGTTTCTTCAGTTTAATTACAGACTTCAGTTTGTTTTAGTGGATCTTGAGAGGTACAGCATTTGTCTGAAAAATGTGATATCTTGAAGCCTTTCTTTTATTCTGAATAACAAGTTTTATTGCATTCCTAAACTGGATGTTACAAACATGTAAAACATTCATTCATTCATTTGCCGAACCACTTCATCCTTCTAGTGTCATAGGGAGACTGGAGCCTATCTCAGCCAATTCTGGGTGCAGGAGGGGAATCACCTTTAACAGCCTTCCAGTCCATTGCAGCGCAGAGACACACACAACCATTCATATACATATTCAAATCTAGGGGCAATTTGGAATAGTTAATTGATGTGCATCATGCATTGTTGTTCAGCAAATGAGTGAATGAGCAATGATTATTGTTATTGCTTTTTGTAATTTAGTTAGTTTAGTATTCAGTAGCCTCCATCTTCATCTTCCTTTAACACCGCTCAACCGTTTAGGCCACATTAGTTAGTCGGGTTCAGGACTCATTCCTCACTTAGCGGTTACGGAATGAACAAATAGGAACGGGAACATAAGAAAAACTAGTCACGCTTGCACCCAGGTCTGGGCATTACTTCTGTGCAGCCACCAGAGAACTGCTGACTTTGGTTTCTATTAATCACGCTTGTGTTCTGGGGTTTTTTTTTTTGTTTGTTTTTTTTTTGTACCCGACATGTTTTTATTTATTTGCTTACTGGTATTTGGCTGAGGCCGTTTCTCAGATGGAGGATTAGCTAAGTTAGCTCAGGCTCATTTGAAAGCTCATTATCATGGATATGAAGGCTCCATTGAACATTGCAGGTCTGTTATAACGGCTGCACTCCCAAAACCACTCTTCTGGGTCTGAATATGTACCACCACCACCACACACACACACACACACACACACACACACGCAAACACAAACACGCACACACGAGTCATAAAACTACACTGGACCACACTGCAGCTGTCACCATTTGCCACAAAGAATAACAGTTAACTGAGGTCTAAACATTAAATATCACTCTGTCTATTATTAGTCTATTGGCAGTCTGTTGCTAGGTGTGAAACTGTCTTGACTCTGCATGCATGCTTATAATCTCTATGTAATTAAGGAGAGTACAATAAAGAGACCTGCATGATTTCCCCTGCTAAACACATCTTATTTAATATTTTGGTTTAAAATGAGATTGTATTTGTATTAGTATGCTGGGAGCAACCGTTTTTAGCTGCAAAAACCCCATGCGCGTTCTGCATATTATTAGTGAAATAATCTTTGTAATTTGGCTAATGCAGTCTTGCATAGCAAAGTGATGGACATGCATCAATCGATCAAAATCACTGTAATCACATTTCATCAGGCTGAAATCAAAATCAGTGTCATTCAGCTTTGTGCGTGTGGAATTATACGTGACAGATGCAGTCTTTCACTACTTGTTACTGTATATGAGGCATAAGATAGGCTTCAGAATCAAATATCATTAATGGTGTAATATTTGGAACTCTTGATGAATTAAGCATTAGAGTGAACGGAGCATACTTCCAGAGCAGATCTCACATGGAAGTCCTCTTTGCTTCGGCTGTTATTAAATTGCCTTGGCTTAAAGCAGCTGTTAGCCTTTGGCTATAGAAAATAGCTCCACTTTCATTATAGCATAATTGCTACAGGTAGCATAACAAATGAAAATGCAAGGTTCTTTTTTTCCCATTTTGTTTCATTTCTCCTTTGTACCGTCTGAACCTACTGTCACTTCCGCTTGCTTGTATACATATTGTGATCCCCAGGGTGACTTGTGTGGTTTTGATTGATGGAAACTATTAATGCAGTCAGAAAACAAGGATTTTGCAGCTGCTAACGTTAAGTAATCTGACACAACCCTGTTTGTAGTGAAAGTTGCTCTATTTGCAAGTAACACAGCCTAATTTTCGGAACTGTAAAGATCTCAAGCTTCCCTGAACTTTTTTTGATTACCTTTGAATGGAAATCTATGCAAATACAAGCTCACCAAGTAAAAACAGTAGAATAATAAAAGAGTGATCATTAATCACAAATCAAAAGAGGAGTGAGCTATATTTAGTCCTCTCTTCTTCACTTCCATCTCTCAGGATGGTTGTTACTAATTCTTTTTAGGAAACAAATGCAGTAATGATAAAAATTCTACATCTGCAAGTGAAAGAAACAGGTTTGAGAGCAACAATGATTCATGTGTTACCTCAGCTTAGAAATAATCACTGACTGCTGATGATTTTGGCAGTGAAACTAAGCTCAACCCACAACTAAATTTTGTGCCACTTTAATGCTGTTTGCTAACTTCGTGTGGTAGGCAAATGATGCAGAGTAGACAGAGTATGGGGTGGGAACTAGTCTGGTAAACCACAGCTATTCTGATTCGTAGACAAGGAACAATCAAATACTGTACTGAGGACCATTTGACCTCACCTTACTGTTCTGCAACATTAGCCTGACAAAACAAAAAAGAGAAAACCGTTGGGCCTTGTTAATGCACAATGTTAGGTAACAGAATGTTGCAGTCGTGAGAGGTAGTCAGCCCATAATAAACAAAATGGCAGGTTAAGAAGTAATGCTGCCTTGACAGCAACTTGGATATCAAAAATTATTTCTGAAGTTCCAACTTTATTACAAGTTCATGTGCAATTTCCAGGCTTGCATCTCTGCATTTCTGTTCATTCTGACAGCATGTGAGGGCGACATCATTTTTACAGGATTGAATTCTTTTAAGTTGGACACCTTGAATGCTTGTACTGTAGCATTGAGTCTGGGCACTACAAGTTTGTTAGAATAATTAACAATAAAAAGCCCTTTTCAGTAATTTTCTAGGAATCTGCTAATTTCCACTGTTACCACTAGGGCTGAGTGTTCATCATCTAATTAGGGTCGCGAGGAAGCTGGCGCCCATGTCAGCTGACTCTGGGCAAGGACAGGGTACACTCTGGACAGCTCGCCAGGCTATTGCACTATTCACACTCACTCCTAGGGGCAATTTGGAAAAGCCAATTAGCCTACCACTGTGGGAGGAAACTGGAGTACTTGGAGGAAACCCACACAAGCACGGGGAGAACATGCAAACTCCACGCAGAATTGCCCAAGCTGAGAATCGAACCCAGGCCTTCTTGCTGTAATGTGGACGTGCTAACCACTGCGCCACCGTGCCGCCCCAGGGCAGAGTGTTATGAGCTAAACATTGAATCACAATATTTTCACAATAATGATATTCAATCACTGTTCAATCATTTTTGTATCTTTGGTTATGAAAATCATTTTTGGAGATAAAAGAACAAACATGCAGACTGTTTGTAAGTATACAGGCAACAGGGGGCACTTGCCGTTCACATGCTCTTCTTTATAGCTGAGCTCCATTGCTGTGCCTGCACCCTGTTTTTTCCAATCGTGAACCGTCTTTGCGTCTTCATCTTCATCTAATATTTATTAAGCTAGTTCTACATATCATTATTCATTATACAGCTACAGTACATTATACAGACTTGTCATTATTGTGTTCATGGGGGTAAAAACTTGTTCATTACAACAGGAAAATTAATATTTCTGCTAACTGATTGTCATATCGCGATAAGGATAATTTTTTGATATATCGCCCAGCACTTTAACCACTGAAGGGAGAAATAGTTAAACAGCTTGTTAAAGTTTAGGATTAATAAGGCATTCAGTAAACCCTGTTTTTAGGGCTGCAACTAACAATTATTTTGTAAAGAGATTAATCTTTAAAATAATTTTTTTTTATTTTTTAACAAATTATTAATTGGATAGAAAGGAAGAAATCAACAGCATGCTTCCTCTTCAGTTGTTTACGCACTGATGATGTGCTGCTATGCCACTCTAGCTCATCTATGCACATTTTTCACCAAACACTGTTCTTTGAAGTCTTTAACGTAAAATGCTCTCATACTTTTGATGACTTGGGTTGTACACTTTTCTCTTACAGTGTAACAACCTGATCCTTTGCTGTCTCCCCTTCAGCCATTTTTCAAACACTTCTGCTCATGTGAGCGACACAAGGTGTGGCATTTGTTCTCTTCTTCTCCTTCTTCTTTTAAGTGGATTGTCATCCAGCTTAATGGTGCTTTGCCGCTACTGCAGCTTTGGTTGACTGTCTTCCCTCACAAGAGAGGTAGCCACTGTACCTCCCTGTATAATAACATAGACCCAGCTAATCGAATATAAAATTAGTTGCCAACTATTTTAATGCCTCATTTTAATCGATTAAATCAAGTAGTTGATGCATGTAACAAAATAAAAGCAGGCAGAAAATAGGAGCAGAACTCCGCACACAGCAGTCCTGATGTGTAATATGTAGAGCTTGTTTTTAGTTTTATACATTTTTTTTTAATTAAATGAAACTTTTTCATTTCTTTCAGGTTTCATTAGTTGTTATTTCAGTGTAGTTACTAAGTAGAAAATAATGGCATGCATTAGCATGGAGCATTAAATTCATATTATTGTTTATATCTATTTTTTTTCTGTTTCAGGGCAAAATTAGTCAGTTAAATATGTTAAATCCTCCTGCAGATCCCAGAAAGCTCCAACCTTTTGTTCTTTGTCCATTTTTGAAAGCTGGGCAAGTGTCACTCCAGCTTGCAGCATATCAGAGAAAATGGCTGCCACTGTTGTGGAGACTTTTCTTGTATTCCCTCTTATTTTTTTTCTTCATTCTTCTCCAGAGGACATAAAGTTGCATTATATCCTCGTGGAAAGTCATCATCTCATCTCTCACCTGTATGGATTGCTCAGATTTTACAGGTTACCATGGGCTGTGCCAGCGCCCTGTCCCAAATGAAGAAAGCTGCAAAAGAGCTTCACAGTGTGCGAGTGAAGCCTTTGCCACTTTTTCATTATCACTCAGAGGCACGACAGCTTTTGTGCTGACTAGTAAAGATTGCATGGCCCAAGAATCATCAGCAAATGGCTGATAAGGAATAAACGAACTGGCAGAACTATCTGTAATGAGTCAGCGCACTAGCTCTCATTAGTAGCTTCAGGAGTGAACCCGATGCAAATTGTGTATAAATCAAAGGCAAGCTTTTAGACAATGGGCCTTGGGTGAGATTACAGACTTTTTTTCCCCAGATGTTTTTTTCCATGTTCCTGTCTGAAGAATGTGGTGCTTTCCAAATGTGGTGAATTTTAATAATTGTACCGGAGCTTTGTATTCATCTATCGATAGACCTCAGAGATAACTGTAATTAGTATACAATACATGGGAGCAGTGCGATCTGATTGGCTCACTGTATTATTCTGGCAGACAGTGCCATCATTATCACACTTTAAAATGGAAAGAATAATCATAAAAATCTAATTTTACTTTGTTTTTCTTGTGATGTTGGCATCTGTCTGTCTCGAAAAACAATAGAGATTGCGCCTTTGGAATCAGTCTGTCGTGGAAATACAGTGCCTGCTGTGGCTGTAGAGACCAATTCTTGAGTGACAGGCCTTGTTGCAATTGCTGCAGGTAAAGAACTTGCCGTGTATAGGCACTGACTCTTTCTCGTCTGCATGCTCATCTTTCTTCCCACTGCTCCACCCTCCTCTGCTCTGTTGTCATAATGGCCAACTTGACGGCGAGTTGCCAACCGCTACGATCTGTGGCTGCTGCTTCAAGGCTTTCTGGGGCAACGTTGCCTGCTTTGAGGTCACATATATATTAAAATATAATATAATAATGTATTATACCTTTTCCCATGTAGTATGTGCTAAATGCTTCATAAGTAGGTTCATAGGACACCTCAAGTTTCAAGTTTCAAGTTTTATTTTCATATACAGGTAACAATAGAACGTCAATACCGGCAATGAAATTCTTGGACTCAGAGCCTTTAGCTGCACATCGATTTGCTTGGCTCAAAGTGAGGAACTTACCTAATCTGCCTCTCTCATCTGTAAATATGTAACTATAAACTATTTAAAAAATCTTGATTTAGCTTGCTTTTCTTGATGTCTCAACATAGTATATACCTAAACTCTTAAAGAAAGTCAAAGAGACGCCATTACACAGCTCTGCACCTGCTCGCACGTGTGCTTGGCGCTCACAGATTTGTCTTGACTTAACAATTTTTAAAAATAAACCATAAAATCTTTGTTTTAGTGTGCTTTTTTGCTTATGTTTCTGTTTAGTATATACTAAAACAATTATTAGTCTCAGGCTTGGTGGGTGATGCTGAATTGAATAGTCACTCAATTGAACTATTCAGCAGCATCCACTGTGCCTCCAGGGAATAATTGTAAATGATCTTCCAGTGATTTTTACAACAAAAACTGTACAAAAGAATGGTCTTTATTACCTCCTTTGACTGATAATAAACCTTTGTCAGCATCGATATCAGTTGCTTATGCAGTTAAATTGACCTCATTTTCCTCCCATTGAGTAACGCTGATAATATAGGTTGAAGTGTTACTGGCGTAATTTGTTGTCACAAAGCAACACGAAAGGGTTTTATTCTTTGTTGCTTTTGTGATAGGCTTGGTACAAATATACAATGACTAGATCAATAGCCTCTCCCTGATGGTGGCTTAACCAGCTGCAGCAGGCTGAGATTGGTCTTATCAGATGTTCAGAGCCAAACGCAGATGCTTAGAAAGCAAAGCAAGCCTGTGATACACGTGTAGCATTTAATTCCACTCATACACATCCCCTTGTGTTGAGGAGGTAAATGCACAGCATGATTCAATTAGGTTTTTCCTAGCACATGGTTTATGCATAGAAAACATTTCACTTCCATATGCAGCAAGGTAGTGAACTTGAGTGCCTTTGATAGGAAGTGGATCTGTCTGCAGGGTGTGTCTTACCATTTGATTAAGTCAAGGGTACTGTGATGGTGCCATCCTCACTCAGTGCTGCCCCAGGCTAACCACATCAACTCCTGTGGTGCCACTTCATTTCAGTACCTCCGAACTATATCAGGTCTATTTATTTGTTTATTTTTACCTTATCTCTTTATTCATTTTAACCGCAGAAACCTGAACATTCTTTACTTGGGCTTTTGTATTGCTTCAGAGCAAATTGCATGCCGTGTTCAAGAGGCCAAGGAGCAATGGAAGACACAATGGGAGGGGAAAGCCAATAATTATGCGCTATTTGCATTATTGCGATCTCTGGGGTTTGGATCTCTGCTCCTGTGGCATCTGACACCAGAGGAAGGAAGGATGCGTGTTTTGAACTGATTAACGCGGCCCGGCCCCTGTGCTGTAGAGAGTTGTGCAGAGTGGGCGTGAAGGCGATTAAAGGCTTGTTTTTAGGGCACTCACTGAGAGAGAAGCGAAACTCTTTCAACACGATGGGGAGGAGAGGTATTCCCACACAGAACAGAGCCAGTGCTAAGACATTACTATCATACACAGAGGAAACAGAGTCACACAACAAAGACAACAGGACTGAAGCAGTGTGAAAATACAGCACACAAAGGGGACACATGCTAAAATTCTGGTTCATAGTATACCGAGGAATATTTTCAAAGAGATAATATGTTCATCTATTTTCTGTACCGGGTAAGCGGAAACCAATCTCTTTTGACTTGAGGTGAGAGGCAGGGCACACCCTGAACAGGTCATACTTTTCCATATGTTTTACATATACTCATACTAAACTTGTATCATAAGTATTGTATTTGTAGTAAATCACTGCCAAGGCCCATTGTTACTCACAGCAACAAGTATCCAATTGGATGCTAATTTTTTTATTTTATTTTATATCCTCTTGATTTTATTTATGTTATGTTAAAAAAGCCTTACACTAAAACTAGCAAAATAGAATCCATAAATACTGTGGAAGGACATGTGACTGTGTGATATGCTATATTTAGTCCTCTTTGTTTTTAGTTTAGCATTACACTTACATAATTATATATTTTTAACTCATTTGAATAGTCTATTTTGATTAGTCAATTACTGTATTCAGAAATTTATAGCAAATTGTTGCTAAGTACAACAGGTCGCTGCAATGGAGGGCATGATTAGTGGAAGCTGTAAAATCATTTTAAAATCAATTCAGTAACATTTTAAATCAGTATTTTGTAAGCAGCCATGCAGTAAATATGATAATGTACAGCAGGCCAGTGATTATCATGAATTAAATCTTTCATAGTGATGCAAGAATTTATCTTGCTGTACTTTATGCCTTACATATTTTGTGATATTATATCATCTTATATTGTATTATGTATTATATAGTATTGTATTATATGCCACATTTTACCAAATAAATTATAGATATAATTATGAAAATATAAAAATAAATTAATTAATTAATAAAGATAAAGAACATACAAATTGTTGAAAAAAAACCTGCAGAGTTCAATAAGACTTCTTACTATGAACAGTAATGGACACGGTCTGTGATATATAAGTATATGGCACCTGTGCCTTTTTTTTGGGGGGGGGGGTGGCCCTTGGGGGTTGTTTAGAGAGAGAGAGGTGATGGTGCTCTTTTGATCTTAGAACAAAGAAGAGATTTTTCCCATGTCAGCCTGGTCCTGTCAGGCAAACTGAGAGTAAACATAAATAGATGACATGGAGAGAGATCAGACGAATGTACAGTTTGTTTTAAAGTTTAAATGTCAGGGACTTTATTACTGTAGTTGGCATACACACTGTAAAAATTTACCCTAATATTTACGGTGAATTACTGGCAGCAGAGGTGCCAGTAAATTGCAGTACTTTTTACAGTAAGGATTAGCTTACTGTAAAATTCAAATACAGAATCTGTATAAGTATCAGGTATCAGCAGCATACTGCATAAGGCGTCGTTTTACAGTAGCATACTGCATAAAGTGTCTACAGTAAACTACTGCTAAATTTACAGCAAAATTTTACAGTGCCTGACCTGGAATGCCGTGGGGACTGAATGTCACCCACATATTTGCTGATGTATAACATTATAATTTATATCGGTTTATCAGTCTACACTGGGATATGTTAACCATTAATTTATGTGTTCTACCTGTCAGTTTAATTGGTTTGAAATATATTGCATTGATTACTAAATAACCTTTTCACAAATGCACAGAAGGGAATTTTTCATATTCTTCATAGTCGTGTTTTTATTTGTAGTCACTCTCATCTTCTCTTTGTCTCTGTCTTGTCTCCTAGTTCTAAACCACACAACATTTGCCAGTTTTATGCCCTGGTTTATAAGGCACCCTGGCATTTAAAAAAACTAAGCTCTAATTCAGAGCTCTTTTGATTTCAGTCCGGACTTCCAAAAAAGTGCTGCCTCTGTTAGGCCAAGCAGATGGAGCCTTTCAGCTCAATGACGCACTGATGGCATGCAGGAAAAAAATAGGACTGGCAGAAGGAGGGATGAGGAAAAGATTGAGGAAAGGCAGGATGCCTACAGAAGACACTAGCCAAAGCTTGCTTTATCAGTCTGCCTTTTGTCAATGGATCCAGTAATGTGAGTCCATTACTACAAATTTTCTTATCTATTATTTTGTTATTTACCACTAGACCAGGAACACCTAGTTTAAATAGAGTCTCCTGATCAAACATTAAGAAACTCGTGTGCGTTACTGTAGAAGCTTTAAAAATTATATCATTAAGTCACAAACATAAATTCTCTTCCTGGAGATCTGTCTCTGTTTTTACTCAGTCTGGCTTTTATATCTCAGCGCTTAGAAGTAGGAACCCACACAGGAGGCAGAACATGCCAAAATATGGGTTGAGGAAAAAAACAACCTATCTCTGCTTTTCATTTCGTTATTTGCACTCCTTTATTTACTTTCTTTCCTTCGCCAAATGAGAAATCATTACTCACTGAAGCACTACTGGTATTGTGCTGACAGCATAATGGATATTCATCTACATAACACTGATTAAACAATGAATTAACCTTCATCATTATTGCACATGTACATCACATGTTGATGCCGGAATAATATTTTATTTGTCACGTGATTGTTTTTAAAGCAAGGAATGCTAAAATGTAATTTTAATAAAGGGATTTATTTGTACACATTGTTTAAATAAATCAGACAACTAAATTTGTGACTATTATCAAACATACATTTAATGGATCCACACCCCACCCCCACCCTTTTGCGGGGAAGGTGGGGTGGGAGGCTTATATTTTCTGCACTAAAATACACTAACACTTCTGTGCATATCATCCATCAAGAAACGTCCTATCCACCTATTCCCTGATTTCTTCAAGTGCATTTAAAGAATTGATGCCTAAATAAAGATGCCAGACTTAAATTGATTTCCTGGTTATAAGCTGAAGGACATGGGATGAAGGAATAATTGCATAGAGATGCAGTTATCAGGAGCCCCAATGCAGAATAAAAGCTAATAGCAGCTTTTCTTCCCAAACATTATTAATCAGTCAGGATTAATAATGTCCTGAGGAACTCTTATACAGTACGTGTTTTGATAGTGGGGTTTCCTTAAGCAATTCTTTTTCTTCTTTTTTTAAAATTTTTGGCCATAATTTAGTCATGGCAAATTCCCACCCATTGGACATCTTTTCCCTATCACAAAACAGCTTCCAGCCAGAGAGAGTTAAGGTCACCATGTGCTCCCTCCAAGGCAGGCAGTTCCAGCCGACCGCTCTTTTTCAAGCTGCTGCTCAAAGGTCAGGGTGGCGTAACACACCCAGAGAAAAACACTGTCTGCTTACTTATTATCTGAGTTTGAAAGTCAAAATTTCTTAGAAAAATTTGATAATTGAGTTGGAAATTTTTGAGAAAAAAAGTTTACTGTTTATTTGGGCTCTTCTTAAAAATGGATGACACGAATGCTTTTATCTAGCCATGATTTTAAATTAAATTTAATAATAAGAAAAAGTATGTTTTTTGACACAACATGACCACATCATATTGAGTTCTCTTGCTGATGTACATTAACCTTTAAATTCAGAAGTTATTTCTGACTTTTTTTGTGTGAAAACTCCTAACCATCTTGTGAAATTAAAAATAAAAAAAATCACCCAATAAGTGGCCACAGTATGCTTCTGTAGAAAATAGTGGCAATGATTAATGCATTCAGGTCTATTCAAATTATATGCATGCGTTTAAGGTGTTTTTTGTTTTTAATCTGAACTAACAGATTACATATGATATACAGCACAAATGACAGTTGAAAATCAATACATATGTACTTTTAATCTATATTGTTCAGCTCTTGACTGAACAGATCATTCAGGTCCATTTCAAAAAGTGAATCTTGCTCAATGGTAAATAATTCATCTTCACTTTCAATTCATCCTGGTCAGGATCTGGTGGATTTAGGCCAATCCCAGGAACTCTGGCGTTGAGATTGGAATACACACTAGACGATATACCACAGGCTTTAAATAATATTTTATATATATATATATATATATATATATATAAAATTGAATCATAAGGATTAGTCCCGTTCAAGTTTGTATTAGCTTTAGATAACTGATAAAATAAAAAAGCTTTTGGTAGTAAACTAAGTGAAGTTTTACATCCTAAAGTATCTTTGTTCAGTACTTTCACACAGCGCATGATCCTCAGTCTCTCTGTGTATATTACACAAGTTTTCTGTCATAGTGTAATTTTAGAGAAAACTCACTGATACAGTATCATATTTATTAATTGCAACATCAATTTCAGATACCTTCACTTACACAAAACACAAGCAGTTGCAATAAAATTTTATTCACTAGCTAAAAGGTCTGTGATAAATGCATTCTGGGTCTTTGATACTCTGGCTTTTGCAACATTTTTGTCCTCCGCTGTGCGACCTATCAGTTGGGCAGTTTCAAACTAAGGTTTTAGCTTTATGATTGTTAAATGATATATCATTATAGAGAGAGTGAAATTTTTTTTTCTTACATTGATGTATATAAAAGCCAGTCTTTGAGCGCTCGCCATTTGTTCTTGACTTTCTCATATATTATACTGCCACTCGAATATTGCAATATTGATTGCATGCTGTTAGATGGCTTTGTCAGGGCAAATTTATGACTTTTCCAATGATGTTCCATTTGGAAAGCCATTTCCAAACTTCCTTCTAATATGTGTGTGGTCTCTGGTCCTGACATATAGGCCATGAGGGAGCGAACAGAGACGCTTCAACTAGAAACGAGAATAAGGTGCTTCATTGTTTCGATTCTGGTCGAGATACATGGAGGTGATTAGCCTTGACGTTTCAGTCTAGCAGATTTAAGGCCAACATTAAAAAGTAATGCTGGGTGTATTGACGCAAAGAGACACATTATTTGCTAAACATAATGGTTTGATATTACTGATTCGTGTAGAAACTTTTGAGCAAGAGCCACACAGGAACACTGTCAATGAGCTCTGTAAGGAAAATGAGTTTCATAGTGCAGTTTTCTCTTCTGAGCCAAGCACAGTCTGGTTACAGCATTCTGCTCAGTGGCTGCTGTGAGAGACAGATGTTGTTGTCACGCAGGACATTTTAGCACTTTCATGGCACAGCCCTGTGAGAGTAAATCCAAGCCAGAGGAGCTGACAGAGAGGGCTATGCCACCCTTAATCTCACACAGCATTGCTGCGAAGTAAGTTTAACGGAAAAAAGCAAGCTTGACGCCTCAGAATTTTGAAAAAGGGTTTCAGGGGTTTGACACAGTGGGGCAACTACTTAACTTTACTAAACTTCACTATATTAAATGCGCAGATCATTTAATGGTGGAGGTTTCTGTTGCATCTGTGCCTTTCATATCATGATTGACTCACAGAATCTTTATTCTTCACCAGTGGATTTCATTTTAATATAATTATTGTGTTTATTAATTTGGATACATTTTTAACTGACTGGTGATGAACTGGCCAACTTCATTACCATATTACACATTGCATTAACTTCCCTGATTATATCCGAAGTCATTGCTAGTAGGTAAGCACACTTGCCTTTCATTGATAAAACATAACCGACAGTTACATTTTTGGCATTCACATTGGATTATTTGCTGGTAAATATACTGTATTAATAGCAGAATGGTGCAGTATAATTGGTCTATTATTTTAGGAATAAAAAACATTATCATGAGTGGATAATGCATGAATCAAAGCAACAGACACTCACGGCTTGTCACAGTCACTTGGAGCAGACAGCATCATCACAGAGGGCACTGAGCTCTCCCAACCTATCTCTGTAATGTTAAAATATGAAAAAAAGTATACAATTAAATAACACTATATGGACAAAAGTTGCACACTTCACCATAACACATCATATGTTCTTCTTGATCATTGCACCCCAGGTTCCATTCCTCTTTGAGGATTTTTGAGTGTGGCTGTGGGGATTTGTGATCATTAATCCACAAGAGCACTATTAAGGTCAAGCACTGATGTCAAGTGGTGATACCTGGGGCAGCTGGCATTCTAGTTCTCCCCAAATGTGTTCAGTGGGGTTGAGGTCAGTGCTCTGTGCAAGCGACTCACACTCTCCCACTATAACCTTGGCTAGGCATGTCTTCAGTTGAGCTCAGTTACTGTCATGGTAGAACAGGTTTGAGCCTCTTAGTTGTAGTGAAGGGAAATTGTAACCCAACAGCAGACAGAGACATTCTGCACAATTGTGTGCTTTTAACTTAGTGGCACCAACTTTGGGAAGAAGCTACACATGGGCCTGATGGATGTGTCCATAAACTTTTGTCCATATAGTGTATATACTAAAACAGTTATGCACCTCACATGTGGTGGATGTCACCGAATTGAATAGTCCTAATAATACAAATCAGCACATCCACACTGCTTTTGCATAATTGTTAATTACTTTGGATTTTAGTGGAACTACACTTCCAGTCAAAAATTTTCTTGTGTGTCCAAACTTCTGACTGGTATTAATGTTTGTAAGAACTACTATACCAGAGATCACATACTGAAATCACTGAACACCAAAAATTCCATATAATTTCAGTTATCTTTTTTTTTTTAAGAACACATATACTTAAAAAGTGTTATTTATAAATGTATATACTTGTATTTTTTATACATATAGTATTTAATTTATATTAACTGGGTTTAAATAAGTGTAATAACATCAGACATTTTGGATATTGCCAATGTTCCTGATTTCCCAGAATCCAAGATAAATGACTGTTCCATTGCACTTTGACTGCAGAAGGTTTTTCAGAGTTGTGGGTACAGTGAATTGCAGCATAACTTCAGGAAAATTAAAAAAAACGAGCCTGGTGAGGGAACAATTGTTGATAACAGCTACTATAACATACAGCACCAGTCAAAAGTCTGGACACTCCAACTCATTTTAACTGAAGTAGGTGTGTCTAAACTTTTGACTGGTACTGTCAGTGCAACAGCACCACCAATGGTTGTAAAAAAAACAGAGAATATTAAGAGAAAGCAACGTTTGGGCTAATTTCTTTCTACCCCAGACCAGAAACTCATGTAGATGGGAGCCTATCAATGATGGGTGATTACACAGAGTCAAATACCCCCTTAGATTTGATCTCCATTTGGGATAATCTTTTCCAGCCCATTTCACAGACACATTCGTAACATGTCATTAGCAGTGAATAAGAATGCGCATATGAAATACAGTCACTTCTGTAATGAGCACAAAGGAGGTGGTTACTCTAACGTGCACCGAAATGCCTTTGGAGAAGAAACCGCATGGAGTTCATTTTGTCCCAAAGGATTTAAATAAAATAAAATACACAAACACTACCATAGCTGTTGCATTTAAACACCAACTAATATGATGAAAGTATCTACTGATTTGTTTGTAGAATTCCCCAGTCACCATTTCTTTATCATATGGATGTCTTTATTCCATGCTGCTGAGTCTGCAGTTTAAAAAACTACCTTCTTGCTCACCAGCCCCTTAGTCTATTTTTATGAAACAAATATAATATAGATTCATAAAGCTCAATTTAAAGGATTTGAGACCATTGTCAGACAAGTGAATGTGTGACCATTTCATATAGATATACTATTGGTAGAATGTATGATTATAATAATAATATAATGGCATTAAAATTAGTGAGAAAGGGTAATTTGCCCACATCTTATTTCCTCAAATGTCATGTTCACAAACCCATTATTATTAAAAGATCTTACAGTATGAGTCATCATACTAAATACAGTATTTCATCAGTATAATTTCTTAGTCTCTGTTGATTTTGTTTATTTTTTGAGAAGAAACATGATTGGGAAAAAACCCTGTATCTGAAAACATTTTAAGCAAAGTTTAAATAATAAAAATAAAAATAAAAAATTATAAAAATAATATTTTTTAAAAATATTTTTGATTTTATTATTTTTGCCTGCAATACATAGCCATAAAACTATAAGTATATAGGCTGGGTGGATACGCAGTCGTATATTGGTTAGCACATCCGCCTCAAAGCAAGAAGGTCCTGGGTTCACAATTTGCCATTACGTTCATATTCGGATCACGACATCAAAACCAGAGAAAACATGTCAGTAAATGAATAAATGCCAAAAATGTTTGACCTTGAGAATTGTGACAATAAGTATAAGTGCACTGAAAAAAAATTTATTGAGAATAAAATGTACTAAGTGCACTAATAGCTTTTTCTTACTTATTAGGTTCTTGTAAATTATTGCATGTCAACGGTCGAGGTCCTGTTCAGAACAAAAACAAGTAAGTCCAGCTGTAACCTGTTCTGAAAGGTCAACTGGTCAAAAGAAATTGCAGCTAGAAGAGATATATTATTTACCATAAAACATATACGAAACAGGTTTGTTTTTAAAGTGCATGCTTATTAAGAAATTAATTTCAAGCAAGCACTGCTTGAATGACTTTCTATGTTAAGCACTCAAAGCTGGGGTTGGTAAAATTTTAGCTGTATAGACAAATTGTTATATTGGTTAAAATGATCATACTCCAACAGCAATCAATAACTTATGAGGTCTGAATAAGGTCTAAAAAATCTGTCATCTCTGTCCACTCTAATCCTGTAAAAACGCCGACCAATCACTGCCTCACGGTCCGCTGGGAAATCACTCACTTACTCACTCAACTGCCGAACCACTTAATCCTACTATGGGTGTGGAAAGGCTGGAGCCTCTTTCAGCCAGCACCTGGCACTTCCAGGGTACACCCTGAACAGCTCTCCAGACCGCCACAGGGTCAACACACAGACACAACCATTCATACTCACACCTTGGGTCAATTTGGAACAGCCAGTTAGCCTAATATGCATGTTTTTTGGACTGTGGGAAGAAACTGAAGTACCTGGAGGAGATGCACACAAGCATGGGGAGAGCATAGAAATACCCTTGCCGAACCCGGGACTTGAACACAGAGCCTACTTGCTGTGAGGTGGGCATGCTAACCACTACACCACCACACTGGGTTATATCTAATCAAACGCTCCTGTCTTCCTGCTTGTGCATGACCATGCACAAACCTGCAGTCAGAGCGTGTGTGGAGGGGGCGTGGCTTTGAAAGGGTCTCCAAGTGCAAAGAAAGGTTTCACCGGAACTCTGAAGACATTCCTTTATTTGCTAAACTGCTTTTTCCTAATTATGGTTGAGAGGACGCTGGCGCCCATCTCAGCCGACTCTTGGTGAGAGTATGGTACACTCTGAACAGCTTGCAAGGCCATTGCAGAGCCAACACACATACAACATTCATACTCACTCTCACATCTAGGGGCAGTTTTGAACAGCCAATCGCTCTGAAGACATGTTACCTTCAAACTTTCCAGATTACCAAGCCCAGCTTTAAGAGTAGGGCATTGCACATAAAAAAAAGGCTATATGCTTTTATAGTTTTCCCACATCATTAGTATTTTGTCACTGATGAAACCTTGTGATTTAATGCATTGCTCAACACTGTTGAATTAAATGCATATTATATTATTTTTTTACTTTAATCACTATAGTAACTGATTGCAGTATTCAACCCAAGGAATTTATAAATAACGAATGAAAAACCTGCTTGTTAATAAAGTCAGTGTTAATCTCTGGGCAGAATCTGATGAGCACAGAATAACAGTTGGTTAACACTGGTGTTCATGTGGGAATTTGAGAATGTGATGCTTTGTTCTCTAATTTATCATGTTATAAATGGTTTAAACCACCGTGGCATGATTGTGGGTGATGGCGAATATTCATACAGCACATTCAACAGTTTAAATCTGCAGCTGCTTAGATCTTTAGCCTCTCATGGTCATCCATATTGACTTTCTATTTTCCACTTGTGAAAATAGATGGATTGATCTGGGGTGAAAGCTACTTAACAATACAGATTGAATTCCCAATCTGAATGACTCACACAAGCTTCTGATGTTGTGTTCGGCCGGCCTCTGGTGATGCAAGGGTTGCTATGCTTTGGTTTTGCAACTTTTGATGTTCTGAAGGCAATAACATAGCTTGAAGGCAGTTGGAGAGAAGATCTATCATAACACACAGTGGTGGTGAGTGTGGAGTGTGTGGAGTTGTTATTTATCTGTACCGCTTTTGTGTTTTACATCCAGTGTCCTTGCCAACTTTAAGGTGAGATGCTGAGATATTTGTTGTCGTACTCCGCCTCCCCCATCCCAGCTTTGCTTGTCTGCTGCAAAAGTGCCATTTTTAGCATACGCCCTGGGCTTAAACATCCTTGAACAAACCGATAATGCTCCTCTTCAGTAGGAAATCACATATCTATGCTGCCTTACATCTGTGCTTGCTTTTGTAAAAGTGTGCAGAGGTATATTTTACAGACGCTTCTGAAATCGAAGGCCAGATAAACACCTGCCTTTGTTTATAGAGAAGATAGGGCAACGAGTAGTGCACATCAGGGAGTTTTATATTATGTGCAGAACTCAGCAGAGCTGAGAGCAAGAGGGAGTAATGATGACAACCGTTAGCCATGACGACAGTGCCAACATACTGTATTCAGAGATTTGCAGCTAAAAGAGAGTTTAATTACTTATAGTAATAAAGTGCATACTAACTTTAAGATTTAGGTGTTGGAGAATAATGCTGTCTGCCATCCAGCTTCAACCAGGCCTGTTTTCTTTGTACCCGAGACGTTTCAGTGCCCCCAAGGTGGACAGAATGCATTTAGCTTTTAAAATGCAGCACCGAGCTCAGTTTTCATGCATATGCAACATGCATTCTTTAGAAGGACCACTGAAGCTGAGCTGTGGAGCACCCAGACTGTAAACCTGCCAGTGAAAATGATTATTTTTTTTTTTTGTGGAAATATGATGTGACTCCTGGTTCACTCAAGAACTCATTTTTTGCTGCTAAAACCACTTTGTGCACACATACCAAATCATTTTCACTCCTTTGTGTGATTAGGGACTAAGCACCAAAGGTTCATTAACACCTTATTATGGTTTTATTTTCATCTTTGAAGAACAAGCACCATAGGTGCATTGGCAAGCAACTGAAGTAGTATGTTTTCCTCTTATTATTTCTTCTTATTCATCTCCTCCTCCTTCGTCATCTACTGCTGTTTCTTTTTCTTCTTCAGCATACTGATAGATGACCAACTCAGCTAAGTGCCCAGCAATTTTGGTGTACGCAACCCAAGAAAATAATGGTGCTTTTTCTGTTGAGTATTCTTAATGTAATGCATTTGCGATTTGCCAAACAGGATGTCGGCCATTTTGAGTTTTAACAAAGTGGGGATATTTTGCTTCTTTTCTTAAAATTTTGTCCAATCATAGAATTTGGATCACAGCCATATGAAACCAAGTTGTAACTGCCAAACTGGAAATGAAGCCATTTCTCAGCAACACTTGTATGTATTGACACAAAACTTGGCATGTATGTACAGCAACATTATATAATGTTAAGTAACAACATTCAAATCTATTTTGCAACTTGGATAAAAACAGGAAGTGATGCAACGACTTGACATTTTTGCCTTCAGATCTCCTTGGGAATGAGAACTAACATTCCCAGAGTCTTCTGGTGTCATTAAGGGGTGGAGCCAGAAAGTGTTTGGACACTTAATTGTAACTTAGTGATGAATTTTAGGATTTAAATTCTTGTGCATATGGCAATGTCTTTGAAATTTGTCAGTGCTATTAGCAGTTCTCTACTCTGCATTTACATTTTGGAGATATTTACATATGCTCTACATAATGTCAATATAATCCCGAGCCTTTCATGTCTTATAGAAATATTTTTCCAAAAATTTAAATAGATTGAGAGTCTGTTATCATGTCATGTTCTCCTGGTTATTTTGTAGGCTTGTCCACCATGGAAAATGCCAAGGTAACTTCAGCCAGCTATTTTTTACTTCCCAGTGAGAAGAATACTTGTCTGAAGGTCCACAAGGATAAATTTTTAAATATGAGCACATACAGAGAAAGAGAAAGAGCAGACCTGCCCCTACTGTTTGTAGCAATCGCCTTGGCATTTGACTCCACGTGTTTGGCCAGTCTCATGAGGAAAACGCAGGTTACAGTGAGGTTGCCATGGCAAATGCAGCACTTCAAGCTATTTTGAAAATTAGCAGCTCCTGTTTCTTCACCTTCTTGAATAATTAGGTGATTTCTGAGCAGAAACTGCTTCTTTGCTAACGTGGGTGGCCTGCTGAGTTCAGGGTCCATGGAGCATTTCTGTCGCAACCAGGCTGAAAGGCCACATCCCAGGAGAGGGAGCCCGTCTGGAGTCTGGAGAGAATGCAGGAACACACATTTTGTGTGTGTGTGTGTGTGTGTGTGTGTGTGTGTGTGTATATATATATATATATATATATTTGTGTGTGTGTGTGTGTGTGTGTGTGTGTGTGTGTGTGTGTGTGTGTGTGTGTAACTACAGTGTGCTGATGCTGCGGTCTAAGCCAGTCCAGCCTTGACTCCAAACAACAAGGAAAGGGCAAAACAGTCAACTTCAATCAAACAAAAAGCAGTTTTGGATTCAGCTTTATCCCCGCTCTGAGTTTTCTGTTTACTGAGCCCACTCTATGGCTCAATGCCTGTGTAAGTGCAACGGATGAGAATGAATTACAGCAGCCTGGCTTAATTAAGCACAGTCAGCCACAGGCCGACCTTTCCCTGTAAGACAAACGCGCTCTCTTTGCATAGCTGTGGATAGGTATGGAAATGTGGAACGGTCTCTGCTGCGCATGACTTTCAGTACTTTTGTAGAGGACAGTGATGGGTAGTTCTGAGCTAAAAAACAATGTGTTCATTACTTAAAGCAGTTAAAGAGTTTTGCACAGTTGAGCACAAGGTGAAACATAATGAATGAATGATGAATTTAATTAGGAGGGAAAAGGTTGGTTTACTTGCCTGTTTTAATTATGACAGGAATTTTGCCGTGAATTTGCAAGTTTGTGAACGTCTTGCTATGATTTGTTGGTGGCATGTGATTATGACCCATAAGACCTTGCAAAATATGTGATGAAAGAAAACTCTGTCACGGTGAACTGGATGCTTGAAAGTTTTCCAATTTTAATTAGTTGTCTAAAGTTAATTTTAATTATTTCTTAATTGTTTTAGTTGTCATTGACCTGTAAACATGCATATCTACCCTGATTTTTAAGTACATTTCCCTTTTTAGCTGTTCGGCTGAACTCATTGCTGTGCTGTTTCTTAAGTGCTCATTTTTCAGCATGTGGGAGAACAACATCGCATGTTAATCACACTCTATTGGGGCCACTGCCAGGATTTAACTCCCCATGACAAAATGAAGTGAAAAGACAATGAGTCTTAAATGTGGAAATTGAAAGCCATTTAAGAAGCCAAGGACTGTTTGAGCACAAGGAATAGGCTCTGGAAAAGTAGACCACATCAGGTGTTCCCCCCTATTTAAAGGGTTTTAGCGGGACGCTGGTTGTGCTCTTATTTTAGGATCCATTATTTTACAAATGACATTTTCTTTTTGTCTTTGTGCTGTGTTGCATGAAAGAATGGTGGTGGTGTTTGTGTAATTATGTGGCATCTGAAGATTAAACAAGTAGACTAATGAGCTAAACTTCTTCTGAGTAAATGTTTGTGCTTGGAAGAACTTTATGTACTGTATATGATTAAGAATGCAAGGGGTGCATTGATTTCGAATGCATAGAATGCAAGTGGATTTTGTAACTGCATTAGTGAAAAGTGACGAGGTAACACTCAGAATGTGTGATACTTGAGTACAACTGATGATTCTGCAGGAATTCTGAAATCAAATGTAAAATGCATTTAAAAAATTATTTATTGGCAAACTGAGTAAAGTTTAAATCTTTTTTTTAAGTAATTCCTGCTGTCTTCTGCAAAGAATAAGAATTCAATTAAAACCCAAGTAGATATTGTTAGGTCATGGCCTTGAGATTTAACAGCTAAAATGCTAAACATCAAGCTGTGTCAGAAATATCATATCACAATATGTAAAAAGGGTGGCACAGTGGTGTAGTGGTGTAGCATATCTGCCTCACAGTGCTTGTGTTCTCCCTGTGCTTGTGTGGGTTTCCTCCAGGTACACTGGTTTTCTCCCACAGTCCAAAGACATGCACATAAGACTATTTGACTGTTCCAAATTGCCCCTGGATGTGAGTTTGAATGGATGTGTGTGTGTGTGTGTGTGTGTGTGTGTGTGTGTGTGTGTGTGTGTGTTGACCCTGTGATGGACTGCCAAGCGGTTCATGGTGCCCGCCTTCACCCAGAGTTGGCCGAGAGAGGCTCCAGTCTCCCCGTGACCCTAGCGGAATTAGGCGGTTTGACAAATGAACAAATTAATGTGTAAAGACATGATTTTATAACATAACAGTTAAACACAAACAAACACACAAATAAACCTTGAAAATGGTTATGATGATAAAAGAGTGTTAAAATGATATAACTGAAGACAGTATGGAAATTGTATTATCTTATCTCACCCTAGCTCTTCTTAAAGGGTACCTGTGGTGAATTAGTGTTATTAGCTATTTAAAATCACGTTTGACATCAGCAAACATGGGCACAACCCTTCCAATCCAACAGGTTTGCATCACTACCACGTGGAACAGGCAATGAGGTAGGCAACATGTCTCTGAGTATGCCTGTTCCGCCTGGTAGTGATGCAAACTCGTTAGATTGGCTAAGTTGCATCACAGACCCCATGTTTGCTGATGTCAAAAGTGATTTTAAATAGCTAATTACACTACTGCATCATGAGTGCATCATAACACATTATTGGCCAGTCCTGAGCTGCACAAACAGCAAGCACAAAAACTGTGAAAAACATTTCTTTGTCTCGCTAAACCAACTGATGACAGGGAAGCTCAGTTGGAAAAAAGTTTGCTGCTTAAGCCATTTTTGGGGCTACCGTCCCGCACATCTCTGGCAGCATTCTCACACTCAGAGTCACTAAAATGTAACAGCTCAATGTCTCCACAAGAGTCCTCCCTCTCTGGTTCAAATAGGTAACCATTTACACCCATTTCCTTAAAATTGCTAGCCATAGCTGCTTCATGAACCCATGTTGGGTTTTTTTACTCACCTAAAATGTCGCTTGCTGAATAGATCTGCTTGTTTACTTGCACTGGACAAACCGACCTCATGAAGTCACATCACTTCCATGAAAAAAATGACTGATAACCATTGATTCAGCCCTACTGGCATTACCCAGTGTTGTGCTTTTTAGGGTAATTTATGTTAAAATAAGCCTCTGTCACTTAAACATACTACATATGCACAAATTATGCTGTAAGGATGACCAATACCGGTACTCTTTAATGTCATTTGCTTCTCATGTTATACATGTACCTTGTGTTTAACATCATCTTCTTCACCACTCATTTCTAAATCCTTCCACATTTGCATCACTAAGGTCTCTCTGTCTCTTGAAGTGATGAAAAAGGAAACACACCTCCCTGAATACTGTTTCTTTTCGAATCAGTGGGATGTGTTTCCAGCTGTGAGCCCCGGCACTCTTTAAATCCTGCTTCTCGAATGCTGGCTTCAGTGACGGCAGAGACAGACAGGTTTTATTCATGCATCAGAACATTTGCATGCTTTGTTGTGATGTCATGTGTTGCATATGTGTTTTGTTTTATGTTCTCTTTGGTGTGTTTGTGTCTGTGTGTGTATGTGTGTGATTCTCAGGTCCTCCTCAGCATTGCTCTTCTGGCTCCTCCTCCCCCGTCGCCTCCCCCTACCCGCCCCCTGCCCACACAGCCAGTGAGAGCCAGGGAAGGTTGCTAGGTAACAGCGGGCCTCGGGCCGACCCCGACTCTGAGTCGGAGGATGAGTTTGGCCCTGCTTCTTCGTTCTTAGTTAAGACCGGCTCAGGGAATGTGAGCGTGTGCGCCCCTGGCTCTGCGGTCGCCGATGGTGAGTGCTTCATACACATGGTTCCGGCAGTAACTGCGTTTATTTTTGTAGTTTTTTTGGGCTGTTGTGATCTTCACTTCTTGTACTGTGTTGTTTGTCATACTATTATCCTGGAGGCACAATATTCTGTCCTGTATACATGTATGTGTATGGTATGACAGGAGACATTGACTGAACTTGGCACCTTGTAGCTAAAGATGCTCACCTCAGGTGGGAACATGCTGTTAAGCTGTAGTTTAAGATGAGTCGCGTGGCAATGAGAGATTTTTTTTTACCTGGGGTTATTGCTTAGGCCCACAGGGGAGTGCAGCCTATATTTTAAGAGACTACACACCTTTAGAGGAGGATATTCCCCACATAGAGGTACCAAACACTTTAAAGTAAGCTTACAGAAAGAAATACCTGTTGCTCATAGGTTGTGTGAATACAGCTGAAAATCTAAAAACATTTTTTTGCCTCTACAAATTATTGAGTTATTTGTTTTCATCTTTAAGCCTAGACATTTCTCCAATATAAATTTCCATTACAATGATTACCCTTTACTTTAAAACCTATTAAAGCTTCAGAACAGTTAATATTGCCATTGTCTCACCAATTACTGTACTTCACTGTATTTCAACATCCATGTAGTTACTCATTTTACTCACGTTTACACAGCAGCATATTAAATCTTATTTTGAGAACTTGATTAACTTGAAATGTTTCACAATTAAAAAAACAAATAAACAAAAAAAAAAACAAATAGTTTATTCCTTTAACTGTTCCCGACATGCTCAAAACCATGACTCCTATTGTTGGATCTCTCCTGTTTAGCGCAGACCTCAGCAAGTCTTGCTTCATTGCCCTTGTCAGGGTAGATTTCATTCTGTGTTGTGAGTGCTGGCGTGGTCCACAACAGCTTCACGGTTGAAAGGTCTAGCAATTTGCAGGCACCTTGAAGTTCAGATATCTGTAGTAACGGTTTCTAGAGGTTTGTTTTTCAGTACCTTGTTAATAATTGAGAAATGTAAAGAACAATGAAGGAATAATGAATTGATAACATGAGTAAATCAAAAGGCAGATTAGAAATTTTAATATGAACATGAAGGATAAAGGGAATTTGGCTGACATGATTATAGGGTTATAGCTGATGTCTGCTGCTTTGAGATGTGATGTCATGCTAATCGCAAATGACAGCCATCTTTCAGTGGCTCATTAGCGTTAAAAAATTGCACTACTCCTTCTAGAGTTGGGAAATTCTTTCTTGGCTCCTTAACTAATAAATTATGACTAAATCCATTTAAGCATCATTAATAATAAATAAAATATTTCACAGCTGTAATTCAGGCCTCAATGTTTTTTTTAAATTTCAACAGTGAAAACTCAGAAATGAGGATTAGAGTATAACATGGCTAAAACTTTGATCACCTAAAAGTTTGATATAAATGTAATGAATTTAGATCAGGAAATCAGAAGCTTCTACATTGCAATTAGCACATAACCGTTAGGACACAACCCCTATCATTCACTCACTCAATTTCTTTCTTTCTTTCTTTCCTTCTTTTTTAGCAATTTGTCTTTTTTGAAAATATTCAGTAATATTTCTTTAAGCTACTATACACATAGATAGACATTTAAGCAAAGCGTAGTGTTGTGCACTGATTGCTGTAATTATCAGTTGGTATGTGACTCTGCACTAATGAGCTGTTAATCAGAAGCAAGGTCCTGGATGCTAAATCAAGTTGATATTCTGGCTGTACTGATCTACTTTAAGAAGTTCTTTATAAGCTCTTTCAAAAGTGTACAATATCTTTTTTTTTTTTTTATGTCCACAAAAGCAGAATTTTTTTTTAAATTATAATAATAAACTTAATTATCTCTTTGAAGGTTTTTTAACACCTGTGTATATTGCTGATAAGGTTGTAAATCATTAGGTCAAGGCCAGCAACACAGTATAACAACCTATAACTCTTGCTTCTGGCTAGTTTTATCAAAATGTATGTTTGGTGCAGTGGTAAGAAGATTATTGTCTTCTACAAAAAGTGCAGTACAAGTCAATTTAAGACATGTTCAGCTCTTCGTGGTCCTTGAGGAAAACCCTTTTGCTTTGTCACCGTTATGCACCACATTCGGTAATGTTTATGATGATCATCTTCTCACCGAAGCGGTTCAGGAAATGAATGAATGAATGAGTCTTCTAACCGTGTCTCTGGTCATTTCGGAATGTGATTCCAAAGCCATATCTAAAGATAGCAAAAAGTCTCAGACATATTTCCTAACCTTGACCTAATAATGCATCGCCCTTTTAGTAACAAAAACAGTTTGCAGAATTATCAACTTTTTTTCTACTTTAGTTCTTTAGTTGTGTTAAAAAAGCGAAAAGACAGAAAATTACTTTCTTCTAGGTTTTGTAACCAATGATCACAATTGGCCTACAGTTATGGTTCTTTAAAAATGTTATTACTTTTCTCTTTTCTTCTTTCTATCTTTCTTTCTTTCTTTATTTTTTTTATTGAGTGAAAAAATATTTCATAATTTATTTTGGACAGAATGGTTGTGTGTGTTGGCCCTGCAATGGACTGCCATGCTGTTCAGGGTGTACCCCGCCTTCACCTAGAGATGGCTGATATAGGCTTAAGCCCCCCAGCAACTCTAGTAAGATTAAGTGGTTCAGCAAATGAATAATTGAATATAATACCAGTATTACGGTTCTGGGTATCATGCAACAACTGATATTGATGCAATATTGACTGTGTCTAAGTGACTTTTGTAAGTTTCTGTTACTATGTTATCTGAAACGTTAGAGATGTAGTGATGGTGGATTTAAAACAAGTTGTGCCTTGAGGTATCTCATATGTCATATCATAGCAAACTTTTTTATGCCAGTGCTGATATAGTGCTTTGTATTAATTCACAAACTAAAACACTATGTATACACTATATATATATATATATATACACACACACACACACACACACACACACACACACACACACACACACACACACACAGTTGGAACAATAGCCTTTTTTGATTAGACTGGCATTGAGAGCATGCACAGTCACAAGTGGACATGAGAGCGTAAATGACTGTAAGAATTTGCTCTCTCCCAAAGGCCCTCTGTTGCAGTATAACAAAAAAAATTCTCTAAATAATAGATCAACTTTACCAGTTAAGTACCCAAAGGCTTGCACTTGCATCAAGCTCTGGAGTATTCGAGCCATAGCCATCTGTCAGCACATTAGATGCCTATGTGTGATTTCTGCTTTCTCTACAAACAACCCCTGGTCATCGTGCAAACAACTGTGATGAAGTGACTCGCCAGTTTTAAAGTTGGTATTCGTCTCTTTGACACACGGCTGTGATTTGCATCAGTTATATAGGTTACCCTGAGGCTGACAGTAAGTGGTAGCTCAAACACCAAGGAATCGGCCTTTTTGCCTGCGAGCTATGTAAAGCACCATGTGGCTCTGTTTGACTGAAACAAAGGAGAATACAAAGGCCGCTTTAACATGCTAAAAGTAAGTGTAACGTAATGGAAGACTTCTTTTCAAGGATCAATTGTGTTGCATTGCTCTGTTGGTGATATAGTAGCAGGCCTGCAGCTGCTTTTTAAAATTTCCCTTGACAATTCTGTCATCAGTGGTCTCACCTACATCTTACTACAAATAAATGACAAGCAATAAGTGAGATATATATTTCACAGAGGATTTTTTATTGCTTGCTGGATATTATTGACAAATGTGTGACAGGAGAAGATGGCAATTACACTATAAAAAGGAATGCCACTGTATATTCACTTACACCACCTAACGAGCCACGGAAGCCAAATTTACTCATATTATCTGCTTACAGTGTGACATTAAACATCACATATGGATTCTTTGTAGTGAGAGCACAGATGTGCCACATTCCCCTTTAGATTAATTTCCTTTATTTTAATGAACAGGTGTCATCACATTTGTTTTCAACTGCCGTTATGAGCATCAATCATAGCTCAAGATAGCACACAGAGCTAATTAGCTTGGTTAATATAGAAACCCTGGCCATATGTTTCTAACTCCTTCTAATCCACCATCCCTCTTCCTCTTAGGTCGTCACCATGTCAGAAAATTAAACACGTCCATTAGACCATATTAATACAGTTTGCCCTGTTGACCGGCCTCCCTATGTGGGTTAACAAAGCAATATGAAACAGTGGAGAGAAATAATGACTGAGCGCATGTGACATGTGCAAGTCCACATTCTCACGTCTCATGTAAAATGATAAGGGAGCACAGAGTTAGCTATGTTGCTCGACGCTGATATAATTGCACTTCCATCTTTTGAAATCAGTCCTATTATGTAGTTACAGAAATGTGATCTTGTGCTGAGATGTGGGCTAGAAAGGCTTAGCTCAGGGTTTCAGAATGTGCTATTTTTCTGAGGTATTTGCTATTCCTGTCAGGTGGATGACAGAGAATTATATAAGAGGACATGGCAAAGATAATCTCGGAGTCCGGGTATTAAAGAGTAAAGTATTAAGTCTAAGTGGAGTATAAACAAGGCTTCACATTATTCGTTCTCACATATATAACTGAAACGGAACAAACAGCTCAGTTTAGAGGCTGAGAAATTAAAATGTATTGCCACAGGGGCTGGCGTACATGTCTAATTCACTGCTATTTTAACATCCATCAGGCCGACTGTGGTGTTCTAACTTTCTGCCTGTATTTGGTCATGATGCATGAAATAAAAGTACTGATTGTGCTTTTTATACGCAAGTACTCTTTTATTTTGTTCATCGACATTAAACCTCAGAGATATACTGAGCCCAAGAAACAGAAAGAAAGAAAGAAAACAAACAAACAGAAAGAAAGAAAGAAAACAAAGAAAACAATCCCCTTCTGAATCCTTGCTAACCTGCACTAAGGCCAATGAGGTGAACTCAGTGAAGCCTGAGCTTCTTTATTGAGCATGTGTTGCACCATGGCCCCTAGGTTTGAGTCTCAGCCTGGATCCTGGAGTGAGTGTAAAAGAAGGGTGTAGACTCCCTGCTGGGCTGCTGTTCTACAAATCTAGGGCTCTGCTTTCAACCCCACCCTACCGTTGTTTGCATCTTTTAGTTTAAGGCAGCATGGTTTTTGGCCACAGTGGGCTGCTAATTGAGTATGGTTCTCCTCTGTAAATGCCAATTCAACATGCCTTTGCAGCTGACTGGCCAGGAATGAGTGGCGGGGAATGAAGCCGACGGGTTGTCCTTCATGCCTGCATTTAGATGAGCCAAGATTGGTTTGGAACCGGCTTTATCATAGGCGTCTTCCCTGCTGCCAGCACGAAGGGAGCAAATGAGGTTTAAAGAGGTCACCGTGGAACGAGTTTTCCGCAGGAGATACTTTGATATTAAAATATGGATGCAGAAATGGTGAGTTAATGAGGAGCGGCACGTTGCAAAGAAGGAATCTATGTGAATTTGGAAAACCTTTTACTAGTTGGTATTCCTTTGGTGCTGGCCGTTTCCTTCGACTTCGCCTTCTTAGATTTATGTCTGTATTGAAGTGCAATGTGGCCAGCCAACAGGACTGTAACACTGGACTGTGCATCTGATAGCATTTCAGCGATGGCTGGCTAAAATAGGCATACTTCGACTAGGTTTTAATGTAGTAAGTACTTTTTTAAGTTACCATGGTGATAACAAAAGAGGCAATTAATGCCGTCTGTGCATTTCACTATTAATTCCATCTCCAGAACCTTTAAGGATGCATGATCTACGTCATGCATGTTAATCAGGGTGGAGATTTTCAGGCGACAATGTTGTAAATGGTTTTTGCTAATCAATGCAATAAAAAAAGAAAGAAAGCTTTCGTAGCAATTTATTCTGAGGGTTTTTTTTTGTTTTGTTTTGTTTTTTTTACACATTTATTTCAAATACAAACACCTGTCTCACTTTTCCTCTGGATATGACAGCTTACTTGTTCTGAAATCGCATTTGAGAGTGGCATAGATCCTGTGCTCTGTTCCCAAGCATGCTCGCCTTCAGACACAGTCCTGTGAAGACAGCCTCTTTTCCCCTGTGTCCTTCTTTCTCTGTCTCTCCTAATGGTGAGAAACAGTAGTTTGACTGGTGAGCAGAGCAGAGAACAGTAGTGTTGAAACTAGAATTCCCCAGGCTTTGAATTAAGCTCAAGGGAGACATTTTTGCTTGTGCGCTTCTTTATATCTAACATCTGCTAACCGGGGGAAAAAAATATCAGTTTGTAGAAGATCCACCTTCATCAATGCTGTATTTGAGTAGACAAACACTATTAAGTTGAGGTTTGATGCTCCTGTGCTTAGCTGTAGGGGCTGCAGCAGTGGATTGCTTTTAATGATCTGTCTGGCTGCTGACAATCTTTTGATTAATTCTGAATCAAATCTCTCACAACTCAGTAGTTGGATCGGGTGTTCGGGGCATGTCGTGCCTTGTCAGGTGTGACCGTTGGTGGTGTGGGTTGTTATTTTTGAGATCCAGGTCGATACACACTGCTCATAGAGAGGAGTTTGTCTTTCTTTTGGCCTCTGTATTATGAGAGGGAAAGTTGTGATGTTCTGATAAATTTGCTGTCAAACTTTTATACAATTGAAGTATGAACTGAGCTAATCAAGTGTAGAGGATATGTCTGAATGCTTGACCTCACTGCTTATCTATTATGCATATCCACAAATCAATTTTGCACAAGGTTTGATGGTTTCGTATCAGCCAATGGTTAACTAAAGCTGCTGATTGAAGCAACCTGATTTTTCTTTGAGACTGATTTCAGACCAGTTTAATGGGTCTTTGTCGCCTGCAAATATTGAACATGGAATAGGAGTCTCTTATTTATTTATCTATTTATTTATTTATTTATTTATTTATTTGCTTGCTTGCTTGCTTGCTTGCTTATTTACTTACTTACTTACTTACGCTGAATGTATACAGATCTAAAAAAGACTCTAAAGACGATATCTTTAGTGACCTATGAGTAAACTCCTAAAGTAATAATGCATTATACAGTACATGTTGTCTTGAACTTTTTTGCACTTTTTTTGTTTATAATCAATTGTTTGTAATACCAGAGAGGCTCTAGTTATTTGTTTATTTAGTTTAATGCTGATTACATTTAAACGAATAATACAGGTGATGATGCATATATGCATGTTTATATATATATAAAACCCTTTTTTGAATTTTCCTTTAAGAACCACAGTATCTTTTACACAAGATGCCAATGAAAACCCTGGCTTTGCAAAAAGTTTAATAAGAAGAAGAAGAATAAGAAGAAGAAGATTTTACATTTACCAACACTATGGGTGGAAACCAGAGCACTCAAAGGAATCCCAAGCAAGCATGGGGAGAACATGCTAGGTCTGTTAAAAAATTACTAAGAAAAAAATGCATAGAATAATATACAATACAACATGGAGCTAAGAGGCGTGAGATCCTTATAATGCATATAAATACAGCATAATATTTAAATGATATTTATTATAATGGTATTTATAATGCCTTAAAAGTGCATTATAACACAAAATGGATGATTATTTTATTTGATTACAGTGTATTAGAGTGATGATCTTCATAATGAATGTTACCATATGTGCACAGCAGAATATGGCTGAAATTATGGTTTACATTTCCAGAATTTGGCAGTCACCTTATCCAGAACAACCTACATTTTTATCCCATTCATCCTACAGTACAGAGCAATTGAGGGTTAAGGGTCCAACCATGACATTGGTATTACTGGGGCTTGAACCCAGAGCCTTAACCATTGAACCCCCCAGTGAGAAAAATGTTTGTTAAGAATCTTAAGTTGTTTTTTTTTTCTTTTATTATTAATTTTTAACCAAAATAAGATGTTTTAAATGCTAATGTGCTTCTCTAAAACAGTAAATATCATGTACCTCAGTGAAACAGATATGATCACCAATGGATGTAATTACGTAATGTCATAGCCATACACATCTAATCACTTTGTAAACAGTATAAATAACAGTAGTCAAATTATCTTTGGTGTTCATGCATCACTGCTTACATTTGAGGCATGGCGACGGACATATGCATCGATTCTAGTCAAAATAATTGGAAATTATCTCAACAGAACAAATCTTACTGAGTGTCTCAGTGATTATTTCAACACTGATGTAAAATCAAACTGTCATCTTTTGAGTCAAGAGAAATAATAAGCCTCCTGTTCAGTAAATCAACTGTTCTGGTGTTTACTTTGGAAGAGGAGGTAGATCACCAGAATTTACTATGCTATTGTTTTAAATGTGGTGGCATTAGATGCTAAAGTGAAATAGGTTTCAGACATATTTCAGTATATGTCAGTATGCAGAGGGTTTTTCCAGGCCACTACGCAAACAGTTCTCCTGGTCGCCTTTCATTAACACAGTTTCCATTTTTAACTATTTTTAGCTGCTTGTGAAACTTTGATGCATCATTTTTTTCCCCTCAGCATTGCTGTTCTCCTTCCATAACAGCTGCATGACACATTTGTTGTTTCATAATTATGAAACACTTTGATATTCTACAAACTGTCAGCTTGGATAATTAGGTGGAAATTACATTACATCTCAAGAGAATTTTTCTCCACCTTTATCCCTCTAGGCAAAAAAGTTTTGAGCAAACAATACGAACTGGAGAAAATATGCTAAAGGGATCTATTTTGAAGTTTGAAGCTGGGTCTATCTCATTTTGGTTTCCTCTACATTTGTTTGATTTGTCCAAATATTGATTTGTTTCTCCACACTGTTTTAAATGATTTTGGACTACGCTTGATTTATTTTTGCTGAATCATTGCTTCTTTTGTTGTGATTCTTATTGTCTCAAGGACTCGTATGTGCCTCAGCATTTGCGCTTTTCAATGAAAATAAAGCTCTTATTCTTGAACGCTGCATCAGCTGTTCTCGTTTGCCGTCTGCTATTTTAAGACAGAAAGGCCAGCAAACACATTGTGAAACCTGACCAATGTTTAATGGCAGAAAGGTTTATTTATAATTGAATAATTTGTATTTATTGCTATAAACATCCTTGAAAATATATTTAAAATGTATAACCTTCAGTTTAAGTATCCAGTGCTTTATCTTTGCTAATTAAAACTAAACTAATTCTAGCATTGGCAAGTAATCTTGGAAGAGGTTATGGCAAATAATTTCTCTATACGCCAGAACATACGCTGCAGAAAATTGGGCTTAAGATTTTTAAGTGATAGGTATGCTCTTACTCAAGCATATGCATTCATTATGCAATATCTCAATGCATTACATCTCAACATTTCTACCCTAAAAGCAAGTGAAAACAACTCCGAGCCTTCTGGTGCAGTAGGAAGTAACAACCACTTTCCTTCGTTGCATTCATTCTGTTTTGGTGCCGCTTTCATCAGGGTCATCGTCAGCTTGGCTCGGAGAAGCATCAGGCTCTGAGTAATCGGGAGCGTAGGATTGTGCGAACGTGAGTCTTTATGGATCCATCTGTCACTGCTCTCTGACAAACGATCCAAGCCTGTGCCTGAAATGAAGGGGAATAAAAAAGCAACTAGGTTTCTGTCGGTGACATATCCCATAATGATTCTCAACGAAAAAATGTGCTCACCACATGCCGTAAAGCGTACACTTCCTCATTTCAGGAAGGTGATTTATCATAACATAAATTAATTAAAGCTGGGGTCATGTTCTTATAGCATTTGATATTCTTCTCACAATCAGGCAGATTCTATAAAATGTCTTCCCAGAGGGAAAAACTCCAGAAAGCTCAGTCTGTAAGTGGGGGGAAAACGCAAGTGTTGATCATTAAGGTCCATCTATGCAAGACCACTATATGTCTACTTGCCTCTCCGCCTTGTTACCTGTCAAATCAGCATGCAGTGCACCTTGTACTAGCACTTAAGCAGTTTATTTTGGACAGTTGATGTGTTTTATGGGTCTGTATTAATATCAGAATGTCAACTATCTTCCAACAAATTTTCATCTAGCTTCCATCAAATTCCATCAGTGCCCTCCTTCACCTTTCTCTCTGTCTGTTGACAACATAGTATGAAATATATATTTGTGACTATATTTTGGAGAGTTTAGCCATGGTTTGCCTGAATGCAGAGGGATTTAACACTATGGACAAACTTTCTCTGAATAAATAGTTTTGTGATGCAGCATTTAGTAGAACAGTGAGCTCAAAAATCAATCAGATCAACTTTTTTCTAGGTCTGCACAATACATCAACCCCCCATTAGCACCACTGCACAATCAATATAGACTTTTTGTTTGTAGATGGCACAGCTAATAGCTATATCTAGTCTCTGTAGATGTCTCAATCAGAAAAAAAAATGCAAATACGAAATAATTATAAAAAGCCATACATTATGTTATGATGGTGACTAGACATTTGAATATTGAGACATGGGAAATTGAGGAGGTACTGCACTGCAAATGTTTTTTGAGCTGTAAAGTTAATATGACTGTATTATGATTAAAACACATCAGTGCGGGAGTAAATGTGGATTATTATTTTTTTTAATAAAAACACTATTTTATAGATTGAATTGGTTTAAATATATATAATACACCATGCACCTTTGACATATCATGCACCCTTCTGTGTATGTCTCTAAATGTGTCTCTACATATATAAATGTATAATGGTAAAATAATCCTGATTTGTACAACGCAGATGCTGACTGTTTGGTACATCTCTACATCATATGAATGTTCTTCAATCTGATGTGGACGGTGCCTGTATACCCCGCCCCCAGGCTTTGGTGGCAATTTGTGAAATTTTCAAATATATGCTGATTGAGACTCATAATTCTCCATCCTGTCTGCTTTCTTTAACCCCTTGGCCATTTTTAGCAGTTTTCGAAATCATACATTGGGTGAAGCTATTATTTAACATCCTTAAAATTTTATTGTAGACAACCCTCTTAAGGGTGAGCTATAAATACATGCTCACACTGAATAACAGGTTAGCACGTATGAAAATTTATGCTGATATTTCTTTATTATCACTGATTGGGCCTGGACTTTAATATACCATTAAGTGCTGGCAGTGTCCATCCTGGCCTGCACTATCTAATGTCTTTTAGTTCCCCAAGCCTCATGACATGTAGTGACAGCAGGATACAAAACAAAACTTACAACTCTGACAGAGCCTCCTGATGGCAGGCTCTGACCTGTCGGACATCACTTCATAATGGAGGCACAATAGCTGACTCCGGTAATTTAGCATTCTTGATAACGACAGCTTGTCAGCAGTGCAGCCAGTTAATGCTGCATGGGAGGCTCTAGCTTCCAGCTGAGATGTGATGGTGGGAACTCAAGCAGAGATAATGCTGCTCATATAATTTTAGTGATCGTGCATGTAACAATGGCTGTAAATCTGATGTCATACCATAACATGTCTTACATTTTGTGCCAAATTATTTTGAGGAAATCCCAAAATGTGATGCAGAATTTTGCAGCAGCAGCTAACTGTGTGCTAGCCAGATCATTTTGCATGTTTGGTAATGAGGAAAGATTTTTGCCTGTCAAATTACATATTTCCGCCCCAAAATTAGTTTCTGGTCACCTTTACTGACAAAATGCACCAGGCAGTTATCATCATAGCTTCATTAGTCTACAGTCACTAACTGAATAGATATTGTGACCTGTATATTACTGTATATAGCAAAATATATAAGAAAATTAAGAAATGCTCTGCCACTAAAATTCTGTACATCGTGCCAACATTAGTATCAGTAATAAGCAGCATCCCCAGGTCAGGAGGTAGCAACGGTCATGGCAGCTCGAAAATGTCTCCTGTTTACAGCCAATAATCCCGCCTTCGTCTTTGTCATCCCCAGCTGCTCCTTGATGCAGTCATCCCAACGTCTCCTCAGCCATCCTCTAGATGGCTTTCCAGGTAGTGTTCCTCCCAGGAGTGCCTCTTCAGATGACCAAAGTATTTCAGCTTGAGTCTCATTTTACGGTTCACCAGCCAGTTATCCTCAATACCCAATTCTTCTTGGACGTATTCATTGGCTCTTCTGCCAGTCAGTGGCACACATGTCAACATTGTTATTGTTAATATATTTGGAACAATTTTAGTATTTTGTACTTTTGTATGTTTTTCCTCACTGAAGACAAGCACTTGCACCTACACACTTTCCTATAGAGCACCATGAAGCATTTTTGCTTTTTGTTTTTGTCTTGCCTCTGTTGTAACCCATAAATGTTGTACAGCGGAGGGTTTCCCTTCCAGAAAATTTTCCAAGTGTAAATCTTGGAGGAAGCTACAACCCTTGACAATGTATTTTTACTAAAAGTGTACAGATTTTGTGCGATACTTGCAAGTTCTAATGTGTTAAATTAACCTTTTTCCTTCTCATAAAACTCTTTCTCTCCATCTTTCCTCTTCTCCTCTTCAGAGGGCTGTTACCAGAATCATTCCCGCCTGAGGACACCACCACTCCCCCTCTCCCACTCGCACTCTCCCAGTCAGCACCATGGCACGTCTGTGGGCTCGTTGAGCCGGAGTAACTACACACCACGTAGTAACGTCAGTCCTGCGCCCACTGACAGTACGGCAGCCCCCGAGGGACCCTCTAGTGCCCCAGACTCTGGCAGTGCACAGGACAATTGGCTCCTCAACAGCAACATTCCCCTAGAGACCAGGTAGGGACAGAGGATGAGGCTTTTCTAGAAATGGCTTATGTTACAATATAATAATAGAAAGGAAATTCAGCATTTAAATGAGCTCTGTGACGCATTATAAGCTTGCATGTTATGAACTTTGGCCTGGGTTCAACTTCCTGTAGTGTAGGTGATTATCCAAATCAGGTTTTGTCATTTAGATTTTAATGAACATAATTATACAGATGGAAGTATGAAAGACAGCATTTTCTGTAATCATAATTATAAGTTAACTACTGTATAATTACGGCTGATGTACTTTTAAAGAAAGTTGCTCATGTGTTGTACAGCCTATAAGCCGCAGTACAGTTTCAACTGTGAGGCACTGCACAATGTCAATCACACTAAAGGTTGTTTGGTGCACTTTTCCTTAATGAGGTCCAGGTGGCACAGTGTCTCATCACATCACCTATAAAATGGCCTGAACTCAAAACTTAGCTTGTGCTACAAAAGGCCACAGTTAATCTGTATTCTGTGCATTCCACAATGCCTTGAATATGATGAAAAACAAGGGAAACAAGGCACAGGACCATTGGCTTACCACACGCTCATAAGTGATGAGCCAGACTTGCCAGATTATAGCAGAGACGCTGTTTGTGCAATGTGCCAGAGGTCTCGCATGGTGATTCCAACAACAGTGAAATGTTGATAGGGTTCGCAGTTGTTATTTCTACAGCTATTGTATATTTTATATTATCAGACCATGTGTGAGTCTTGCATTTAAGCCAGTTTGTATGGGAATGAGGATATGAGTCGAGATAAATATAAGCTACCTCTGCTTTTAGAGCCAAAGGGTCAGTTTCACAGTTGAATAATGTTTATGCTTTATACATACTAATGCATAGCGTTTGCCGGGTGCAGTGTCCAGGCTTGGCAGAGTGCTGTGTAGGTGTTTATGTTTGTATTGGCAAAAAATATTAAAAACAAAATAATCTTTTAAAAAAAAAAAAACATTATGCAATGTGGATTATTGTACTAAATGACAGTTTAGCATTTTCTGTGCATCATTTTACTAAATAATATGTTTATCCAATTGCATATCCATTATTTATCTGATGCACATTGGCATATGATGATGATGATGATGATAATGATGATGATGACATTGGTGTGCAGCTCTAGTGCATTTGCACTGTTGTTTGCTCCAGCAGAGTGACCTTCAGTAAGCTGCTCAGATGGCTGTCATTGCCAGAGCAGCAAGCCACCATGCATCCAAACCATTTCACCAAAGAAAAGCACTGGTTTCCCCTCCATGAGAAATTTACAGAGATCGGTGATCTTAAGTATAATATATAAGTTAATGGATAGCTATTTGCACTTAGGCACCTGTTGGGCAGTTCTTGCTCTCCCTGGCTATATCCTGGGTCCTTGTTTATGCTCAATCAGCCTTTGCTCATGCTGCTTCAGGAGGGTCTTATATGAAACCGATCAGTCAAGTGCATTGAATCCTGATGACTGTCTACCTCATTCTGGCTGCTTCTAATGCTTGGCAAATATCAGAGCTGTCATGTTAGGACTGAAGAGACCTGGTGTTCAGATTACCCTCCCACACACAGCAGAACCATCATCCATTTAAGCTCTGTGAACTTTATTTTAAATTGGGTAAGTTACAGCAATATTTCCATCGGAGAATTAGCAATAGTAAAGTAAGGACAATGTTGTGGTCAAAATATGACCACAATGTAAATGTGTCGATGCTTTAAATGACTAGCTGACCAAATATTGTACTGTTTAGTCCACTTTATCCATAACAAATCAGTCACCCAGATTAGCAGAATACACCATACAAGAAACCCCAAATCCCAAGGAATGGATGTATTAATTAATGAACACTGTCATATTTATTTATTTATTTATGTGCATTCTATGACAATACCACCCTGTCTAAACAGTCCAATGAGAACTCCCCAAAGAATTTTCTATAAGTTTAAGACCATATGTTGTGATGTACTTCCACCACAGCACTGCTGAATGCCCAGATCTGAATAGCAGTAATGTGTACATAATTTCTGTATAAAGGTACAGAAAGTATTTCTGGCTGTAACCTGGATGATAGCTTTAGAGCATCGTACTTAAGAAACTATCGACTTGATTTTTCATGGCTTGTTATTTGTCCGTCCGTACATTTGTCACTGTGCACTGTGATGCTGATTGGCTGTTTGTCCTTTGGCAGGAACTTGACAATGCTGACATCTAGGAAAACATATTAAATCAGTTTTGTGTTTATTTCTTTCTTTCTTTCTTTTTTCCAAAACAACATCTAAACAACTAAAAATGAAAATGATTTTATGTTATATATTCTGTATAAATTCAACAGGATCAGCTTCTTTTCAGTAGAGACCACTGCTTTTATGCAGACTTGTAACATTTATGGAGCAAGGCTTGGTTGTTAATGGTTTGTTACAGTCACTTTTTTTGACAGGAAGAAAGAAAAAAGAGCGAAGCAGATGAAGGAACGACTGTTTATCACACCTTTAGTGTAGGTGTAAACAGGAACAAAGGCATCTCTTGGATGTTCCATAAAATTAAATCTAACTATAAACCCGCAAAATGAGCAACATTTCATACAATAGTAAATTAATTCCAGTTAATTTATTAACCTGCTGTGGTGTAACTCCAGACCCTGCTGTTATAAGAAAATAATTCATTTCAGGACATGTATATGTGTTTACGGGTGGAATGTGTGGGATTAGCATGTTGCACATTGTGCCACATCACTCTACCCCAGGATGCATTAAAAGTTTAGCTGTTAACATTCTTTATATTTTATTATTACTCTAATCCAAATTTTTTCACAAAGACATGGTAAGAATTTATTTCCCTTCAGATCACTATTTTCACAATCTCCTCCATCTCTACATGATCGCTACTGTGGCGGTCCACTCAACAGGAAAATGAGTGTTAATTTCAGTTTGCGGAGGGACACTTAACGACATAATGACTGATTAGGCGCTACGGATTTTCCCAAAGTTTAATATGTAGCAGGTATTCCCAGACGAGAAGGGAACAGATGGTCACACCAGCCAGCATTCGGGAGAAAAAGGAGGTGTTGGAAAAGTGAATAAATCAGCATTATCAACCCCCCTTATCCAATCCGTTAGTTATATAAAGTCCTTTGACACAGGGGCTGGGCAACATGCAGCTTTAGCTATTGGCCTGAAAATGGTCCCTTTCCTTAGTTGAAAGGAATGTATGGAAATCGAGACTTCCACAATGTTTTGGCTAAGCTTGGTTTATCTTCGATCTCTTTTTTTATGTTCTTACTGTCCTCCTACACATGAATTACCAAACCCCTTCCTTGCTTTGACCCCTTTTCATTAGAAATTGAATGCTTCTAAACAAAAAAAACAAAAACTAATGAGAAGAGCATGAGCAGCCGCTAACAGGAAGTGAAAAGGAGGGAAACAAGTCTTTTCTCTGATTGAGCTGAAGGTGTGCAGTCTGTGCTCTGCATGCTTGATGGTTCATTCTCCCATTGCATTACCTCAGCATTACCTTATGGAACAGTGGTCTGATGCAGATCCAGCATTCCTGAGACAAGACAACTATAAGACTATTTAAGACCTTGAGTTAAAATGATTCTTAACATCTATTTTCTTTACCATTTAGAAATATAATGTAAAATTGCTGGCCTGGCGAGCTTTCCAGGGTGTACTCGGCTGATATGGGCGCCAGCCTCCCTGCGACCCTAATTAGGATTAAGCATTACAGAAAATGAAATGAAATGATGAATGTAAAATTGCTTGTAAACCATAATGTGTGATTTATTGAGTTACTTTTGAAAGAGAGAAAATGTATAATGGAAATATAATACGTTGTTCTCTTTTAACCTCAACCACAAAGGAGCCAGAATACTCTAATGTTTATCAGAGAGGAGCAGGACTCTTGCAGAGAAGGGCAAGGGTCATACAACACAAGGTACATGCTTTTGTGGGGAAAGCACTGTTTAGTACAGGAAATGGGGAGGCTCTACACCAGTCAGCAACCCCATAGTTTAGTTCCATAAGGGCTTTAGTTTTGATTTCTTTAGTATTTCCACCTTTATGTTTGAAGTCATAAGATGATCACGTCTGTTTTTCCTTCTTGCATGCATGTCCCTCATTATCACTCCATCTATCCGTTTCTCTACGTGTGTAGAAACATAGCAAAGCAGACAATTCTAGAGAGTTTTCAAGACAACCATATAGAGATGGACATACTGGCTACGGCTCGCCGCGACAATGATTACAGTGACGGGTATGTTGCATGCTCCGACCGCGGCCGCCGTAACTAGTAGGATCTGCTTTGCCATGCTTCCTAGCAGCATATACATGCATTGATCTTGTCCTTCCAATCTATTCTTTTGTTTAAATGTGAAAATGCACCTTCCAGCAATAATTTTTGTTGCATGCACAGAACTAACCATGATCAATAATAGCAAGTAAAATTGCAATTGATTTTTTTAGCACATTAGACTGGTCAAGGTTGCATCTGATTCATATGTAATTCAGCTTTGAGTATCTCTTACTCGGTCAGTAAAGTGGTCTCAATTGTCTCAAAAATCTCTTATCTTCTTTAAAAGCCAATGAGAAACCACAGCACTCACTCGGACCTGAGCATCCTTTAACAAGAGTGTGTCGTGATCTTCAAGGGCAAATAAGCTGCCCTGAACATTTGTGCCCTATATATATATATATATATATATATATATATCCAGCAGCCTTTTGGTACTCCTGAGACACACCCATTGGCGGTGAATTAGAAGTCACCACACAGCTCCATATTAACGAAGATCCTCCGTGGTCATTCGGGCTGTAAATTAAATTACATATCGATTCATGATTTCAGAGCAGCAAACCCTGGTGGCAGCAGACTTTTTAACACCATACAGGTCTAAAAGTGGCCAAAGCAACCAAAAAGTCTAAGTGACAGCTTCACTGACTGTGCAGAGGTTCTCGACACTGGCTAACACAGAATGGGAAAACACTGAACAAAGGCTGGCCTGAATCTTTTGAATACTCCAGTGGTTATTTTTTATTTTGTAAGTAAGTCTTTACTTTCAAAATTTTCTGTATGAGTGCAGCAAAGATGAACTGAAATGATGGTTTCTCTGCCATACGTAATGCACTATATGTTGTATGTCCAGAGTAAGAGCTATTTGGGATTCGTCAAAAAATAAATATACAGTCATGGGACATAATATGCTATAATATAACAGCTACTATTGATATTCAACAATAAACACATTATTTCTTAAAGAATAGTTGTTGGCAGGAAAAATGGAAAACACACCTGTGTAATGTTGAGGTACTTAAGCAGGGAGCATAATATTAACCCCTATGCGATTGCCAAACACAAAGGCTGTTGATTAAATTAGGGTTTTTTTCTTCCTTTTTAGGTTTTCTTCATACGCATGTTTTTACTTAAACAGTTTAGCTTTATATCTGTACCACTTGAAATACACAGCTAACACATCACTAGTGTTAGCTAGTGCAACCATTAATCTGGTTGACGTGAGATTTGAAGTTGCAAGCTTAAAGGAAATTGGAAATTTCCTTTTGATAAACTGGTAAAATATTGGAAAGGATACCTCCAGTCTTTTACAATTAGAAATAGAAACTTATTTTTATCCTGAAAGTTACATGACATGAAGCCCAAACAGAAACACTGTATTTCTGAAATCAGAGGATGCTGTAAGAGCTATCACAAGAGAAACGTCACTAAATGGAAATGCAGACCATTCACACTTGTGTATTGTCAAATTTTTGTAAATATTGCTTCTAGTTTGCGTAAAACTGCATTGGAGACCTGGCTATCGTAGCCAACTGGTCATGTTTAAACATTAAATACTTAAATTTGTTTAATTGTCGAAAGCGGAAAAACCAACGAGTATTCAAAGTGCAAATGCTATTCAGGCCAGCCGTAAATATAACATATATAATGCTCATTCCTTGTCCTTCCTTTATGAACTTGTGCAAAACAGTTTTACTACACTTTTTTAGACACTTTCTGTTCAAGCCCGGTGGGAGCTCACCGCTGTACTGCACAACGTCACCTGCATATCCTCTGACCTCCAGCACAGTGTACTCTCCCCCGCCACGACCCTTGCCTCGCAACACATTCACCCGGCCCGCCTTTAGCCTCAAGAAGCCCTACAAACACTGCAACTGGAAATGCGCGGCCCTCAGTGCCATCCTCATCTCCATCACACTGGTGTTCCTGCTGGCGTACTTCATCGGTAAGTTCAGACTCTTCTTATATTCGGCTTTTTATCTTCAAGTCTAGAAATATGTGCGGGTCTATTAATGAGGACTGTTCCAACTTGAGAAGCACACTTCCTTTAAATATTTTAATACACAGGCATACCAGAGAACATTATGCTGAATGTATTTCATCTTATTAAAGCAGGGATATTTTTTCCAGTCGGTTAAAATTTTATGGACTCCCAAGAACTTTTTTTTTTAGTCAGATGTTTCATATGTGGTTCAGCCCCTACCCTACCCTAATTAAGATTCTTTTTTTTTTAATAAATAACACCTTTCCCAGAAATTAATAAGCCTTGTGCATGCTTGGGGTACAGACATGCATTTGAATTCACTAGTCCTACTCAAAGTCCTCAGTGTGTTATCACAGAACTGTCATGCAGTAGTGAAAAGTTTTGTCCACCCTCTCTTGTGGGCCTTTAAGATCCTGCCTGCTACATTCCACGCACGTGAAAAGAAATAAGACACCTTAATTCCAATCACACCGCAAATGCAGATTTTCGCCATCCATCAAACCGAGAGTATGTTTTACATTCCGAGCTCTGACAAAGAGACTTCATCATATGGCTCACATTAGCATGTGTATCTGTTTAGCATATAAATGATTCCATTGTTAAATGCGATCTTAGGAGAGGGGATCTGAAATAAGATTTTATGAAGAAGAAAATAATGGGGAAAGGAAGTGCAAGGGTACATCAGTACAGAGACGGCAGAATATCTTTCAGGACAATTCCAATCATCAGAGAGAAAATAGCTTCTGCTGCTTCATCACTGAGAATAAATATGCATCGTAGCAGAATGATGATTAAAAAAAAACATAATTTCTACTTCCCTCCTCTGGCTAAATGATAGTAAATCATGATTATCTATTTCTTTTTGCTCTGAAAATTTGCATTTTTTTTAAAGATGGTAATTTGGCACTGTATTTTGAAACCCAAATGCAAATGTAAAATCTGCTTCTAATAGCAGATGTTCTGCATAAAATATAACTCCAATAACTAGCGACAGGTTAAAGCATGAAAGTTGTGTGTCTGTGGTCGACTTCTGCTCTGACCTCGCCGGGAGCTCTGAGGAGCCCAACAGGCTGATGGCTCCTAATTACTTCTTGTAATTACTCAACCCAAAAAATCAAGACCATCTCCCCATGCACCCTTGAGTAAACATGTAGGGAACCTTAGCTCACCCTGAGAATCGAGAAATTCCAATCAAGAACAAGGGGCCACGTTTAATTAAAAGCTGATGAGAAAATATAGTTAATTTCAAGTGCAATTAATTATGGAGCTCTGTAATTGGAAACTCTGACTGTGTTGTCTAATGAACCCAATTAAATCTTCTGACAGATGTTTAGAGTCTTGTGTGTGTGTGTGTGTGTGTGTGTGTGTGTGTGTGCGTGTGTGTACACATTTTTTTCAGTGTATTTTTTTATTGTAATTCATATAAAATGTTTTGTCTAAGAAGTAGAAGTGTATGGTTTAAAAAGTCGGGAGGCGTGTGCCATTTTCTCAGTGGTGCCATTAAGAAGGTCATTATGTTCGGCACATCTGAAGGTCATCAGCTTCCCTCTGTGTTCATTTCTGCTCATGCTGGGCTCTCTTTTACTCCTAATGTTGAAAGGGGCACAGTTTGCTCTCCCACACACAAATTCATATTTCAGTTGTGTGTCTTTAGTTCCTGTTTCTAGTCACCATGCCTTATTCTTAATTTCCTCAACTGTTTTTATTTTTTATGTGTTTTAACTTGTAATTACTAGTCCAAATGCTAAAAACTTTGTTTGACAGCTACAAACCAATGTTCTGATATTCATTGATTTAGATATTGCATTATTGTGTAATGGCTTGCTTGGCACCTCATTTAGTTCAGTGGAGTTATAATTGGGCCTGTTGGTTAAAAATGGGAACTACAACAATCACATAACTGAGGCTGATTGAAGAAAGAATCACGGTATCACTGTGGGTTCTCAGAACTATGTTCTGTTTTATGGGGAGGGGCAGAAATATTGCCTCTTCTGTGTTTGTCTGGTATACTTAGATAGTGGTGATGGGAACCACCTTCTTTATTGAACACTGTTTGTTTTCTTTTAAGTAATCCACTTTTTATTTTGTGTAAAGTTATAATTGAAAAAAATCCTATATCTAAAAGATTATTAGATTATTATTCTTTTCATTTATTCATTCATCCCTTATTAGTGTCCCAGGGAAGTTGGAGCCTATCTCAGGCGACTCTGGACGTTGTACACCCTGAACAATTCACCAGACCATCACTGGCCGAAAGTGCATGTCTTTGTACTGTGGAAGGAAACCAGAGCACCAGAAGAAAACCCACACAGGCTCAGGGAGTCTCCACACAAATATGCCCTTGCCAGGCATGGGGCTCAGATTCAGGACTTACTTGCTGTGAGGCAAGAGTGCTATAGACTATACCATGATCTCAATAAGATTGACAAGTAAATTACTTTACAAATGAGGCTGAGGTTAAAGGGTTCTTTCAGAGATTTCTGTGCTGGTATACAAGTTTTTATCCAGCAATACATCTTTCTTTGATTTCTTTTGCTGAAAATTTGGTGCGCATATTATTGGCACGATGGCATAGTGGTTAGCACGTCTGCCTTACAGCAAGAAGGTCCTGGGTTTGAGTCTCGGGCTTGGGCATCTCTGTGTGAAGTTTGCATGTTCTCCCTGTGCTTATGTTGGTTTCCTCCAGGTGCTCTAGTTTCCTTCCACAGTCCAAAGACTATATTAGGCTAATTGGCTGTTCCAGATTGGTGGTAGGTGTGGATGTAAGTGTGAATATTTGTGTGTGTGTTGGCCCTGCGATGGTCTGGTGAGCTGTTCAGGTTGTTTCCTATCTTCGCCCAGTGCTGGCTGAGATAAGCGCCAGTCTCCCCGCAACCCTAATAGGATTTGGTGGTTTGGAAAAGTTTAGTATTGTTACACATTTGGACTAAATTCTATTAAATACTATTTTATAGTCAACTGGATAGTCAGGTACATAGACCTACAAGTCAAGTGTGATAGCCTCATGAATTAATTTAGTTTTTTGTTATTGTTGTCCTGCCTCACCAAAAACAAAATGGTCATGAGTCACCAGGCTTCCAGATTAAACCAGACTTCAAATTATCTCAAGATTTGATAAACAGAAACATGGCCATTTAATTAAATAGAATTGCACTTGTCAGACAACAGCCTTAGACAGTCTCAAAAAAGAAAGATGACTGCAGAGAGATGATTCAGTCTTAACAGATTGTCTTCAGGTTCAGTAAGAAAAGACCTTTAGAGGTAGTGGCATTTATGCAGGCTAAAAACCTAATCAAGGACATGGTGTGTTGGATTTTGCCTCCCCTGCAGAGGCAATGACCGACAGTCACTGTCGCATCTCTCACTGACTCCATCAGGATCTATGCATGTCATTGCATGTGTGACACTGACTCCCCACAAATCTCATCATCATTAGTAATCAATAAATTAATGAGAGGGGGGGAAATCTTGTGCTTCCCTGCAGTCAGTGGATTTAATTACCTCTAGATAATTACCTCTATCCATGCAAGGGGGTTCCAGTAATCTTGCCTCTGTTCTCTTTCACTCCGTTTCACTTTTTATATCAGTTGCCAGTATGTTGATGGCATGCTGGTCCAATATTGCAAGATTTCACAGAAAAGTAACGTTGGACATTCTCCTTAGCTTCAGAATGATGTCATTAGGATGCTAATGGACAGACAGAGAGCTACCGGCATTTGACACATCATCAGTTGAAGTATCTAAGAGGAGTTAATAAATTAATACACATTGTCCATCATATGTAAGATGAGTAGTTGTTGCTGTTTGTGCATTCTCATGCCAAGTCAGATCCTACTCCCATGGTACCCCCTCATGCATTTTTTTATTTCGTCCATGGCTTGCCTTTGGTTCATGTTGTGCTTTTCTAGAGAATCTGTTCATTCTACTTACACTAATTCCCTTTAGGACAAAAGGGCCTGCACTGATGGCACAAATAACCCATTAAAGGGCTTTGCTTCATCCACAGGACTTCGAGAGTAGTTTGAACTGGTGTTCCACTTCCTAATTGGCATGGGCTGCTCTGCCCATGCCAAATAAAAGAGAGAAAACCAGAGCACAGGTCCAAACCAAAGATTAAATGTGAGTGCCACAATGCCCCAGCAGCCACCTGTTATTGCAACAGGTGTGCTGATTTGGATGCCAGTCTTCTTCCATTAGTGCTAGCCAAAAAACTAGATTATGCTCAAGTATGGATGAATAAAGGGTCATCTCTTTCATGATCCACTTTTCTGGATTCTGACCAAGCACTATGCATCATGCAGATGTCAAAGATTGCCTTGGGGTAAACAATAACAGCGTATGGGTATGCAAAGGAGAGTTGTTCTTGCAAGTCATTTTCCATTAACAGTGAAGAGGCTGAGAGTGGATGAGTGACGATCCCTACATTGGAGTGATTGCTTGGATGTTTGGCATGACGCATTGGTTGCCTGATGCTGTTTGATGTGCTTATCCAGGACAGTCCTCAAACACTGACTCCAAGGAGGAAAATGATATGGAAAAAAGAGGTGGAAATGGACAGAAATAGAAAGGAGGAGACATGCACGCACCACCCAAAGTTGACAAACGGTGCCATCTGTTTCAATCTGCCTTTGCCATAGTCAATTCCAACCAATACAGAAGAACCTTTATATTGTCTTACAAGATATTTTTCATGTGCACCAGTGTTTACTTCAACAGAAAAAAATGAGCACAGAAATCTGTGCTCTTTCACAGGAATGCCGAGATGGTGGAATACAATCAGCAAAAGGCACTCAGCAATTTTCCAAATAGCTATTGATTCAGTAAACCAGAGCCGAGAGACTTTCCAGCCTCCATGGCAAGCTCTATCAAAGGCCTCATTATTTTTGGAGACCAGATTTTCTTGCAGCTGGTAAAAGTGAAGATGTAAAGCAGGATGTAGTAGACTAATATGACTGTAATTAGTGGATGAGAGGAAACGGGGAGTTTTTTCATGTATCACTAAAAGTTTGCTCTGTACTCTGTTCAGTGTTGGGATCTTATGATTGGTGAGTTTGTGAGAAGATATTTCTAAAGACAAAGCAAGCAGGATCATTGATTTTACAGCATCTACAGAGGGTCAGTGGCTTGCTGAGTATGTATATGTATACTTTATGCAATATTTAGATTAACTGTTGATGGCATTTTGCTAATACTGGCTAACTTCAGCCATCTGCCCGTTAAAAGGGCCCATTGACTTACCAGGCATATCTCTTGGAAGTGAAATTGAATTGGCCACAATGACTTTCTGAAACCATTTGCTTACTCCTGTATCTGAGTCTCAATTACCCCTGCACCAGGCATGATGATATTAGTTAAAATCAGTATAAAATAATCTTTTATTTTTTAATTGTATGCCTTCTGTTTCTTAGCATTTGATCTCAATCTTTCACACTTACTATGAATTGGTGTTTCACTGCCCTTGATCACCTTCAAATTTAGTGGTGTGGCCCTCAGAGAAAATGAGTCTAACACCCCTGCTGTAAGTGCATAATTAGGAATAATGGCCACTTTAAAATGGGTTAAATCAAAATGTTCTTGCATTTACTTTGTTTGTTTTTTTAAATAATAATAAAATAATAATCATAATAATAATAATAATAAATAGATAACAGCTTGAAATAATATTATTGTGAATAATGTACAGAATACTTTGTAATTACACACTTTAGGAGTTGTGTTTGTTAATTTTTTTCAATGAAGCCTTAGTAGCATGTACTTCTTTTTTCGTACCTTTCTTTTCTCTTATATGGTTGGAACTGCAGCACACGACACAAATCAAGATTGAGTTTTAGAAATTACACCAGCTAAGATCTGTCCCCAAATGCTGAGACACAAAAATAAATTAATTTGTTTAGAACCTCTCTCACCTTTTTTCGAGATAAGATATTTGCTGCCACATCGAACTGGTGGTTGCTTTTTACTCTTAATGATATTAAGTGGAATGGAAAGCTAGTTTTCCTGCTGAACATTGCTGATAGGGAGAGGAGGCAGTATCTACGGATTGTGCATGGGTAACTTGTAGTCTTGCTGAAACTTACGTGCTGAAATGAATGAAATCAGGTTTTTAAATATAAGTGTTAAAAAAGAAAACACCAAAGTTCAATAACCAAGCAGTACTTCAAGATGTATTTATAAATCATCTTAAAATGAACTGGTTTGGTTATGTATACCAAACATGGGAACAACTTTAAAGGTTAATGGCCCTTGTTTGTTTTTTAACGCTGACCAAAGGGTTCTGATGTTTGTGATATTTCCCTGTAAAGCCGGTCACGTCTTTGCTCATTGTGGTGATCCATCATGATGCGTCACTTTTCTCGGTCTTTGGCTCCATGGCTGTTCATTCCAGAGGTCGCTTCTTTTGTTGATTCCAGGCTTCTCTGTTCTCTTCCTGCTGACTTGATCATTTCCTTGTCTCTCCTGCTCTGGGGATTATGTGAAGAGGGGGGTTATTAGTAGCGTAATTGGGATGAGAAGAATGGTGTTACCCCAGGGATCCTGTGCTGGTAGTTACAACACTCTTTTTACCCTGTAGAGTTAGAGGGTTGTGGGGGGGTTTACGGCTCTTTTGGCTTTTACCCATGCTCTGTCAGCAAGAAAACTCTATTACCCATTCATCCTCTCACTAGTGATTTGGCAAGAATTCACCCTTCTCTGAAATATTTTCTCATAATGAAAAAGGATTGCTTGTCAAAGCACCACATCAGGAAAAGCCTGTTTTGTTATGTTATACAGAACAATATGTCAGTATATCACCACACTGTACTTTTTAGACTCATTTTTTGCACTGTATGAATCTGATCCAATCTGTAATTGATGCACACAAGAGATAATTCAAACAACGATTCCAGAAAACAGAAATGCAGGGTAATGATGGCAAACTAGAACCTGAATGTAGATTTTATTTATTAACCACTGTGTTGTTTGAATGTTTGCTGTAATAAACATACAGAAAATATAATTAATACTGACTCCAGACATGTTATTATATACACTTGTTACCTTGCAGCCATGCACCTGTTTGGTTTAAACTGGCACTTACAGCCCATGCAAGGGCAGTTGTACCGGTTGGCAGAAGACAACACCAGCAGCTTGTCCATACCAACAGACCTGGGCTTGCCCCCCCTCGGCAATACAGGACTGGAGCTTCCAGACCGCAGGGGAAGAGAAGATGGTACGTACAAATAAAAATTATGAGCAGATGAACTGGAAAACTCTTTATCCTTAATTCTAATTAGCATATGGACAATAATTAGCGGTTTAATGTACATCTTGCTAAACATTTTAATATTTGATGTACTAGTGATGATTAAATGCTCATCTATTCTGTCTGATTAGTTGCATATAAGAAGTAATGCAGGGATATGCAGTTCTCTTTGGAGTAGAAAGTTATGCCGATGCTTTCGCAACATAGTTGAGGTAATAAAAAGTATATTGAGATTTGGAGAGGATTTGAACAGTAGTCTTGTCATAGCTTTACAGAGGTCAAGAGTAACAGTACAAATGAAAAAAAAGTTCTTTTACAAATTAGGTTTTCAACAAAAGCATTAACCATGTGCTGATAGGCATACTGTTTTATAATTAAAATACTAGGTTGTGGAAGTATTCTTTTTCTCATTCACTAAAATAGTGATAACAGGTGTGTAATTAGTGCCTTCAATTTTGTATAATTTAAAGCAGTAAGGTTGGACTGTCGGAGATTCATGAAACACTGCAACTGAAATCACAACCTGCTATTGTAAAAATATGTTTATTTTGTCAATTACTAAGATTATTACCTATAAACATGTTAAACAAGACAACACAAACCTATATTTTGTTGGTGAAACACTGAGCATTTTTTGCTAGATATTTTTTGTCGCTAATAAATAACAAAATGATTACTGTATACATTTATGTAGAGGCTGTATGGTTGTATTATCTTTATGAAACTGTACTGAGGAGTCCCATGGTATGAAAACAGTCTGAGAATCTTTTTATGAGTCGGACCATATTGACCCCTTCAAAAACTTTCTTAAGAGCCAGCTTTATTAGTGTCCTTCATCCGGCACAAATCCAGTCACGCATTCTAAAATATTCAGCTAATTTCCTAGAGGATCCCCACTGCTACAGCTCATTACTGGCCAACATTATAATGTCTTAGTTTTGATTTTTCAAAGACTTCATCAGATCCAGGATTATTTGTCATCCAGCTCCATGCTGTGGCAAGTTTTGGCAGCTTTCTATGAAATCTACAGTATAATCCAGCGAATGTTGCCAGATAAGTTTAAGGGTATTATTTATTCCTGGAGGAAATTATGGCATCGCTTTGGGGGAGCAGGTACCCAGGGGCTTGGGTGGGATTAGAACTTGTGTTCTGTCCAAAGAAGACATGCCTTCCCTTCATCGAGTAAACTAGATTTCAGTTTCCTTGGCAGCTGAATAAAGTGTGCTCTAAACCCCATGGTATGCCATGGAGCTGCACAGTGGGGGAAGTTTTACTTGTCTCTGCTCTCAAAACAGAACAGAGCCCAGATTTAGCTGTTTGATTTGCCGAAAGGTGGAGATCACAGCCATTACCATATAGATGAGTCACAGAGTCATTCTTTTTCATTTAAAAGACAGTGGAGAGAGAGAGAGAGAGAGAGAGAGAGAGAGAGAGAGAGAGACATGTACCAGGCCGCTGCTAGCCTGTCTCTATGTGAGTGACGGCTATAGTTGAAGGGAAATCAATAGGCAGGGGTTTGTAATTCTGCCTTACAGAGCACAGTTGTCACCAGAAACACACCCAATCAGTCCAGTGTCATCCCAATGCTATGCACAGTTATTTTCTGATTTAATCTTACTGTTGCTGATATATAAGTACAAGATGTAAATGCCTGCTGCATCCAGATTTTGTATTATTTATATTATAAGATGTCTTGGAGAAAGGAAAAAAGGGAGAAATGCCACAGAAATATGCCAGAAATGCAATAAAGGCAATTTATAGTGTGACATTGGAGCCATCATATTAAAGTGTACTAGTGACGTATTGTACAATGTAGAATTGGCACTGGTGTGTTCACACATGATCCATAGAAGTAAATGGCTAGGCAGGAGGGCATACCTTGTCTCTCTGGATGGAACACATTGCAAATGATGGTGTTGCTTGACGGGCTGCCATCTGGTGTGGCGTGCGGTGTCGCCTGTGGAGCTGACTGCCTCCAAGTCCTCCGGGTTCGGTTTGCAGTCATGTCTGTTTTTGGCGCCATCATTGCGGAAATTGGCCCATGTACACGGCCGAGCAGATGTTGCCATTTTCCACTGAGGCTCATAAAGGAAGGTGTGGTATGGCATGTGGGCTTTGCTCTCTCATAGAATGGTCATTAGCTAGGACTAAAGCGACTGGGCTGTCAGTAGGATTATCAGTGTTTGCTGACACTTTGGTCATTTGGTTGGTTTCCTTGACTGCCACCTTTTCAGAAACATATTATCTAAATCACAGCTGAGGTATTGTTTCTGCTTTGTATCGCAGGCAAAATAGACGGCTTGCTCCCAGATGACAGCTTCATAGACATGGGCGAGATAGACGTGGGCCGTAAGGTCACACAGCAGATACCGCCTGGGATTTTCTGGAGGTCTCAGGTCTTTATTGATCACCCCATGTACCTCAAGTTCAATGTGTCCCTTAGTAAAGATGCCTTGATAGGAATCTATGGAAGAAGAGGCCTTCCTCCTTCACACACACAGGTGGGTTGTTCAAATAAGGCAGTTATTTGCAGTAACCCCCTTTTGTTTCTATAATCAGTATGAATCCCTGAACTGCAAATGCTGGATTTGTATAAATGTCAGAAATGTTGTGTTTTTAATGAGCATGCAAATCAATGCAGGATTATTGTACCTATTGCTACTGTAAAAGGTTAGACTTGCAGCTCATGCACACTATATATATATATATATATATATATATATATATATATATTCGTATTTTATTTAGGAAAATATGTTTAACCCACAAACAAAGACTGTAAAATCAAATATACACCTAATTTTTGTATTGAACAGCAAGCTTTATTGATTTGTATCATAGTTCCAGTGTTATTATATTACTGTAAAATACTCTACGGTCAAAACAGATTTTTTAAACAGATTGGATAAGGGGAATTTATATTTGACTTTGTGTGTTTGGTAATAAGTCTTGAATAAAAGCAATAGCTTTCCATTCAGGTTTATTTTCCCCATCCGCACAGTGTCTCCTTCTACAGACACCAGTAAAGTAAAGAGAACCTATCTCATCAAGACTGTCACATAAGCAGCAGTCCGTTTTGTGTCAGTTCTTTCTTGGCTCCACAGGTTTTGTGTGTGTGTGTGTGTGTGTGTGTGTGTGTGTGTGTGTGTGTGTGTGTGTGTGTGTGTGTGTGTGTGTGT
>JAOUQZ010000049.1:17326680-17337202 GCA_028564935.1 Neosilurus hyrtlii | reverse complement strand
ACACACACACACACACACACACACACACACACACACACACACACACACACACAGACACACACACACAGACACACACACACATACACTCAGAGTCCAAACACAGAGACCCATTTTCACAAGGGCACCATGGCAAGGGCAGAACAGACCTTTGCTTACAGACTCAGCCAATGAACACTATGTATCAGAACAAAGTCTGTAGGGATATGCAGGTGAATTAATGCCCAGGCAGCGTGAGGGTTTGGGTATATATTCACTCTCTAAATTGGAGGCCTGGAGTTTAATGGCCACACTGTCCCAGCACACTCCCCAGGGTCTTCACATCACCTTCTGCTAATGGCTTATTAAGAGCAGCAGTTGTGCAATGCAGGTGTTCAGTAGGTACTTTGGGAAAATGTGCATTTCTTATTGTGTGTGCGTGTGTGTGTATGTGTGTTGTTTTCACCTATTCGTTAGCAGGGATCCCATGGGTCATGTTGTTTCTTAAATGTCATGAATTTTTAAAAAGTCTATTCCAGACATTGAAAATTACTGGAAGTTTTCGACTTCTGGAATATTAAGGAAATTTTGTTTGCAAAAAGTTTCAATTTTAGTTTCTGTTTATCAATATGTAAAATTTTCCATCATGTTGGCGTAGTGGTTAGCACATCCACCTCACAGCAAAAAGGTCCTGGGTTTGAGTCCCTGGCTCGGCGAGGACGTTTCTGTGTGGAGTTTCCATGCATGTTTGCATGGGTTTCCTCCAGGCATTCCGGCTTCCACCCACAGTCCAAAGACATGCGCGATAGGCTAATTGGCTTTTGAGTGTGTGTGTTGCCCATGCAATTGACTGGCAAGCTTTTCAGAGTGTAACTTTGCCCAGATTTGGCTGAAATAGGCTCCAGCCTCCCCGCAACCCTAGTAAGATTAAGAGGTTCAGCAAATGAGTGAATAAATGAATATTTTTTATGAGGAATCGTATCTTATGGGCCAGCCCGGTGGCACAGTAGTTAAAACATCTGTCTCAAAGCAAGAGTCCTGGTACTGAGCCCCATACTCAGTGAGTATGCACATTCTCCCCGTGCCTGCATGGGTTTCCTCCAGGTGCTCCAGTTTTCTCCCACAGTCTAAAGACATGCACATAAGGCTAATAAAATATTTTTTATTGCACCATGCCCCCCCCCCCCCTTTTACTCTACAACGCTTTCATGGTGTTGCAGGGCATGACATAAACCTGACCTCTGGAGAGACATATTGATTGGTGATTCTTTTCTGTAGATGACTTTTGTGATCATTTTGCCATCTTCACTAATCCATAGACCAGGGTTTGTCAGTTGTCAGTCCAGGTCCTGACGCAAACCAAGGAAATTATTTCACCAGACCAAACACAGACCAAACACTCGGCTTGATTAAAAAAGAAAAAGAGCAAATAAACATGAGGGGAAATCTGGCCGACGTTCAGCAACTCCAGTTTTTTTTTAAAATTAACCAATGTGGCGCTTCTGGAAGATCCTCAGTTTCAGCTTAACCAATTCCATGCATTCATATAAATTGTTTACCTGAAGGCACTTCATCAGGTTAGCATGGCATAACTAGCTACAGGTTTAGAGACATTTGCTCACACAGGGAGGTTTTTACAGACTTTCATTGATTTTTTTATTTTATTTATCATCTTTAGTCTGATTAGCCAACTGATGACATCGCTTGATAACAAAAACGTTTGATGATCAGCTAGACAAAAAGTATTTCTTCTAATTTATCAGATAAAAAAGTTTCTCTTTTTCTCTCTCACACATACACAAACAAACAAAATGTGTGTATGCCAGTTATCACTAATAACATTATTTTTGAGAGCTATGATGTATGATCGTGTAAAAAAATAAATTAACAAAAATTTGCCACAGGTTATATGCTTGATGCATTTATTTATTTATTTATTGCCCATGTAACATTTACATAAATTGTTGGAAAAGAGTGTCAGAGAAGAATCCATAAAATTTTTGGAGAAAATCTGTTTGATGGAAACTCAAGGAATCTAGTTTTTTCTTTTGACAGTGTTGCAATATATGACATGTGGCATCTTGGGAGATCTTTAATCTCAGAGTGCCCTAGTAGTGAGTGAGTGAGTAATACATAGAGAGAGTAAGAGAGAAAGAGAGAGTGAATATTTCCATAGTTTTGATTGATTGGACCATGTTTCTTCTGTTGTTTTATAGAAAAGACATCAGTGACTTTCAGATGCTCCTCCCTAGATCCACCTTTAGAGTGATAGTGGTCGGACAGTGGTGAACTGTTTAGTTTCATTAAAAACTGATTTAGACACTAAATGCAGATACTTCATTGCACCATGGTTTTTATACACTGTAGCAGCAGCAGCGCTGTGCCCGTTTTATTTCTAATAAAAAAATAATAGTTTTTAGCGCCATCCTTTGAAATTATTACAATAATTTCGATTTAAAAAGCTCACTCTTACAAAGAGCCAGAAGCTTATTGTTTTTTACAGCATACTGTGAAGTCAGTAGATTAAAAAATACGCTCCCTAAATAGCTAGAGCGGAGTTCTTTTCAGCAATAATTAATGCATAATTAATTACAATCACAAGTAAATCCCTTTAGGGTCCCTAAGATAGATTTAGAATATGTTGTTTATTAAAATAAAAAGAAGAAGAAGAATGTTGTTGCATTAAAAAGTGATTTGAGTTCTTGTAATGTGATTGCATGATGAGTCATTGCATTAGCGTGTAGTGCAGCATTCTGTATGTTTAGATAATGGGGTGATGATTGAATATGAAACATTTTTAATTGCACTGCATCTACTGCCCTATTGTTGGCTTGAAAATTATGTACTGAATGGTTTGTATTGTTAAAAGAAGCATGTCAAAATCCACTGGAGATAAAACCATTACAGGTTCCTACATACAATATAGAACGAAATGATTGCTGTGACAAAGTGAGTGAACACTATCTTTTTTGTTCGTCTGGTGTGATGGAACCTATCCAGGCTCTCGGTGGTATTTCAGAGTGACAGTTTCACTAAAGCACAGTAATCTTCTGGCTCTGTTTCAGTTTTGACCTGCTCTCCAGCGGAGGCGTGGCTGTAGCACTGCGCTTCGAGCGTGCTCCATTCATCATGCAGGAGCACACGCTGTGGTTGCCGTGGTCACGCTTCTTTGTCATGGACACCGTGGTCATGCGGCATGAAGTCAACGACATCCCCAGCTGTGACCTCAGCAGTTTCACACGCCCAAGTCCCATAGTACTACCTGCTCCTCTCACTGCCTTTGCCTCGGCCTGCCAGGACAGAGGCATCATAGTGCCCGAGATCCAGGTGAGTGTCCACAAAGACCCTAGAAAGCTGTTATTTTCTGAGGCTAAACAAAGGTGATACATTTTACTGGCATGATAGATAGAGTGGATATAAAAAGTTTATACACCCTTGTTAAAATATCAGGTTTTTATGATGCAAACATAAATAATTTCAGAACTTCTTTCCACCTTTAATGTGAGCTTTAACCTGTACAATTTAACTGAAAAACAAACAAATCTGTCAGTCCTGTCTGCTTCTCATGGCGAACGGTGAAATTCTGCTTCATCTTCAGCTTTTTAGCAGAGACATAAAGATTGCATTACAAAATTGACTGTTAGTTGGAATTGTTCATAATTCCATCCATGTTAACTAATACCCCAGTCCAGCTGAAGAAAAACAGCCCAAAGCGTGATGCCACCACCTCTGTGCTTCACCGTGGGTATGGTGTTCTTTCGGTGATGTGAAGTTTTGATAGTGCACCAAACATACCTTTTAGAATTATGGCCAATATGTTCAGTCTTGGTCTCATCAGACCATGACACATTTTTCCACATGTTGGGAGAGTAGGTTTTTATAAATTTTTGACATGTAAAACTAATGTAATGTATATATGGATTTATTGACTGCTCCATTTCACAACCAGAAAGCATCATCTTTGGCTTTATTTGCATTCCTCTGTATCTTCTATAAGGCTTTGCATTTTATGTTTGTTATTTCTTGAATATCGAGTGAACTCTACTACTCCACATGCAAAAATGCTTCTATTCAGATATTTAAAAAGCATGTTTGAGTGGCACATGGGGGAAACCCTTCACTCGGTAGCTATCTGTATATGCAACTAGTATATATAGCTGTAAAGTCTGCATGCTTTCCTGAAATATCCAGTATCCTGAAACAGGAATAACTTGCATATATTCTTTTCCATTTGCCTGAGAATCTAAAGGGTGGCACAGTGGCTTAGTGGTTAGCACGTCTGCTTCACAGCAAGAAGGTCCTGAGGTCGAGTCCCGAGTTCGACAAGGGCATTTCTGTGTGCTCTTGTACTTGTGTGGGTTTCACTTTGGGTAGTTACTTTGGTGTAAAGATAATCGGCTGTTTCAAATTGCCCCAATTGTCCATAATTGCTTTAAGCTTTTCAGTAGTAAAGAAGAGACTTCAGAAATTGCCTTACTAGAGTTAAAAACACCACCACCACCACCAACAACAACAAAAAACCATCCCAAAGGACTCCAGGACATTCTGCTAAGACCTAATATAATTCCCACTGACTGTTTCATTTAAAATTTATATTAGACATTGTGGACAGTGTTGATATTAGTAGTTTATTCCCTTTTGAATTTACTCTTCATTAGCAACTCTATAGATTCTCATTGTCAAAGCTTTAATTAGATGAACAGTTGCCATTAGCTTTTAACAGACAGAACAAAACACATCTGGCCCTTCAGTGCTCTCTGTAAATGGATTGTATGCCCTCTATTGCACTGCATGTGTGATTCATTCCATGCCAGCTGTTATCACTGATAGAGGACCCTGTACCCTCGTATACTGAGGAAGTAGATTGGAAAGAGCATACATCAAGTTGGAATGGAGGAGTGACTCCTGCTAGTGGCAACACTTTCATCAGGGCTTTGTAATTGGTTGGAGATGCACAGTGTAATTTACCACGCACGCTTTTTGTAGAGCAAGGATAATTTCGTTTAGCAGAAAGCAGACACTTATTGAATTTCTCTATCCAGAGTTCGCAGTCACTAGTGAAAAGCTCCATGTTTTTCCTTGAAGACCTTTTTCTTTTCTTTTTTTAAATCAGTGGGCAAGAAGGGTTTCAATGCAGGGGGTTAAAGTGTTTGTGTTTGCGAATGTGACAGTGAAATAAGTGTTTGTATATTCAGATATGTCTATATGCTCCATGATGCATTTATGAATGACAATCCCTAATGTGTTGTGTGTTTTTCTGCCTATTCCTGCATGTATTTGTGTGTGAGTGTGTATCTGGGTCCATGTGTTGCCTTCTAATTATTTGTCTCCATCTTTGCTATACAAGATTAATGACTCTGCGCAACATGCAGTGCTGTCTGGCCTATTAATATCAGACACTGTCTTTCCCATCCATCCTTTAAGTGGCCGGAGACACACAGTCACTCACTCACTCACTCACTCAGACACACACACATACGCACACACACACACACCTGCACATGCAGATTACTAAGATCTTTTACACATTTTTTAAACCCTTATATGTTCGGTCAGTGGTTTTTGGTACTGTCATTATTAGATTTACAAACTAGCACAGTTTAGCAGACACTTTTCTTTTTCTTTGTCATCCTCTTTATCTGTGCATTTGTGAAGGAGTCACTGACTGTGTTAATTGCTTTGGTCTTGTCTGGGAAGCAAAGTGCTACATGTGGTGACTTAATGAGAGCACTGCAGTGTGCGTCAAAAAGATTGTAAAGAGAAAACTAACGAACCAATCAATTCTGTGCACCAAGTCTTTGTAGGAGATCCACCACTGCTCTTCCATTACTGAACCTTTACACACATGCATGTATGTGATTTCATTCTATATGCTTTCATAGCAGATATGTATATGCATATATAAGTCTTGATATCACTGCGATGGCCTGGGGAGCTGTCCAGGGTGTGCTCTGCCCTTGCCGAGTCGGCTGAGATGGGTCCCAGCCTCCACATGACTCTAATTAGGATTAAGCGGTTCAGAAAATGAATGAATGAGTCTTGATATCAGAACCTATTCACATTCCAGCTGTAAGCACTTGCTTTAGTACTGAATAAACTCTCAAGAGGTTGTACCCTTTGAGTTGTACCTTTTGTCAGAGCTTTAATAACTTTTTGGATTGGATAAAGCTGTCATAATCTCTTCTCATGTGCAGGCTCTACAAGAGGAGGTGCGTATACCCGGGACAGACTTGCGTTTGGGTTACCTGAGCAGCCGTACAGCAGGTTATAAGTCCGTCCTGAGGGTCACACTGACTCACACAGTCATCCCATTCAGCCTGATGAAGGTGCATCTCATGGTGGCCGTGGAGGGACGCCTTTTCAGGAAGTGGTTCTCAGCTGTGCCCAGCCTCTTGTATGACTTTGTGTGGGACAAGACTGACGTCTACAGTCAGAAGGTGTATGGCCTGTCCGAGGCTTTTGGTGAGTGACTTGCCATGTGGTTGGTTCAAAGAAAAGTATAGTGAGCAATATTCTATTTATTTTTCAGTGTACACTCGAGCTTTGATTTAACGGACAAAAAGGGGGAGCACCTGTCCTGTTTTGCCGATTGTGCATAGCTTCCGAGAATGCGTGGAAAGTTTGGGTGTACTGTTGGCTGCGGTAAACAAACTGACGCTTGTGCCAACTAGAGTCTGTCCTTGTTAACTAACTCACGTCAGCCCTTGCTGACTGCCGAGCCCTGCTGGACAATTTGATTACTCCACACTTTGTCCGCAGCTTCCCATATCCAATAAACCAGAGTCTGTAGAATTGAGGGTCGAGTGTATATGCTTACAAAAATTGTCATTTACTTTGTTTGTAATTTTTAAAACTACAGCACTAATTACAACTAAGACTTCCATTGTTAGTCCACTCACCCCATTCCAGTAGGTTAATATTTTTTAAAAATATATATATGTGTGTGTGTGTGTGTGTGTGTGTGTGTGTGTGTGTGTGTTTGTGTGTGAAGGTTTATAGTGTGAATTCTCACTTTAGTGTGTTGTGTTTGAACAGTGTCTGTGGGCTTTGAGTATGAGTCATGTCCTGATATGATCCTGTGGGAGAAGAGGACAGCAGTCTTGCAGGGCTACGAGAGCACGGCATCCAACCTGGGGGGCTGGAGCATAGACAAACACCACGCACTCAACATTCAGAGCGGTGAGCTCGATCACACACGAACACACACACACACACACAGAGAGAGAGAGAGAGAGAGCGAGAGAGAGAGAGAGAGAGATACTCCTTTTTCACTTTATCACTTTTAGACATGAATTGAGAAAGGGTTAAATGCCAATATAAACAAGTATATAAAATCTTCTGAGAAACTGGGAAATAGTTTTGAGACATGATTAAAATCACTAGTAAAGCAAACTACTGTGTGTGTGGGGGGATAGAAAGTAAGAAATATCTGATAACTGAAGTCATTTAGAAATAAAAAAAGCTGTTAAGGACAACATTTTCTTCAAAAAATGGTAGAGTGGCCTATATAATGAAGTATATATTGTGCTAATGCACAAGCTGGTGTAAGCCAATTCAAGTCAGGTGGGTTTTTGGCATTCCTCCATTCAAGATTTATTTATTGTTTGTATTGTAAATGCCCTTGTAACACTTTTCAGGTTTGGGGTACAAGAGAACAGTTCACTCTGTTTATTCACTCTAAAAAATAAAACATGCACTTTTCAGATGCCTTTTAAGTCTCACTGCTTTTAAAGCACCATGTCACCCATTTTACAAAAACAAGTAATTTCATATGCAAATACACACAAAGAGCACACATAAATAGAGCCACTAATTAGACACAGGTGCACTCATTCATTTACCTGCCAGCTTTACACGGCCCTTCTCCATCTGTAGAGGGTGCTCAACCATGTCCTCGCTACCACAGCCTTTTTATTTATTTATTTATTTATTATCCCATTCAGGACCCATGGTGCATTGGGCCTCTTTTGTGGCTTCAGTTGCAATGTATGAGAAGGTTGCATGCTCCCTGTGCAGGCTGCTCTCCATAACAAACATCCATTCACATAGTTTTTAAACAATGGGAGGAAACCAAAACACCCAGAGGAAACCTACACAAGTACAGGAAGAACATGCAACCTTCACACAGAAACGTCCTTGCCAAACTCAGGGCCTTATTGCTGTGAGGTGAGAGTGCTAACCACAACACTACATTGCCTCCTTTACAGTGTATTGGATATAATAGAACAATGTGGGAGGGAGACAGTGGTGTACAATACAGAACAGTAGATAGACCACAAGGTTAATAAGAAAAGTTCAGGGTTAAAAAATGTAAATATATTTGACATCAGTTTGTTATGTAACAGCTACTGCAATGAGAGTTTTTATGGAAAACATAAACGCTGGCATCTTAACCAACTGAAACCTGTGATGTGCACATTCTCTTCGGATTATTAATGCTACAGCTCTCCAGACACTACAGACTGTCATTTCAGTGCCATGGACTTCCCTGACATTCTGACATGAAGAGGCCATTTTGTCCACTCTGTTTCTCTTTATTGTCTTTTTTATGCCTTTTTGGTGGGAGACCAGTTTTCATCCTTCTGCTGAATTGTCTTTAAAAAGACAGGATCCAGGCACATTCGCCACTTTCTTTCAGGACTGAGCTCTCACCAGCGTCCATACACACTCATCACAGGAAATGAGGCATACTTACAGGAGCGTGTGGAGCGCAGGTGGCACTTCGATCTGTCACTGATAGCAAATCCAGTCGGCAGGAGAACAAACTGCTCCGACAGAGGACTTCCTCTAAAGTTGATTCAGGCTTACCATCAGATATCACATTCAAGCACTCAGCACCCCAAAGTCGTCACTTTTATTTCTTTTTTTTAATATATTCCATTTATTTATTAATTAATTAATGTATTTATTCACTCATTTTCTATGCCAATTAATCCTAATTAGGGTTGTGGGGAGGCTGACACCCATCTCAACTGACTCTGGGCGAAGACATGGTACACCCTGAACAGCTCACCAAACTATCGCAGGGCCAACACACATACAACCATTCACACTCACACCCAGGGGTGATTTGGAACAGCCAGTTAACCTGTGCATATTTCTGGACTGTGGGAGGAAACCAGAGTACCCAGAAGAAGCCCATACAAGCACAGGGAGAGTATGCAAACTCGACACATTTATTCATTAATTCATTCATTTTCTAAGCCGCTTTATCCTAATTAGGGTCACAGGGAGGCTGGCACCCATCTTTATTTCTTTCTTTCCTTCTTTCTTTCTTTGTTTGTTTGCTTATTTAGTTATTTATTTGCTTTATTTTGACTATTCCACCATTTTTATTAGCTAGTGATGCTAACATGAATTTATATGCAATTCTTCATTATAGCTGTGAATTTTTCTATTTTATTTTAATTGAGTGTTTGTTTAAGCTCTCTATGACAAATGAGGATTTTAAATACATGCACATCTTTGTTAAATTATTTTCTAAAATTATGTAAAAATAAAAGAAGAATCTGGATTTGAGCTCTTTATAGAGCATAAGCAGTGATCGAACGATGGGTGATAGAATAGATATTATTGTGGGTGAAGCTAACAAAAGCATGTCATGAATGAAATGAAATGATTACAGATGTGAGTTTCCCTTGATCTGCTTCCGTTGAGCTCTGGTATTAATTTGAAATGCAGTCTTCTGGAGTAGCAGAAATCCTGTTGCACCATGACAGGAGGATGCCTTTATAAATAAACCTGAATGGAATTGAATTAGCAGTAAAACCCCATGACTTCTCTTATAACACTCTTACCTTACACCAGAAAGAAGATAAAATAAAGGAAGAGAATGTACACTCAAAATAAATGATCTTAATTAACTCTGTCCATGCATACACACATGCATAAAAACAAAACAAATGCAATTAATTTGGAGACCCGATGTATTATTCACATTAATGTAGTTTTTTATAATTTACACAATAACTAGTTCAACATGTTCTGACCTCTCCTACAGGCATCCTGCACAAAGGAAATGGGGAGAATGTATTCATTTCCCAGCAGCCCCCAGTCATCGGGAGCATCATGGGTAATGGGCGCCGGCGCAGCATCTCCTGTCCAAGCTGTAATGGTCTAGCTGATGGGAATAAGCTCCTAGCACCAGTAGCTTTGGCCTGTGGCTCAGACGGCAGCTTATTTGTCGGTGACTTCAACTATGTCCGAAGAATCTTCACCACTGGGAATGTCACCAGTGTTCTTGAGCTTAGGTACATCATGTCTGCTACAGTACACACTCCCACTCACACACGCACAGTTATTGATTATTTTTGAGACTTCTAAGATAAGCTTCCTGACAGATAGCGGTTATCAGTAACGCTTGAAATCCGGAGAGCTTTACTCAAAGTTAAATGGGATGGACTCTTGTATGGAGAGTATTTGAATTGTTGTACCAGAAGATGGAGAAAAATAGAAACTCTGTTTCTCTATCTGTGTGTCTGTGTCTGTGTGTGTGTGTGTGTGTGTGTGTGTGTGTGTGTGTGTGTGTGTGTGTGTGTGTGTGTGT
>JAOUQZ010000049.1:17302491-17325693 GCA_028564935.1 Neosilurus hyrtlii | reverse complement strand
TATATACACATATGTATACATACTGTACATATATACGGGTACTTTACAAAGCTCTCGGCCTTGGCAGGTGAACGGCATGTTTTTAACATAGACTCTTCTAACTTCAATACATTTGGTCCACCAATGTTTAAGCTTCTCTCTCCATTCCCAGAAGAAGGTCACATCTTGAGCCTCCAGATACTCCCCAACTTCATAGATATCTTTATCTTCTCTCTGATATTGACAACCATGCAAGTTTAATTTGGAACCCTGATAGAAGTCAGACAGTGGCAGATTGGTGAGAAAAGACCATGGGGTAACAGTTCAAAGCCATATTTGGCTTCTTCCACTGCCTTCTGTGCTGTGTAGAGGAGCACATATTGCTCCAGGACACCAGCTCAAAGCTTTCCTCTCACTGACAGATGAATGGCGACAAAGAGTACAATCTTTACAGCGTACAGTTATGCCCCAAAATTGGAGTTACAGCAATTGTTTCCAGATGAGGCCGAGAACTTTCTGAAGTACATATAGATAGATAGTGTTACCTTATATCTGTGTAATCTCTCTCACTCTGTCCACTTGCTCAGTATTAAACCCTTAAATTCCAAATTTATTATAAATATTTATCCTGAAGAATATAATACAAAACTTTTAATGCAATATACCTCTTATGAACTGTATTTATGGTTAAGTAAATGTATAATATTTTAATTGTGGTCCCACTGATGTCTTCTGGGAGTTTAAGGGGTTAAATGTTTGTATATCATTCTACTTTTGGAATGAGTAATATGATAATTGATTTATCATATTCATTTTGTATTTTTTAAATCTTTCCTGCATGAGCTTAATACTAACATACTTCTAACTGGCTAATCCTAACCTCTGCTAATGCTTTGGTTATCTTCCTTCTTTTTCCTGCTGTTCTTATCAAATGATACAGACACAAAGATTTCAGACACAGGTAAGAGATTTCTGAAAGGATCACTTCATCTTTTCTGTGTCACCCATTTCGTCATAATATCTCATGTCATGCAGGGCACTTGAGACTGTAAAGATTTGCCAAAAATTATGCCATATGGGTGAGATATATGCTGCCATCCTGTGTGTAGAGTGAACATTCTGACACAGCTACCCACTCAGTGCATCAGAAAGATTCAGCTCTCCCACAGTGGTGAAAAGGGCAATGTGATGACAGTCTGTTGGAAATGCTGATGGGCATTGACAGAAGTTGGTCTGATGCACACATTTCCACCCCTCCCTGAATTGTGGTCACACAGTAAAGCAAACATTTGCAGAGAGAGATATGTCAGTGTATCAGAGAAAGCCAGAATCGTAGGACCATTATTTGAAATGTCAGACAGGTAGATAGAGTGGCCATGTCAAGTAATGGACTTAGCATAAGACCTGTTTCAGTGCTTTAAATATTTTTCACCCCCGGGGGACATGGCTCCCATAACGACACTATCCACCACTAGCACTAGGGAGGAAAAGTCTGGCTGCCTTATATATAGCTTAATTTGACATTTCGGTCAGAGAAAAATTATGCACTTAACACTTTTAGTGCTGTCCAAATGTGCAGTTCATTAATGAAATTTGATGTCATGAGTTGTAGTTCATCATCTGAATTATTCTAGGCTTCAAAATGAATTTCTGAAGTTAGAACATCTTGCAGTATTTGCATTTGCTGGCATTACTTCTTTTACTTTACAAGCAAAAGTGTTTCACGAGCAGGTTTCTGGCATGACAGTGAGCAACAATGCTCAGGTTTAACTGACAGGACGTGAGTGATGTTTAAGGCTAGGCAGAATTAGCCTGGCAAATACCAGCTGCTTACAGTCTTCAGAGAAAAGCCGGCAAGCATGAAGTGCTATTGATTGATCTTCACACTAACAGGTTACAACTCCTGTGGTGAACATTGTTGTTTTAGGAAGGAAACAGGAAGGCTTAACACATTGTCTATCTCCATATGATCAGGATCCTGTGTGTCTTAGGTCACAATGTTCTCACTGTGATCATCAGTAAGCAGTTCCTTCTTTGCCTGAGCCACCCTTCATCAGCTAAATGACCTATTGCGGAATCCAATTAACCCCATGAAACTGGCTATAGCAAGGCATAAGAGAGTCCACACATTTTGAATGTAGTTCTCCCATAAAAGAACATGATGGGAAAACGTTCAGGGAACTAAGAGAACACTTAGCTTGCCAACTGTGCTTCACTTCCCAAATGATCCTTGTCAAAGCAAGACTATAACTTTTTGTGACAAACTTTATTTTTCCTCTATTTCAAATAGAGGTCATCATTCAGTGTGGTCATTGGAGGCAGGGATAACTTTCTGCCTTCTGGTCAGCTGGAGCAGCTAGTTTCCATGCGTGCAGCAGAAGGTCAGTTGTCATTCTGCATAACAAATTGGAGCTGGCAACAGGACAGAACTGCTTCATCCATTCCTCCACATTCCTTTGAGGTTTTGGGCTTTGCCAAGCCTGGCTATATCCTAAACAATATTCAGAGATTATGAAGAATCAATCTAGAGTTCTGCTTTTTAGGCAGATAGGTTATTATCGTTAATCATGAGTAGCAGGACAACACAGTTTTAAAGCCCTGTAAGCTACTGTATGCTATATTTAGGTTGCCATCTCCTGCTTCACCAGGACACTGGAAAAGAGCAAATCTTTCTCAGAATTGTGATCTTTTCTGACTCTTGACCTTTTTAACTCACTTAAATCCTTTCTTTCGACTCAACCTTGCTTGCTGTGTTCATGTGGAGATAAGCGTTTGTGTCAAGACCCACCATAGGCTAAAGAGCACTACAACAGATCAAGTCACGATGAGCCGCACATCAAGTGCAGACCATATTCTGATCTCGGGGAGTAATTGTGGATCTTTATTTGGTGGCTGATTGGTAGATGAGGAGGGGATGATTTTGAAAACTTTGCATGAACAGGAGAAACTATAATGGATCTAAAACACTCCTCTGGTAAAATGCCTAGATTCTGTTATGTCTAAAAAAAATTAGGCAAAGATAAAAAACTTTGGAACTTTTTCTTTGTTAATGTGACCTATAGCACGTAGCTTTGCAAAACTGCTCCAAAAGTCTTCTGTACCCTGGACATCTTCCATACACAGCCCTCTTCAGGTCACCCCAGAGATTTTCTATTAAGTTCATGTCTGGGCTCAGGCTGGGCTATTCCAAAATTAAAAATCTTTTTCTGGTAAGGCCATTCTTTTGTTGATTTGGATATATGCTTTGGGTCATTAAATTAAAAGGTTAAAATCCTCTTTATCTTCAACCTTTTAGCTGAGGCCTAAAGCTTTTGTGCTAAATTGACTGGTATTTGGAAATGTTCATAATTTCCTTCATCTTTACTCAAGCTACCGTTACAGCCAAAAATTAAATAAATAACACAGCTCCAACACAATATGATTCACTGTTTGTATGGTGTTGCAATGTTGATTTTGCAACAAACTGACCTTTAGAAATTATGGCCAAAAAGTTCAACCACAACATATTTTCCCACCTGATTTGGGAGACATGATGTGGGTTTTTACAAAAATTTAGCTGGACTGGATTGGATGATTTTCTTTGTAAGAAAGGCATATGAAAAATGGAGAATATGTTGTAACAGATTGTTGTCACAAGTAGTGCACAACCAGTACTTGCTAGAAACATCACTGTAGGCCTTTCGGCTGCCTCCCAGACCAGTTTTCTTCTTGTCTTTTCATAGATTTTGGAGGGATATCCAGTTTCTTGTAATGTTACTCTTGTGCCATGTTTTCTCTAATGTAGGTGTGTGTCCTCACTGTGTTTCAGGGTATAACTAATGCTTTCAAAATTCAATTGTACCCTCCTCTTGATCATTCAACAATTTAATCTCCTTGATGCTTTGTAAGATCTGTGGCTTTTGCTGTAAGATGCAAGTTAATTTATGTCTGAAAAAGCTTAAGTGGGGTTAATTAAAGTCACTCAATTGATGGCAGGTGTGCCCCAACTTCTTAAACATAGGTTTAAATATGATTGATTCATTCAGAACACAGCAACATCCACTAATATAAGAGGAGGGCTTATGCAACCACATTAGTTTTTTTACAATTGAAATTTTTATAGAGTATTAGACACATTATAGGTGGAAAAGTTCTAATAAAAAAATTACATTTTAAGAGGGTGCATGTACATTTCATATAAACTGTATGTGAAAAGTAAGTTTACTTGAAAGAAGATAGAATTCCATGTAATCTTTTTCAGCATTAGAACTTTGTAAGTCCATAATCTTAATTGTATTTTGGTAATTAACAAAACAACTGTAACAAACTCAACAAAACCTGAGAAAGAGGCATGTTTACCATACGGTTATATTACTTTTCCTTTTTCACATGGAAGATACTATTTGTGGCGTTTTTGCAATTGGAATTTCTTGATTCAAGATTTAAGCTGCTCAACAGTACATGGTCACCACTGTCTGGTTCTTTTATGTGTTTGTTATGCGCCATACATTTTCAGTGGGAGGCAGATCTGAATTGGCGGCAGGCTGGTGAACCTCAGTATAAAGCCATACTGTTGTAGCTCATGCAGAATGAGGTCTGCATTGTCCTGCTGAAATATGCATAGACTTCCCAGAAAGAGATGTTGACTGCTAGATAAGTCTAAATAAATTCCCAATATATGCCTTCCCATCAATGGTAATTACACCCCCCCACACACACACACATCCACACACACACACACACACACACACACACACACACACACACACACACACGCTAAACACTCACCCATGCCATGGACACTAATGCCATACCATCACAGAAGCTAATTTTGCACCTTTCGCTAATAACAATCATGTTTGTTGTCCGTTTTCCTAAAACCAAAGATTAAATAAGGACTCATCTGATCACATCACATCTGAGAGGAGCTCAAACCCAGAGAACTAGGTGGTGTTTCTGCACAGAGTTGATACATGGCTTCCCCCATGTGCGATACAGTTTCAGGTTGTATTTCTAGATGTAGTCCTTCTACCAATTATTTTAGGACTGTTACCTGAATATTCTGTTAACTAGTATGTCCCAACTTGTTGTGCACATCAAATTAATTTAAAATTTAATATCCCAACCTTTTTTGAAAATAGGGTTATTAATAAATTTGACTTTGTTTATGTCTGATGCAGTGGTTTTATATTCCAAGGCATCAACCAGCCCTAACGTGAATTTGAGCATGTAAGTCAGACAAATTTTCACTAGGCCTGGTATTCAGGATCCCTGAGGTATGGTAAAAGACTGTATTAGTGACTTTTAGTATCTAAATATCCATCAGTTGAAGTGCCCAGGAGCCTGCCACAATTAGCACACATGTGACTTCTTGAAACTTTAAATTGCAGTGCATTACCCTTACCTCCTCTGTATGATTGGTGTGTAAAGGGGATGACCAGCAGCAAACACCTGAATAAAGTTTATGATTCAGCAGGTAGCAGGCTTTCTCACTCCAACTTGTCTGGAGCTATTTTGTTAGGCATTTATATTGGCGAGCCCCTGTGTGGATGTGAGAGATAGCTGTCAGCTTGACTTTGTTGTATGATGGGCTATTTGCTGAGCAATGTGCCATTTCTGTTTGAAAATGTATAATGTTTTATATACCAGACCTCAGACCAAATACATTGTAATAAGAAAACTTTCCTCTCATGGGAAATTGGCGGACCACCTACCTGTATGCACTAACAACACATTAGCCACCTGGAGGTTTTAATTGGCATGGGAAAAGCCTGAATTTGATTGTTTAACAGTCGTACACATATTGCATATGAATGCAATAACCATCGCACAGATGTCTGTGGCAGCTGAAATGGTCGAATATAATTGGCTTAGGTTTTTCAAGTTGGCAGGTATGCAGTGCTTTTCTCTATCATGGGTTTTACATACGGTGAGAACATCTGCTTAACAGGTCTGAATGTGCCTGTGATTAGTTCCACTGATAGAAAGGTGTGAAGAACATGCTACAAATATCACATCTTATTGTGTAGAAATTCCTCTCCACAGAGACGTCACATGCATTTATATGAGACAAATGTAAATTATATGCACCAACATTTAATCTTGGCTTTGTTTTTATGTAGTAACAGTCCAGCCCACAAGTACTACCTGGCTACAAGTCCAGTGTCAGGAGCTCTTTACCTGTCAGATACCAGCAGTAGAAAGGTGTTCAAGGTGAAGTCTCTGAACATGGTGAAGGATGTGGCTAAGAACCTGGAGCTGGTGGCAGGGACAGGGGACCAGTGTCTTCCCTATGATGAGACACGCTGTGGAGATGGAGGCAAGGCTGTGGAGGCAACTCTAACGAACCCCAGAGGTAAGGGTCTGAATCATTTCACCATTATACTACATGGTGGCCTGTCTTTAGCCTTGATTAACATAAGCAACATCACAACATTTATTTCCTTTCTTACATTCAGAGTTACATTCTGGGTTAATGTCACTGACATCTTGAGATGATGACAGGAAAATTGAACCACTTCATAAAGTCTTCTCCAGCACACAACAAAGACTTTCAGTAGGCTTGAGGTCAGGACTCTGTGGTGCCACTTTTTGTTTTACTATTTGAGCCCCAAATTTATATTTGTGGCATCAAGAAAGAAAAAGTCCATTGGTGAGATAACCTGGTCATTAAGTACATTCAGTTTGTTAGTTCACTTTATTCTATTGCGACATAATTCTGTTAATCCTCAACCTGACCATCTAAAGAAACAATGTTACGGCATTTACTCGCTGTAATCATGGCTAAACGTGGAATATTTTGGCTGGGCAGTGTATTTCACAATAAGCATTTAAATATGTGTGTATATTTTTTGTGTGTGTGTGTGTGTGTGTGTGTGTGTATATATATATATATATATATATATATATATAGTGTGCATACAATGTGCATACAGTATACAGTTTGTGTTCAGTACAGTTAATAGTGGAAGGTTTTTTCTTTACTCTTCTATCAGTTTAGTTTTACGTAATGGCAAGCCACCTCCAGCCATAGTTTATAAGGTTTATTCCTGTCCTCTACTGCCTAATTTTCATTCTTGTATTGTCCTTAAAAAGTCAGATTTAATGTCAATTCTTCCCTTCAAACTAAAGAAAATCTTTCCTCCTTACACCCGATATGCCAAGAAAACATACTTAACCTGTTGGATTAAATGTAGCTTAAGATACTGACATCTTTACTCTAAGGGCATTATGTAAAATCCTGATTATACTGTTGCTCGGAGAGATGCCCTGCTACAATATTTAGTTAAAGCTCTCTGGAAATTCTTGCCCTAAAGCACACTAGATAAGAAATATTCATGATTTCATAAATATTTTACCATAGTTGCATAGTAGTGTAGACATATTGAGACTATATCTATATGTATATATATATATATATATATCTTTGACATGTAATCTGTAATACCCTATGTTTACTACAGATGCTTAAAATCCTCCTCTGTATTGCTGCTAGCCATTATATGAGATGCAGACTTGAAACTGGATGGCATATCATCACCTTCCAGCATATAGCCTGAAATTGTTAGTAAAACTTGCAGTGCAAGGCCAAATTATACAGCCATCATCCATCACAGGCTGGAGAAAAAGGGTCACCCAGCACTGAATCATGGATGTTTAGTGCTCTGGGTTGTTCATTGGAGTTGTGGGGCTCTTTAGGATGGGAGAGGTAGTGCAAACATCTTGAAAGAGCTTTCATTTTACAGCCTAGATCAATGCTTCCCTTCTTTTTCAGAAATATAGGTATAGTGATATTTTTTCCTCTCAAGTTTTCAGATCAGTGGTGCATGGACAGTGTGTTGTGTGGTTATCAAAAGAGCTTTTACTACAAAAGGCACAAATTAAAGACTTAGTGTGATATAGCAGGGCCACACCTTTTTCTGTCTGTTTTCTGATCGCTTAGTCACCTGATTACTTGTAGCCTGCTTGCACCCTTTAACAGTTGTCATTCTTTGAGCTATTACTTTTTCACTTCATTCATCTTCACAGCAATTTATAATTACACCCGAAAAGTATCCAAAAGTGTCCAGAATAGAAGGCAACTGCACTGATACCTTGCTGCCTGTGTTGGATCATAAAGCCATTAATTTGACAATTACTATGCTAAAATTAAATAGAAGGCAACATATATCATGACTTTGCCAAGATCCCAACATTTACTAATAAACTGTATGCTTAGAATCTCAGATGTTCAGTTGGACATGATGGAAACAGTAAAACAAATGTTGTTGTTTCCCCCAATTGTCCTGGGGAATACAGGTAGTTTAAGTTAGATTGGTTTGATTTGGGTTTAATTTGGTTTAAATTGGCTTAGATTGGTTTAATTTGTTTTGGGTTTAGTTCACTTCTTTGGTTTAAAATCTATTTGGGGGAATTGTCGGCATGTGCAATGTCATTCTGTCTGTCCATTCATACATCTGTCTGGCCAATGAATTCCATACACTAACTAAAAAATCATCACAGATCAGCACCATTTTTGGTGTAGAAGTTGGGACTGTGTAGCTACACAAGCCTATTGATTTTCTTCACTGTCCGATATCCAATATGGCTGCCACTCCGCCATCTTGAATTTACATTCCATACTACAAAAATGGCATCACTGATCATCAGAATTTTTGAAGTGGATGCTGGGACTGTGTAACTAGACAAGCTATTGATTTTCATATCCAATATGGCCGACACATATGCCGCCTTGAATTTCATTCTGCACATTATCTAAAAAATGCTATCACCCTTTTTGGTGTTTAATTTAGGACTGGGCATATCTTTCATAATGTGGCTCATGGGATGTGGGGTATTGCTTTCTTCGTGGGGCTGTTTTTAGGGTTTCATTTGGATTTAGCTTAGTTTGGTTTGAAATTAGAATTATTCTCTATTAGAATTATTAGGATATACAGCTGCATTCTAAGGACACGTTTTAAAGGGGACTAGTTCCTAGCCAGCACTTTATGCACATTTTGTACACATCATTTGTGTTTTAAGGCAAAGCAGTGTTTGATATGCATTTCACTTTTTTCTATCTTCTCTAGGCATTACTGTAGACAAATATGGTACCATGTTTTTTGTGGATGGCACCATGATCCGCCGAATTGATCAGAATGGAATAATCTCCACACTGCTGGGCTTCAACGACCTCACCTCAGCACGACCTTTGAGCTGTGACTCCGTGATGGACATCTCACAGGTATATGCGTCTGCTTCCAGCATATTCATCGTTTAATGTGGTCTTGTCACAGGATATAAATATATAAATAAACACATTGCCTGCCTGGCTGCTGTCTGAGCATTCATGACATATACAGAGGCATGGGCACCCAGCAGATTGCCACCCACACCAAATGCTAACAGTCACCCCAGGCAAGGACATGGCGCTCTCTAGAGGCATAGTGGCTTCCATTAGGGAGATGATAGGATAAAGAGTCCGGCACCAAGGGGAAAAAAACAGAAAGCTGAACGCTGTGCTTAACTCTTTGAAGTTGCAGTTAATAACAATCTGCATGTTGTAAGAGATGTAAACAAAATTAAAATAATTTCAGTTTGAATTAGAATTCATTGTCCACGAAAAGCAGATAGGAATGTAAGCTGGAATAAGTTTTACATCAATTAAATTTAAATATGTTAGTTTGTATAAAACAAGAAATGTAAGGTTGGATTTTTTCTATGTGGAAATTATTTATTAATATAGGATTTAATATTAACTGTTTACTGAACATTTTGCATGTTTTGACATAAAAATATTGGATAAGAATTAATGAGACACTACACTAAATGAACGAAAATCAGTCAGATTCAAAAAGCACTGAGAGTTAAAATCTAATAATAATAATAATAATAATAATAATAATAATAATAATAATAACAACAACAACAAAATTCAAGTTTCAAAATAAATTGCTCAAATAATATAGTATAATACAATTATATATTTTAAAGTGACCAAAAAAAAAGAAAATAAAAGAAACACTCCTAACCCCTGAACTTTGGGACAGAAAGCTGGAATTTGAGGAACCTTGTAAAATTCTTCCAAAGATATTTTCCATTGATTAGGTGTCCAAGCTGTGATGTTTTATATCTGAAATCTCTGGTTCGTTTCTGTTTCAACCACCTTAACACAGATTTTAGAGCTGCATCAGTGTTAATAAAATCACAAGTCAGCTGGAAGAGAGTCTTAGTCCAGAGTGTAGTGAAGGTGAGCACATTTTTACACAAATTTGTTATAATACATTTAGTGAGTACTCAGGAAATTTTCACTAATATTAAGCCTGAACCTTGAGCAGAATAGTATGTACAGGTGACAGCTTTACTCTTTTTTTTCCTGGCTCCCCTGTGTGTGTGTGTGTGTGTGTGTGTGTGTGTGTGTGTGTGTATCCTAGCTACCACCAAAAGCCTCAATTGCCAGGATAAGGGAGGCTTTATTTTACAGAGAGTCACACATACACACACACGCGCGTACACACAACCAGACATGTAGACACTCACAAGCACTTACTCACACCAATATGCTGAAAGTTCTGAAAACCCTCAGCAGTGATGACGAATCATACTCATTCCTGCTACAGACACTCAGACAGTAAAAAGCATCCATTATAAAAATTCATAGGCTGCTCACTGCTTCAAATACTGTACTTCTCATATTCCTTACTGCAATACTTTTCCTGGATGCTTTATGTCCTCTTCTCTATGCTAGTTTTTTCCAAAAAATAAAGTTTCATACTTTCTCCGATTTTTGGGCATATTTGTGGTGCTCCAACTTCAGCATATAGATTAGATATTATGGTTTGTATGATATACCCATCCTCTTTTGCAAAACTAAGTTCTATTAAAGTCTATTAAACTATTAAAGTCATCAGAGCTTAGTGGCTAATAATAGACATCAGGTGACTCAATCTTGTACACATGAAATAAGACTTTGGGGGTAAAATAAAAGAAATATAAAGAGTTATAGAATAATAAAACATTGGAGATGATCTGTATAGTTTTTCAACGGAGTTAATGCAGTGATGGATGGGTTTTTCGTGGATTGTGAGATGAAAGAAATTTGTCAGAGGAGAATGTTTATTATTTTGTGACTGTGTTAATATAAAAAGTTTAGATTGTGATTAACATGCATGTGATATTTAGATACTATTAGTTTAAACTATCTGGATATTGAAACAAATGTACATGTATCATACACAGTATGTGTAATTAAGTGTGAAAATACTACATGTAGTAAATTCTACATCAGATACTGCAAGTTTATGCATACAAACAGTAATTATGTACTATATAGAGAAAATTTATGTACATGTATTATATTTGTAACTTGAATGGCCTATTATATAGACAAATTTTGTATTCATATGTATTTTTAGATTCCATATTTAAAAATTTCTTTGTAGGCCTACTATATAAAGAGGAATTCTGTTTTTTTTTTAATTCTATACTATCTTAAAAACTAAAACTAATTATATGGTCAATATGTATATATTAACCAGTCTGTATATAATAGTAGTTAACTACTTCTTACAGCTTAACATTTCTCATGGAACGGTCCACATAATAGACATGGTTGTAATGTTTTGGGACTAGTAATATGGCGGGTGGCCTGGGTTGGAGAGCTTCACTTCTGAGCGGGCTGATAGGCCGAGTGCTTAATCTGGTTATTTTTAGATCAGTGTTTCCAACCTACTCTTCTTCCATTCCAGTCTGTAGCCACCAGGCTTGTATTGGTTTTTTTTTTTGTTTGTTTGTTTGTTTTGTTTTTTGTTTTTTTGCTATTAAAATATCTTCATGATAATTTCACCTGAACATTTTTCTTTTCAGTCCTCTCATCCCTGTTGTACCCACAATGATATGTGAAGGGAAAATAACTGGGAACCCACCAAAGTCACTGCGTAGGCTGTAGTACCAGTGTGGCTAAATTGGCCCAGATCATCACAGCCTCACTTCAGAATCTAGTGGAAAGTCTTCCCATGAAGAGTGGGGGCAATTAGAGCAGCAAAGTGCAAACAATTTAATAATGCGATTTTTAATACTAAAATATCCACATAGTTTTGGCCATGTAGTATATGTATGTATGTGTGTTCATCCTTTGCAGCATTGAGCAAAGCAATCCAGGCTTTTCTACTGAATTCCCACCTGGACACTTACCCTTATGAAATATTTAGCCATGTCTGTTGACAAGGAAAAGATTTTAAGAAAAAGTCCCTGTTTTCATTCCATACTAATGCAGCTACTGATAGAAATGGAAGATTTTCCCCATGCTAGCTGTCCAAATGAGCCACATAGCCATAATGGGTCTTATTACACAAACCCCACTGCTTCAATATCTGATTTACACACAGAAACTACACAGATGTCAAGTGATACACTGGGAGGGTTATTTTTGTGGTGTTTTGTGTGTGTATGTGTGGGTGTTTGTGTAGGGGGAGGTTGTGATCATAAGGACAGTGTTATGACCATAGTGGCAGAAAAATGCCAGTTCTGAACAAAGCAAACTCTACAGCATCTGTGAAAGTGTTTTTACACGGCAGAACAGACTATAATAAACACTTAAAATTCATGTGTATGTTATATATCATCACAAAACCAACCGAAAGACCCCCCTGAGAGTGAGGGGGCAGTCAGAACTGCAGTGTCCATGAACGATTCAGTAACACTGAGTTCCAGTTGTACAATGTATTCATTTATTTTTTTATTCATTTGCTGATCTGCCTAATACTACAAGGGCTGCAGGGAGAGGGAATCCCATCTCAACCGACTGTGGCCGAAGGCAGGGTACGCCCTGAACTGCTTGCTAGTCCATCACAGGGCCAACACATTCACACAACCATTCACACTCATACCTAGGGGCAATTTGGAATAGCCAGTTAGTTTAATGGGCATGTCTTTGGACAGAGGAAGGAAACTGGAGTATCAAGCCCACACAAGCACAGGAGGAACATGTAAACCCCACACAGAAATACCCTTGTTGAGCCTGAGAGTTAAACCCAGGACCTTCTTGCTGTGAGGTGAAAGTGTTAGTCATTTACATTAACATTTACGGCATTTTGCAGACACCCTTAACAGTAATCAGGATCAGTAAGCCAGAGCCTTAACCACTGGGCCACACCTACCCCATCACTATGCTACCACCACCCTAATCACTATGCTACCGTCACACCCTTGTCCAATTTGACTGAGTTGAAATAAGTCTGGTTTGTAATTCAAATCAGAAAGCTGTCAAACATGAGAGATTGGGTCATGCTATATAGGAAAATGATCAGTCAGGGTAACTCACCTTCCCATCAGACAATTGAACCTTAGAATTGAGTTTACTACTGCAAATTTTCAAACAAAAAATCTTTTTAAATAGCACACTTTTGATCCATTTATAGTTGCATTTAATGTTGTGGAACATTCAGGAAATAGGTTCCTGTTACCAATTCAATTATAGCGCTTATAAACAGTCATTCTCTCAATTGTCCTCTCTTGAATATAGACTTTATTCTTCTGTTCTCGTTAGAGGTCACCACAGTGGAGCATCCTTAATAGACAGTTTGACTTGGCACAGGTTTTGCCATTCCTGATGTTTTCTATTCCTGGTGCAACCTTTCCCATTTACCCAGGCTTGGGATGGACATTAGGAGCGCATGGGCTTGTGTGACCCCAGTGGAAGGGTTCTCTTGAAGTTAAACCGAAAAAAAAAATCAAAAACCAAAAATAGTCTTCCATGGCAGCAAACTTACTGATTATTACAAATCACTGTTTTTGTCCCGTAATCATTAGGTTTAAGTTATGTAGAAAGTCTGCAACTTTCCAAAATCCAAACAAATAACCAATTGATTTTGTCCAGCTAAAGGAGTGTTGTCTGATAACGTGGTTACGTAATAAACACATGGAAGAAACATCATCGATGACGTAATCACGTCAAAAAGTGAAACCATTCCATATGGTTTGAATCCATATCCATGACCTTTCAATTTTTCTGAAAAATTGCTATTTTCAGTGATTTTGTTTATGAGCCATATTTTATCAGTATACTTGTCGGAATTATTTTTTTGGTTCTCATTGCCTACAATAGCATTGTTCAATACATTTTCACCAAAACATTATAGGGAAGTAATTTTTTTATTCTTTTTATTAGAAGCCCTTTCGACAAAAGAGGTGGTGTATAATTTCACTGCACACTACTGTGTGTGTGTGTGTGTGTGTGTGTGTGTGTATGTGTGTATGTGTGTATGTGTGTATGTGTGTGTGTGTGTGTGTGTGTGTGTGTGTGTGTGTGTGTGATCACAAAATTTCTATATAAATCCAGATAAAATATTTTTTTTTCTTAAGGAACCTAAACAACCACTTTAACAGTATCAGCATTTTATGGAGCAGTGGCCATATTTCACAAGCAGTCAGACCTCTGATGTTCTGAGCAAATGTTCCTATCGCAAACCCCATGGGTCATTACTGATTGTCTTCCAAACTCATGAAACTATGCAAATAAAAAGAACATTGGACATGCATGATAGTAGCCTACGCTATTTACAGTGTACATTGTATGGTGACTCGCACTGGTTACACAGTCACAGCACAAAAAAATGCATCATAATTCATAAAGTGGCACATCATACTTGCAACCACAAGACACAAAAGTGGGATACTCCACAATAAAACAACACTAGTGATAATAGTATAATGTACCAAAATCAAGAAATCATTCAGATAATGGAAATTAAAAACAAGAATTAATTTGTTGTCATTAATTTGTTGGTTGAATCTCACATGAACAATGGCAATATGGCGGTTGCGGCACACCAACTGTATGTAGCCTTGACATCAATATCATTTTCTTAATAGTTTTACCAGTCATTATTCAGTTTTTCAATAACATGATATCGTACAGTACATAAAATTCCATATGATCATTTTAAAAAAATTGCAAAAAAAACAAATAAACATAGCCAACATGCACACTGTCTTATACTAGTCCCACCTATGTGAATGGTGAGATCTGTGGTGTAGTGGTTATGTTGATTGATCATGGAGCTGTAAATCCGGATTTGAATCTCATGCCTGCTGGTGTTTTTTTTTTCTTTTTCACAAATTAAGATTTTATTATATTTTTGTCACCTTTTGTAATAAAAAATATCCTTCGGCATATTTTATTTGCTTAATCTAATGGGTTTTCAAATTTCCAGTATTAAGCCTACATCTCTGGCTTTTACCAATGGATTGGGCTGAAAGACTACAGTATTCTTTCAGTTCTTGCTATATTTGTAATACCTTTCATCCACTGAAAAAAGGAAAAATGCTCAAACACAACAAACACACACAGCAGTGGTAGAAAAAGGCATCACAAACATGTGACATAGAAACTTGTTGCATAGGTAGAGAACCCGTTAACAAATGACATGACAACTACTACGTCAATGATGTTAAAACACGTCATAATAGTGATGATCAGCAATCCACTGACGGACAAGAAAGATTTGCCTAATTTAGTCATTGTCATTTCCCATATTACATACCTTGTGACTAATTATCTTAGGTCCTATTAAAGAAAGTAAAAAGCCATCTAACTGTGATGTGAAAATGACGTGATTAACTGGTCACAGTAAGACGTGTGACGGGAGTGAAATCTTGTCCACCAGTTTTCAACGTCATTATCACATCACTGTGTTTGCTGGATATATGCTAAGGGGTTAATAATAAGTGATTCATTCTATCCAGGTATTCAGGTTGCCCATAAAAATATTCACTTGATATTATGGGTCTGTGTGTTTTTCCCCAAGATGCTGTGCAGTGATTGTCTTGACATTTCTCTTTAGTCTGTTAAAAATGGATTCATCTTATTTGATGCATCCAAATCAATTGGCTGCTTTTAAGGCCTTCTTTTAAAAGACAACACAGCAGGGTGGCTTATTTTGCTTTTTTTTATCCAGTACATTAAAACATCTTTTAATCAAGCAACCTTGTTACAATGCCAAGACCACTATTCAAATAAGCTCTTTCATATTCTGCCCCTAAAAGAGCGCTCATGATTCGGTTCCTTTGTTCTGTTCATAGTCATGCTCTGTCTTCTTTTTTGGGGGGGATGATTAATCTGTTGAGAAAATGAATGAATGAATGATGCTAATTGTGTCTCCTTTTGTGTCTTCTCCCAGGTACGTTTAGAATGGCCCACTGACCTTGCTGTGAGTCCAATGGATAACTCACTCTATGTGTTGGACAACAACGTGGTGCTGCAGATCTCAGAAAACCATCAAGTCAGGATTGTAGCTGGTCGGCCCATGCACTGCCAGGTCCCCGGGCTTGACCACTTCCTGGTGAGCAAAATCGCCATCCACGCCACACTGGAATCTGCTAACGCATTGGCCATCTCCCACAATGGCATCCTCTACATCTCAGAATCTGATGACAAGAAGATCAATCGAGTGAGACAGGTTTCGACCAATGGTGAGATCTCACTGGTCGCTGGTGCCCCAAGTGGCTGTGACTGTAAGAATGATCCCAACTGTGACTGTTACTCAGGAGACGATGGCTATGCCAAACATGCAAAGCTTAATTCACCATCATCACTGGCAGTTTCTCCTGATGGGGAGCTCTTCATTGCTGATCTGGGTAATATTCGAATCCGTTATGTAAGGCAGAACAAACCGTATCTTAATCCCCTTAACATGTATGAAGTGTCATCACCCATGGATGATGAACTCTACTTGTTTGACACCAATGGCAGCCACATCTATACCCAGAACCTAATTACAGGTGACTATCTGTACAACTTGACTTACTCAGGAGCAGGACATCTGAGCACCATCACAGATAAGAACAAGAACAAGGTAACCATTCGTAGAGATGCTACAGGATTGCCTCTTTGGCTCATGACCCCAGATGGCCAAACATTTTGGTTCACCATTGGAACTAATAATGCCCTCAAGAGTATCGGTGCCCAGAGCCAAGAGTTAGCCATGATGACTTACCATGGGAACTCGGGACTGCTGGCCACAAAGAGCAATGAGAATGGATGGACTACTTTCTATGAGTAAGTAGTAAACTAGTTTCTACATTGATAGTATGTCTTAGGGCCACAGCAACACCTCATTGACACTGCTATACTGTAAATATAATGTAGAGTTTTTGAAAAATGGTACAAAAGCACAACAGTAGATATGAAAAAAAAAATTGAAAGCCATTCTTTTTCTTTCATAAGCTGTTGAAAACCACTAAATATTGCCCTGTAACTCTGCAATACTCAGTTTGAAATAATTCTGGTTAGAGCCAAAGAATTTTACCTTGAATTTCTAGAGTGTTATTGATTTTCAGTCCAGGTTCATATGCTAGCACATATACAGTAAGCATGCTTTCACAACTATTCGTCACTTTGCCCTTTGCTACATAGTTTGGTTTAGTTTCACAGCATCCATAATTAAGTAAAACACAAAAGCACAAAAACCTTGACTAATGGCTATGTAGTACTGACAACATCCTTCTAAAAGTTTAAACAAACCTTTTCTAAGCACATGTGGCAAGAACAAACATCATGTATGGAGAATAAATACCATGGTATGCTCAATAAAATACTAGATTAAAGACTAGAAGCAGAAGCATTTTGCAAAAATTGTCTCAGAACACCTAGTTTTGGGTGTTCTGAGACAGTGTGATTGTGTAAATGAACCTCGTTGAAAAAGAAAATGACAAGAGCTTTAGATTCAAGTGCATTAAATGCATTACATATAAACTTCTATGTTCTGTTATGATCCACAGACCCTCAGATTTTGCACAACATTTAGTTACTATGCAAGAAAATCCCAAACCCTGATGGATGAATGTGAGCTGTGATTTACATACTGTATGATTCTGATCATATTTAGTAATAGATATGCATATTGGTAAAATATGTAATGTTGAAGAGAAACTCTTTAACTGAAGGATGATGATTAATTATTAAAGAAGGCCTGATTATCAGAGAAGTAAATACTCACAGCACTGCTGTATTATATGTTATACTATGGACATTATATTACACATGATTATACATCAGAAATCTTTGGTATCTTGACAGTGCAGTTCAGTCAGATTGTGCAGACAGACCACACTTTGGCAAGAGATTTGGCGACAGCTCAAGTTGCCATGGCTACACTAACAGATCAAAGCTGAAATTGGGACATGGTCAAATAAATATGGTCAATTAAATTCGCCTCTGTGCAGAGAATGTATTCGAGTTTCACAGCTAATTTAGATGAGGCCAAATAACTCCAGTAAATTTTACATTCTGAAGTTTAATGTGTGGGTCATGGGTGAGTTTTAAAATGCTAACTTGTCAGTTTCATTTGTAAACTGAAAGAAAAGTACCGTAATTCCTATATGAATTAAACTATTTTTTTCTTTTTCTTATTTCAATGCAGTTATGAAAATAATAGCATAACATAGCCTAAGTGCCATCACATCTTCTGATGTGAATATTTTTTTTACATTTTTAGCATTTAAATAATTGTAAGACAATACATATTTTAAGCAGTAATGCATTCCATGTATGAAGTTGTACAATATTCCATAGAGAGCATGTTCAAATTCTTTCATGCTGTGTTACTAAATCCTAGTGCCACAGAGTAAAATTGATGTATAAAACACAAACTGGTGTGCATCTTTTATGCATTTTACATCACTTGATGCTCATGCTTAAGTATACTTACCTTTATTTGCCAGTCGAAATCCCTGTAAGGCCATACCACATATACACAGCACTATGTTCGAGTCTGATAGACTGTATGTTTTCATTTTTCTTCAGATCTTTAAGGTCTGATTGAAAGTCAGTGGCACTTGCTCTTTGCTTTCCGTGCTTGTCTCATAAAAGCAGCCTTGGCCGGGTTGCTCATACTAGTTCTTCTTAATGGTGTACTTAGACATATTCTTTGTGCCCGTTTCCATGAACATCTTTTTTTTTTCATCAACTTCTTAAGAAAATGAAGATCACCTCTTGACACGTAGAATAATCCTGGAGTATTTTTCTCTTAACGTGTCATTTTCCTTTTTGAATAAATTGAAAATAGTCTGATGATAATTACGCCTTTCCCCTCCCCCTATCTTTAGTAAAAATGCATGGTGTCCGATGTTTTTTTTTTTTTTTTTTTTTAATATATGGTTTACAAGGCACATTAGGTCTATAAGTGCTATTAGATGCGAGAGAGAAAAAAAACAATTAATTAATTACCATTAGGAACGGTTCACTCTGTGTACTTTTCTAAACACTTTAATTGTACTCAGACATTCTCCTCCTCAGGCAGCATGAAGCTTTATTATAATATATTTGTGTGCTTGTGTTTGTGTGTGTTTGCGTTTGTGTGTGTGTGAGTGGGTGGGTGTGGGTGTTGTATAATTAGTTTTGAAGGTTATAATGCTGCCTAAAGAGTAACGTTCATAATCCACTAAATGTGGAACAGATCTCAGAATTTATCTATACACTCTATTCTGTGCCCCGGCTCAGGCCCTCTGAGTTTATCATAGCCACCACCTGAATTCATTAAGGTCCTTTCAAGCCTGTTAGCCTGAGGACACGTGCTAGCTATGTCAGCCAGGATTTGTGCCAAGAGTCTTTGCAAAGGCAAACATAACAAAGGCATCTGCTGAGCTGTCCCCTCCATTAAGCTTTATTGGAATCTCTCTGTACTGTCGAGGCTGCAGATGTCTTTTTTTTTTCACTGTAGTAGAGTTTTTAGTCTTTGTGGCAATGATGCAAGCTAAATTTACAACTTTAAGACCACGAATGAGAATGTACCAGGTAGTACGTTAGTAACAGATAGACAGTGAAGCAATGAAGAAGACTGAAATATCAGCTCATTCATGGGAAGTGTGAAAGAGTTCAAGTGGAAATGGATGGGATTTTTATAGAAGCACAGGTGCTCTGGAGATATTAAAAGGCATCACATTGTGAACAGGAAGAAGAACTTATACACATCTTAAACATAAGCTCTTTTACAGTAGGCTTAAGGGGTCAGTGATCACCATAAAAAAGGGGATTGTTGAAGGAGTATTTAAAATAATTTTCTTTTGGGTGTTTATATTATGTTATCTTTCCGAAGAATTATGTTACTTTTAAATGTGTTGATACTGACTAACCAATATATCAGGCGATATAAATCAGACGAAAAGGCACAGTACAAGACAAAACAGGATCAAAAGCAAAGACTACAAAAGGGAAGAGTCTAAACCAGAAAAAAGAAATAGAGTAGCACACTGAAAAGATGCCTTTTCAGTACTTTCAGAGAATGTAGCTGATTGAGCTGTTTGACTAGACAGAGAGACTGAGGATAACGGGTATTGTGATGTCCAGGTTGGATTTGGTAATAAGGACGACTAGTGGTGTCTCCTGGATCAGCAGTGGATCCAGATGGGACAGTACTCCTGAGTGGCGGAACAGAAAAACAGAATCATCAGGAGATCGCAAGTTTAAATCCTATTGATGTCATAGCCATCTGTGGTTGGGAGTCCAACGGAGCAAACTTGGCTATGGTTGCAAGGAATGGTGTTATTTTTTCCCCCTGTCAGTTAGCGTAGCACTATCCAATCATGGGTACCTGTGAGCTCATTTTTGCACGAGACTGTAGCTAGCACTTTCCTCACCAAGTGTTTGTTGCCCTGTGAGTTAAACGTCCCAGAGTATCTAGAGAGCTAGCTATTTAGTGGCAGCTGGCGAAATAACAAAATTAAAAAGAAAATTAAAGAAAAACTGGTTTGTTCTCATGCAAAATAATGTTGCATCCTAACTGACTCTTTTGTCTTCTGCTGCTAGGGAATTGGAAGAAAATATAGGCCACAGCTCAGTGTAATAACTTTATTTCACTCACTCATTTGCCTAACTGCTTAATCTAATTAGGGTCACAGGGAAGCTGGAGCCTATCTCAGGCTGACATTGAGCGAAGGAGGAGCGAACAGCTTGCCAGACCATCACTGGGCCAACACACACACAACCATTCACACTCACATCCACACCCGGGGCATTTTGGAACAGCCAGTTAGTAAGATGTGCATGTTTTTGGACTGTAGGAGAAAAACGGACCCTCACGAAAGCACAAGGAGAACAAACAATCTCCACACAAAATACCCAAGCCTGGGACCCAGAACCCAGGACCTTCTTGCTGTGAGGCAGGCATGCTAACCACTACACCACTGTGCTGCTGCCACTGTAATGATTTACATAATATAAACATCCTGACAGTCATGTTGCATACCTAGAGTAAGGCTGATGAAAGTTAATAGTTGTATTTAAAAGCAAGAAAAACTAATCCTTGTGATGGCTTTCATCATTCTCAGCACTTTTTCTTCAGTAGTAATTACTTCTTTTTTTTTTTTTTTTTTTTTAGGAAAATAACAGAGGTCAACTTCATTCTGCACTTAATACCATGCTGTGTATTTCTCACAAGCACTCTTCGCATTCCTCAGAAGTCTTTTCCCTGCAAATTAGATCAAATTTCTATCAGTATCTGTTCTGCCTCTTCTATCTTTTATTTCAGCCTGATGAGACTGAGCGGGAGGAGTGCCAGTGCTGCAGACCAGCTGCAGCCATCACTTCTGCTTTGAAAGTTATTAGAGAAACAGGACATTTCAGAGATCCCCACAGGCTTCAGTCGCTCACTTGATAAAAGTCTTGGAGAAGATATGCTTGCTTATAATTTTAGGAGATGCGTGGGGTTTAAAGAGAGCCGACTTCATGGTGGTGCTCTGTGATGTGTTGGAGAGTTGTTGTTGTTGTTGTTGTTGTTTTCTTCTTTATTTCATGGTGTGTTGCTCTTTATTGCATTTTTTGTGTGTTAGAGTTAGTATAGAGGCAGGCATGTGAGTAAAATTATAACCTAAGCTCATCTGCAGAGCGTAAACTCTTAAACACCAATATTCATGCTGTATGAGCTAAATAAAAATACTTATTTCTGTTAATTTTCCTCTGTTGTTTTATGAAGTCACTTCGAAAAGCTAGTCAAAGAAGAAATAAATACAGTTCCAGTATTCAGGTTGCTTTTTGAGCTTTCCCACAACAGTCCCTTGATCTCTAACCCTCTTCTGTATGTCCCTCTTTCTAAACCTTTGGCATTTTGTATCTCTCTTCCTCCTCAGGTATGACAGTTATGGGCGGCTGACGAATGTGACCTATCCTACAGGCAGGGTGAGCAGCTACCGTACTGATTCTGATGGGGCTGTGCGGGTACAGGCTGAAGGCTCCAACAAAGAAGATATCATCGTCACAACCAACCTCTCAGCCTCTGGAACATTTTACACACTCATGCAAGGTCAGTTGTCCAACCTGTGTGTACCATTATGCATGAAATATGCCCCAAATATTACAAGGATTCCTACCAAATATGACAGGGTTATATTTCCCTCTGTCTATGGTGTGTGTCACTACAAAGTCCAGTGTAGAAATTATAATTTGTATTATAATTTGTATTATTATTATTTTGTAATTAATACATTTCTTAATCTATAATCTGGCACCAAAATATTATACTGTAACTTCCTTGGTTTCTGGAGCAGTAATGTTTTTCCATGATAGGGGTTGGTGACCCAATGCACAATCCCCATACAGGAGGACTGAGTAACTTGGTCATGATGGACACTTTCCTGATGAATTGTAGGGAGGTTATTTGAGGCAACCCTGGGCCTAGATCCGATTTGTTCTTCTTAACCATCTGAGATAGTTGTAACAGCTTGGATAGGATGTAGCTCTTCCCCACTCAGTTTGGTCATTTGAACTGGGAAGGCAATGGACTTTGCTCTTTAGTGAGCTTGTATTACGTATCACCAGCCGCTAGGTAGCATGCTGAACAGTTGTTGCGATACGCAAACTGATGTACCCCATACTAAATTCCAATTCAAATTCAAATTAACTTGTCACATACAAATTATACACAGTACAATATGCAGTGAAATGCTTAGTACGACTGTCCAGAATGTAAAGAATGAAACTGTCAGGTAACAAGGAGAAAAACAAAAGAGCAAAGGTCAGATAAATATAAAATGTACAATGTATATAAAAAAACAAGGATAGAAATTGTAAAAATATATAGAATAAAATAAAATAAAATATACATCTGAGAAAAAAAATATATATATATATATGTATCGGATACAAGTGTAATATAAAGCAATGTATATATATGTGAGAATTTATTGCAGTGATTTTGCTAGTAAAAATTAAAGATTAAAAAGTCAGTAAAGTGGCTCTGTCTCCCCTTTTGTCCTCATTATACTGAAAAGCAA
>JAOUQZ010000049.1:17289653-17299730 GCA_028564935.1 Neosilurus hyrtlii | reverse complement strand
CTCTCTCTCTCTCTCTCTCTCTCTCTCTCTCTCTCTCTCTCTCTCTCTCTCTCTCACACACACACACACACACAGACTGAATCCATTTTTAAGTGATCATCAGTAACAACCCTGCGAGGTTCTCAGGGTACTCTGGTATCCTTACACAGTCCAAAGACATGCACATTAGGCTAACTGGCTATTCCATATTGCCCCTTGGTGTGAGCGTGATTGGTTGTGTGTGTGTTGGCCCTGCGACTCTCTGGCGAGCCGTTCAGGGCGTACCCCGCCTTCACCAAGTGTCAGATGTGAAGGGCTCCAGCCTCCCTGCAACCCTAGTAGGATTAAGCGGTTTGACAAATGAGTGAGTTGAAAGATTGTGCGCTCACTAGCTCAAAAGACATACAGACGTTGTTTTTATTCAGCTACTTGCTCACAGGTTATAAATCTCTGCGGTATGACACATGCCCACACACCACCTCTAGCACATATAGAAAAGTGCCCAGTGTGTCCTGACAGACACAGATTCTTTAGCACACCTCCCACAAAATCAGTCTGGCAGCAAAGCCTGTACAGTCAGAAATAATTCCACATGGACGACCATGTTGCCCTAGCGTTGGCTGGATTAATTTTCTACTACTCTGACACTGTTTCTCAGATGCACAGTGACTCTAAGTGCAGTATTTTGTTCTAGCCATAATTGCATCTTAATTACAATTTCTCTTAGATCCATAGACATTGTTGAAGACCACACCTGTCTTTTTGAATGATGACCATTTTTATGATAGCACCGTTAAGCTCTAACCCACCCTCGGCAGGCACGGAGCTGCTTGCCAAGGTCACAGAATGTGGGTAAGCTCTCGGTGTTTCTCAGCAGTCAATCCATCATTGTGTAGCATCCCACATTCTGACCCTGAGGACTGGGTCAACAGCTAGGGCAGCAATGAATCCCTTGATGCTGGAAACCCAGAGGCTTACCTCACTGTAGCACACTGACACCTCCATCTATCTCCTCGGTGCATCTCAGCTGTAGCTGTATAGAAATCGACTTCGAAAGTAAGAGTTGCAAAAGACCTTGTTTCAGCCACAGGCAAGGTTTTGCTCATGGGAACGAGGACGAGTTATGTCACTTCAGCTTTGGACAGTGCCTTCTAGTCTCCAGGGAAGTAATAACCGAATCAAAGTGTGCGACCCAGTTACCGGCATGCTTTGACCCACCAGCTTCTGCCAGTGCAGTAATAACAGACGTGATAATGTGAAAACCTCTCTAGCTGCTATCCAGCACAGCCTTCAACACAAGATGACCCATTTGTGATTTGAACCATAGCAGCAAGTCAAGGACGCTGGATGTGGTTATATTCACTATGAATTGCAAAATCGTGTTTTCAGTTACTTTCTGTTTGTGTAAGCAAACTTGATGCAGAAGCCACAGGCAGGGTGCTTTGTAAGCGCAGGCAGCGTAGCAGACAGCTGGTCACGAGGTGCCATTCAGCTGGTGGATAGCGTCTGGTTTAATAACCCTGTGTTTTGTCTTGAGGGAATATGGAAAGTGTATAGAATAGGCTGAGATCCATCAGGTCTGTGTTTGTGTGGGAAGGGGGCGGGTGCGGTTGAGGAGGGGACAACATTTGTTAAAAGGTGTGGAAGTACAAAAGTATAATAAGGGGCTTTAAGACAGAACATGCCGTTATATTTGAGCGGAAAAAGACATGCACACAATTATATGCCTTCTCATGCACGTGTCTTTCCCAGACCTTGTTCTACTATGAAGCAGGTCATCGGCACCCTCAGTGATGTCTCTGTATCATGCATACCATGTGCTCATCACCGTGACAACCCATGCCATTAGAAAAGCTCATGCTCTGCTGCTAGGACATTACAATTTTGCATCTCTCCATGGCAACATGGCCACCTATCTGTCCCCAGGCTTTGGGAGTGTAATAGGGGAAATTTTCCATTTACTGTGAAGCTAAAATTGCTCAAACCCATGAAGCCACACATAAGTTGCATGCACAGTTTTTGCATATTTCAAGAAGCATTTATTAACGGTGTTACATACCACCTCCAAACAGACACAGTAAACACAGGCACACATGTTTGCTCGAGGAAGTGAAAAATTGCACTGAACAAATAAGATAAGACCTCTTATCAGAGAAATAACCAGGACATGTTTAGAACGGAGAAAACAAGCAAATATTGGTACTGTAATATGAGACCACAAAAAAACAGACCCTGGCAAATTTGTGTGAATGTTTAGTGTTAAGAAATTTCTTCATCGTTGTTGTTTGATAAAACAAAGCATCGCCACCATCAAGACAATCCATCAAGATTTCTTTTGTGCTTTAATCAATAATCTACTTGTTTGATTCTTACTGTTTAGTGCAGAGGTAGCTTTTTCTGAGTGGATCTCTACAGCTCTTACATCAAATTAATATTAACATTCTAATAGTACTTTACAAGACTTATCTTTACTAAGCCAAGTCCTTTTAACCTTTTTTTTAAATCCATTATAACACATTTGAAACCATTGAGTGGATTCTCTAGAGACTTGATTTTTTTTCCCCTGTCTATAACTTTGTTCAGCCAGAGTCTGCAGAGTCACTCCTCCTTATCTCAATCCCACCTTGATTAAAAAATCCACTTGTTGAATAGGAGCACTCCCTAAATCAGAACCTTTCTATTTGAAATCCTAGTTCTTGTTGTTATATGCTAATCTATAACTAGTGGCTGTTTCCGAGCATAACGTGTGATGCGGATATTTTGTATGCATATTCCATACAGTAGTAAACTGAAACAAAAATTCAGGCTTGGATTTTGACTCAAACCCAATCCACACTTAATCTTCACATAAACTACCAGGGTGCTAATTTTGTGGGCTAATTGTGGGCATTGTTTTTATTTGAAAAATCCTGGGAACATAGATGAGACTTCATCATCCTACCTGTCGCTGTCTTGTTACATTCTCTACTTTCAATATTATATTATGGGCATAACCCAAATATACATAGACCACATTTCACAGGTTACTGGGATTATGTATAGGGCTTTAAAACTAGAATCGTAAAACGTACTAAAAACAAAGGGTGCTTATTTGTGACAGTTTATTGCCAGCTGATATAGAACTCTGCATGAAGAAACAATCAAGGAACTCATACAAACTCATATAAAGCCTCATACAAGTACGAGGCCAGAAACACAAAACTAGACAATGAGATATAGAGTTACAGCCTTAATGTTGAAATGATTATCTTGTCCAAAATATTAGTGGTTGAATAAGAAAGTAGACGGTTGCTGGGTATACATCATCGAGAGACGTGATGGTGTCATTTTTGTCTCACACAGCCTTGTACTGGGATACTGTGACACTGTCTGTCAACTTATACCTTATCTATGTAGTAATGTATTGCTTTACAAGCAGGCTGTCCCTATGGCCATTATTTATTTTTGCTTTGTTGTATGGTGATCAGATACTTAAAGAGAGAATGGGGAAAAACTGCAGTACTGACCCTGTCTTATTCACATCAGCAGATGTGTGAGGCTTCAGACAAGCTATGTCTTGTCTTAATCCTGTATGTTTTTCAGGTTTCTTAGTTTAAGTGTAAAGTAATCTTCTCAATTAGATATTAGTGATATTTATTGGCCCTGAAGTAATTGGCCCTTTTTATACAAGGGCTCCCAGCATGCTAGCAATATGCGAGAACACTTTTACACTCGTCGTCCTCTATTGCCACTGGCCAGCAGCCAACAGCAATGAGAAAAGCTGCTTTAAGACTATACTAAGACATGCGGTGTCATGCCAAGATGTGTGCTTAAGTACCTGGAGGGATCAGTTTTAATCATACTTTAATCAAGATGAGACAGGGGAAATGATGCTGTTTTTGAGGACTTATCCCGGTACCTAAAGTATAACAGATCAGATATGTCGTTCAAAATGACTTGCTTAAATCTATTTTTGATATAATTGGAATGCCTATTATGTGAGTATTCAAGTAGTGTTCTACTAGTGGATACTGTTCCCACCTCACAATCTCAGGGCCCTTGGTTAAATCATCAGTTCAGGTTACTGTCTGTATGAAGTTTCACATGTTCTCCCTGTGTGTTTTATTTTTAAAGAAATTGGCGCACCATGGCCTAAAGGTTAGATAAGTGGGTTTTGCACCTAAAAGTCACTGGTTCGATTCCTGAACCAGCAGAAAAAATGTGTGGCGGCTGGGGGGGGTAAGATGCACCTTATCCTGACCTCGATGGCTGAAGTGCCCTAACCCTCAACTGCTCTCCGGGTACCCATTGTGTGGCAGTCCACTGCTTCCCCACTGTGTGTGTGTGTCGTGTGTGTGTGTGTGTGCATGCGCGCTCACTGTTTACATTCGTGTGCTCACTTTGGGTGGGTTAACTGCAGAGCCAAAATTTCCCTTGCAAAATTAATACAAACAAACACCAACAACAATAAAAAATTACTTGCTGTGTACCTTGAATAACAGTTTGAATTACCAGATTAGATGTGTCTGTGGTGCCCTACATAAGATAGGAGTCCAGTCCAGGCTACATTTCCACCTCGTATCCAGGGTTGCCAGGATAGACTCTGGTACACTGTGACCCTGAGCGGTACATAAATGTTATTTAAGATAGATGAATGAAAATGCATTCGAGTAACATTTATTAATGGTTCACATTAATCCAAATCACACAATACAAAAGGACTAAAATAATGATTAAAATCCATAACAGTTGCAGAAGGGAGATAGGCCACCGTAAAGTACTATAATATGATACCGGAGCAGACATCAGTTAAGTGTAGATGGATGACCTTAGCAGACTAAGCCTTGCTGTGAGTCATTTTCTTCCTCTCTCTATCCTTCTGCACTGACCCTGATGTGTCCTACAGATGTGAGTGACTCTTTTCTCTAATCTCAGCATGGCCTTGGGTCACAAGGCCCTTACCCTTTAGAGTGGGCTGATGCTCAGTGTGACATGCCATTTGAGTCCTATAGTGAGTCTTTTGACTACATCTACCATCCAGGATCACCACTGATTTTCCCCTGAAATTTTCTTTTCATGGGTAGTTCTTGAAGGCATTGTGACTATTAATGATCAATGAACCTTTTTCTTTCCTCTTGTCCTGGCCCATAAAATTCTCTCTAGTTCACCATGCAAGAAAAGAATATGGAAGTGGCATCGATGTAAGAATGTCTGTCCTCCAAAAATGCAAATATTTCAATGGTATTTTTATGTACATTGATAAAAAAGGGGTTTCTGTCAACATCATCCATGTTTGTAATAAATCTCTGCATTTTTCTCTGGCAGGTTCATAATAGAAACCTCTTGTCCATGGATTTTGATCGCATTACCCGAACAGAGAAAGTGTACGATGACCACAGGAAATTTACTCTGAGGATCCACTACGACCATGCAGGCAGACCTACCTTATGGGCACCAAGCAACCGATTGAATGGGGTCAACGTTACCTACTCTTCTGGCGGGCATGTGGCTGGCATCCAAAGGGGCACCATGTCTATCCGAATGGAATATGACCAAAATGGAAGAATTACTTCACAGATATTTGCAGATGGCAAGTCATGGAGCTATACTTACCTTGAGAAGGTAAAAAGCTTTGAATTCTTTGTTGTAGTACATGTTATAATTAACGTTCTTGATTAGAGAGTGAGTAAAATTGCTCAAGACCCTTTACTTCATCTTGGTTCTTTGACTTTTTGTGGTATTATTGGGGTTTTAACTTAGCAGTTAAACTGTCTGATGCACTCTGCTCACATTATGCATTGTTACAGCTGACAGCTTGACAGTGAAGTTATTCCCAAAATAGCACCTTTTTAAAAGAGGTAAAATCTCTCTGTCTTGCTAATTAGAGAGCAGGCCTTACAAATGAAGAAATACAGGAAGGAATGCAAATCTGAGTTTTATATTTGATTTTGAAAGTGGTTTCTATTAGCATTTAACAGCCATGAAAGGATAAGAGTCCCTTTTTTTGTGTTCCCAATTATTTAAATATATCTTTCATAAACCTGAAGTTTTGGAGTGAATTTTCCTTTTACCAAGATTAAACTTTGGCATGGGCTGCTTCATTAGAAAGCTTAATATAAAAGCAAATACAATGTAGACAATTATCTCCTTGACCTCTATATTATGTAATATTATTTTCACTCTTATTGCGCAGGGCTTTCTGGGCCTGATTGTTCTGTTTCCATCTAATGAGAATTTGCCCTGCAACATTTTTAACTATTGAGCTATTTATAATTCGTATACCCCCCGAAGCCAGTGTGTGACACCCACATTTTGTGGCACAGTTAATCACATAGCAAAAATGTGACTCCTGGGCTTGTAATGACCTTCACTTCCACTGGACAAAGAATTTAGCATTTAAGTCTTTAGCATTTTCAGGCAGTTTTCACAAATGTGCTGCAAATTACCATGCTTTATTGACTCAAACACACTTTATTTTTCCCTTGGCAGTCCATGGTGCTATTGCTGTACAGCCAACGACAGTACATCTTCGAATTTGACAAAAATGATCGTCTCTCATCTGTCACCATGCCCAACGTGGCCCGGCATACACTAGAGACCACCCGTTCTATTGGTTACTATAGAAACACATACAGGCCCCCTGAGGGCAATGCCACTGTGCTGCATGATTACAGCGAAGATGGTCTGCTTTTGCAAACCATTCACCAAGGCACAGGACGTAGGGTCATCTATAAATATGGCAAACTCTCCCGTCTGCTTGAGATTCTGTATGATACTACACGTGTTGCCTTCTCATATGATGAGGCTGCAGGTATGCTAAAGACAGTAAGCCTGCAAAGCGAGGGATTCACCTGTACCATCCGTAATCGGCAGATTGGCCCACTGATTGACAGGCAGATCTTTCGTTTTAGCGAAGAAGGTATGGTCAATGCTCGATTTGATTACAACTATGACAACAGTTTCCGGGTCACAAGTATGCAGGCTGTCATCAATGAAACACCACTGCCTATTGATCTGTATCGCTATGATGATGTATCTGGTAAAACAGAACAGTTTGGCAAATTTGGGGTTATATATTATGACATCAATCAGATTATTACTACAGCGGTCATGACCCACACGAAGCACTTTGATGCCTATGGACGAGTCAAAGAGGTGCAGTATGAGATATTCCGATCACTAATGTACTGGATGATGGTACAGTATGATAACATGGGCCGCGTGGTAGCCAAGGAGCTAAAAGTAGGCCCTTATGCCAACACCACACGGTACACATATGAATATGATGCTGATGGCCAGATCCAGGTGGTGTCCATAAATGACAAGCCATTGTGGCGCTACAGTTATGACCTGAATGGCAATCTGCATCTTTTAAGTCCAGGAAACAGTGCTCGCCTTACACCACTACGTTATGATATAAGAGACCGCATCACACGATTGGGAGATGTCCAGTACAGGTTGGATGAGGATGGGTTTCTAAAGCAAAGAGGCAATGACTTCTTTGAATACAACTCTGCTGGCTTGCTAATAAGGGCTTACAGCAAGGTTGGTGGATGGAGCATAAAATATCGTTATGACGGTCTGGGCCGCAGAGTGTCCAGTAGGAGCAGTCAAGGACACCACCTGCAGTTTTTCTACGCCGATCTGTCCAGCCCCACCAGAGTCACCCACATGTATAATCACTCCAGCTCAGACATCACATCACTCTACTACGATCTGCAGGGTCACCTCTTTGCCATGGAGCTAAGCAGCGGTGATGAGTTCTATGTGGCCTGTGACAACATTGGAACACCACTGGCTGTATTCAGTGGCTCAGGCCTTATGATTAAGCAGATCCTATATACCGCCTTTGGAGAGGTCTACCTTGACTCAAACCCCAGCTTTCAGCTTGTAGTAGGATACCAGGGTGGCCTGTATGAACCCCTCACAAAGCTGGTGCACATGGGCCGCCGGGATTACGATGTCCTAGCAGGTCGCTGGACCACACCTGACCATGACATCTGGAAGCAACTGGAGAGCAACAACATAGTGCCCTTCAACCTCTACATGTTCAAGTACAACAACCCCCTGAGCAACACCCAAGAGACTAAGTGCTATATGACAGGTAAGTGCAAAATCATTTAAGTGTTGAATAATTTTGGTTTTATTTGATTTCCTAATTTAATGAAATTTTATACAATATATGCTTTTATACGAGTCTTTTCTGTAGCTGTGAGCATTTTTCAGATGTGTTCCAGGGCTCAGCCTGGGGTATTTTTCTGGCCTTTTCTGGCTCCCCTGGTGACATACCAGTGCACTGGGTTGCTCTGTTTGTTTTGTGTTCAGTTCTCTTCCCCAAAATATCTCATCAGTCTTTGTTGCCTCAGAGCATGAGTAAGGCAAATAGCAGCAAATGCTCCCCAGCCAGGGAACACAATGGGGGCTTTACAAATCAGAGTCAGTGGCTGTTGTATCAGCTTCTCCCTGCCTGGAAAGCAAACAACTATTTTATTGGAAGAGGACAAAATATGATATGCCTGTTTGTAGTGTGTGCCAATATCATTAAGCAGCCCATTCCAAGCCAAAATCAAAGGCTTAGTGCCATGTTAGTACTGTAATGATTAAATTAATGATTGAGAATAGTGACTATTAGCTGTACTCATTATTTTTGATCAAAGCCTAGGGTTTTCATTTCCTTTCATGTATTTGACGGTGTTAAGACGGGTCATGACAATAAGATGATGGAACATATGGAATGTGCAATAGGATAATATTATTTATAGGCTCTGCTTTTCACTGTCTTGCATTTGTATGCTAGTAGTGTTGTACACTAGCTACAGTTAACTTAATTTAATGAACAATTAATTATAATGTTCAGTTTAATTGTTCATGTTGATGTTTTCATTACATCCTTGGAAATATTCATTGCACTGTCCTATAGAATACATGTTATATCTTTAGCATAGCATCACAGTTGTGTTTAAAAGAGTTCTGTGAGGTAATTAGGTAATATGTAGTGATTTCATCTGGTTCGTTTCCTTTCTGTCATACAATATAAAAATTATGCAACGTTTGTAAACCATTTTAGTGCTTATAAAGGGTGAAAGATTTGGCACAAGTGAAAGCAGAAAATGTGGAAAGCAACCAAAAACAATGCAAACTCCGAGCCAAACCCACAATGTCACTAATGCTTTATGAGCTGCTTGATGTTTTGTCAGTGTAATGTTCCACAATAAAGAGCTGGGAATCATCCTTGTTTTCTTGAGATGGAGTAATCTCTGGAGTATTTATCATATTTAGCCTGCCATCACACTCTAATAAATTTTTCATTGGAATAAGCATAGCGAGAGCTTATTTCATAAAAGGAAATCACTTGACCTATGACCCAATTATTAATGAAAAATTATTTTGTAGTGCAGAATACCCATGTGTCAGCTGTGTTGAGTATTGGGGGATCAGAGGGTGTGCTTGAAATCCTTAAAATATTGTCAACATTGTTTATTGCAGATGTGAATAGCTGGTTAGTGACTTTTGGATTCCAGCTGTATAATGTCATTCCTGGCTATCACAAACCTGTCACTGACGCCATGGAACCATCTTATGAGCTCATTCACACCCAGATGAAGACACAGGAGTGGGACAGCACTAAGGTAAATAGACACATAGCTGTATTGTAACACCAACAGGCAAGTACAAGTGTAAAGTATCCACTCACGATCATAACACACACACTCACACACGTACACACATTTATTCATTCCATTGCCAAATCACTTAATCCTACTAGGGTTGTGGGACCTCAGCTGACTCTGGTCTAAGGCAGGGTACACCTGTCCATCACAGGGCCAACATTCACACCTAGGTACAATTTGGAACAGCCAGTTAGTCTGATATGCATGTTTTTGGACTGTGGGAGGAAACCCACCCAAGCACAGGGAGAACATATAAACATCACAGAAACACACATACCGAGCGCGGGACCCAAACCCAGGACTTTTTTGCTGTGAGACAGACGTGCCAGCCACCGTGGCGCTATATTTTATAAATATATGTATATGAATATATGAATATATATATATATATATATATATATATGTGTGTGTGTGTGTGTGTGTGTGTGTGTGTGTGTGTGTGTGTGTG
>JAOUQZ010000049.1:17251652-17265232 GCA_028564935.1 Neosilurus hyrtlii | reverse complement strand
CACACACACACACACACACACACACACACACACACACACACACACACACACACACACACACACACACACCAATTTAGTGTAACTAATCCACCAACAACATTGTTTTTGTTGCTGTAATAACTGTAGAACTGGGAGCAAACATGATAAACACAGATAGTACTTGGGCACAGGATCGAATATAGCTACTTTTCCAAATCAGCTGGTTTGATAACATGTATTTGAATTTTGCATCATAACTATGTATGTTGTAAACATTATTGCATTCAACTCTAATAAAATTTCATCTGGACCAATCCATCAGAATAATCTATTTACACATTCCACCACATGGTATTTTTAATGGACAGTGTAAGAAACCTGGTGAACTCAGGGTTCAGACAAACATGGACACAAAGAGAACGTTACAACACAAACAGAAAGCCAAGCACAGGATTGGTAGCATTTTACAAGGTGTCTAATCTATGTTATGAATTATGTTACATGTTTTAATGACAATGTAAGACCAGTGACATTTTACCTTTACAAACAATTTTCCAAAAGATCTGTCATATTTGATTCCCTTAGAGCTTCAGTCACAGGCTAATAAGTGCAGTGAAGTTAGCATATGCTTTCTAACAGATGTTGTGTAACAGTGAGCATAAAGGTTTGAATGGTACTAATGGAAATGATGTGAATTCATACAGAAAGAAATTACAGGTGACAGCATGTAGATTTTTGTTTTAATAAAAGCATCAATCACTGTGCGAGATCATTCAGTCTGTCACACTATTATAGAAACAAGTATATGATGTTAGCCAAATTGATCTGTGTAGGGGATTAAAAATGTTATCTAAAAAGGGCTTGCTATTTCAAGAGGCAAAATACACAAAGTCTAAAAAGTAGCCATGTTTTACATATTACCATTAAAACATGAACACCAGAAACTGGGTGGATTGGTTGTATTCATTATTTAATTTAAAAGTAATGACGAGCCCTTTATAATGATGCTGTGGACTTGGCAGTAACATGTCAGAATAGAATTGATCTACTTTTATAATAAGATTTGTACTATATGACATTTGTTATGATAAGTAAAACAGCTGTCATGTATATGTCAACAACGTGTTATAAAATGTTTGCTAATAGAGACCAAGAAATGAAAGAAGGGGGGTGGAGGTTTGGGCGATAAGATGTATTATTTGTAATATTGGGAACCTTTAAGGAAAAAGTAAGCAACAACTCAGTAACTGTAATCAGAGGGTTGAATTCCTGTTCTCTCTCATCGGAAAACTCAGTCTTTCACAAACAAAGGCTGGAATTGATATGTGGGTTCTTAAGTGCTGCTGCAAAGATATTGGCTGGTTCCTGAAGGATTTGTGTAGCTAAGCTCATGCAAGTTTAAGCAATGACAATTCCATAAGATCAATAGTAAGAACAAATCCTGAATACCATTCCTCAGTTCTTCATCTTTTCTCACACTCGTGGTACAAATGTGAAATGTGTATTCCAGTCTCCCAACAGATGTCTTTTATACAGCAATTATTTTAAAAGGAGGGAGGATAAAGCTGTCTTTTACCAGAATCTCTTCAAATATACACTTTATAGGCTTTGTGATGCTTGGCCACCATCAGTTAGCATGCAGTTAAATACAACATCATCATACCGATTATCAATAAAATTAACATCAACATCAACAACAACAATAAAAATCTGTTTATGGTATTAACTATTTGCTAGCATGACAAGGGACAGCACAGTGGTGTAGTAGTTAGCACGTCCACCTCACAGCAAGAAGGTTCTGGGTTTAAGTTCTGGGCTTGTCAAGGGTGTTTCTGTGTGGAGTTTGCATGTTCTCCCTATTTTTGCATGGGTTTCCTCTGGGTACTCCAGGTTTAGGCTAAATGGCTTTTCCAAATTGACCGTGACTGTGAGTGTGAATGGTTGTGTGTGCTGGCCCTGTAGTGGTCGGAGGAGCTGTTCAAGGTGTACCCTGCCTTCACCCAGTGTTGGCTGAGATAGACTTCAGCCTCCCCACAATTCTAATAGGAGCAAGTGGTTAGGCAAATGAGTGAGTGAGTGTGTGTGTGTGAGTGAGTAACATGACAGGATAGTCTGCTAATTTAAATTGCTATTTATTATCTGGTGTACATTTCCCAAAACCCCCCACACATATATAATAAACAATATAAATATAGTTTCAACATTATGAAAATATAATTCTGAACTGTTAGCTAGGCTACATTAGATCATTAAACAACACTTAGTTCCAATCTACTAATTTTGATTGGACAAGCAGTGTTACAAGAGTGCTAATGTTTAGTATAACAGCACTGGGTTATTTCACTGCATCAGTGCCCTTCTCTGGGTTTGCCATAGAAATTCCCAGTCTACCAATGGTGTACTTATTGTTGTTGTTGTTGTTGTTGTTTTACATTGAGATCATTACAGCAGTGGAGTTAACAACATCACCAGCATACATGGCCAGTAAATAGAGTTTTCAGGATTATAAATTTTCATTTCAAATATAAAAGAGATGAAAAGTAAGAACAGAAGCCTGTTTCACCAGATGCACATTTAACAGGCATTAGGCTACTACTGAATTATCGCAGCGCTGATATTCACTACAACAGCACTCACGCTCATGCAGTGTCGCTTAATAAGCTATATCACTTCATAGTTTCTATCAGCTTATCTTGCTATCTCGTGATTATATGGGTTCGTGGAATCCTTTCGTACCTCAACGTACAGATTGTAACATTATCACTCTGCTGATATAAAAAAAGTTGCAGGGATGAAGAATTATATATTAATAAAGCGTTGGAAGGTTTGTGTGTGTGTGTGTGTGTGTGTGTGTGTGTGTTAGTCAAAAAGAGAGAGAGAGAGAGAGAGAGAAAACATTTTTTTTAAAAACCTGTTTATTTGCTTGTCTGTCTGTGTGTCTGTCTGTCTGTTTGTTTGTTTGTTTGTTTGTGTACAGTATAACCCAGTATGACAGTTGTGTGTGTGTGTGTGTGTGTGTGTGTGTAAGAGAGAGAGAGAGAGAGAGAGAGCGCAAAAGAGAGAGAGAGAGAGAGAGAGAGAGAGAGAGAGAAAGAGAGAGAGCACATGAACTCATTCCATTGTGAGCCAAGAGGTCATTCACTAAGTGAGTTGAGTCAAGCATATTTTACTAATATTTATCCATATCATGTAACATTAATTTATTCTTGCATCATGAATATGAATTCATCAGTGCACACATTTCATAGTGATAAAAGTTATTTTCATCTGCTACTTTCAGTGCCATGACAGCACCAACATATGTGGTCTGACAGATCAAAAGCTGCAAGGTGTGATTTAAATTTTTTTATTTTTGCATGCAAGTCAGTACTGTGTTAAAACAAAAAAAAAATTGTGCAGAGTACTGGATGTTCTCAGTTCCTACTTCACTTAGACACCATACTTTCAGTATGCATTAAATTACTTTTACCTAAAATAGAAACAGAGGAAAAGTCATCATTGCCTCACCGTAAAGCCACTCATTCGTTCTGCACATAGCAGGAGGTCTGGAACTTATTAAAAGAGCTTTTTATAAGAATGATACCCTGAAGTCAGATTTCTCATGGAGTGGTTCATCCAGAGTTACCCAGTTTTAGACTTGGGCTTGAGCTCCAGACTCATCTCCTGAAATTACACCACTTTATTGGCCTCATTAGAGCTAAACGAAGCGTGCTAGCCAAAATCAATGCTCCTCCTGAGACTGCAGAGGGATTGATGATAGTCCCCATGAATAAAGAATCAATACAGTGTGAATTGCTGGACAGGCAGAAGGTGAGGACCATCCTGCCCTTAGAGAAAGGGTTTTGAAGCCTATGTCTTTTAAAACAAGATCCTTGTTGGTGTAGGCTAATCACCTATTGACTCACGGAGAAGATACAAAAGCAAATAAGGACGTCAGAGCTTGTGCCAGACCAAATGAATTCATGCAGAGCCAAGAGAGCAGTAGTTCCTCATTCTAAAGCAGATCTGGTCATCTCAACATCAGACTCTGAACATAATAACTTGCATGAACAAGAAACATTCTCTATTGTAGAATTATATATTCTAACTGACTCACTCATTTGCTGAACTCCTTACTCCTATTATGGACACAGGGAGGCTGGAGCCTATCTCAACCAACACAGGGCGAAGGTGGGGTACACCCTGAACAGCTCACAGGACCATCGCAGGGCCAATTATATGCTCTCTATTATTATATTTATTATTATTATTATTATTGTTTTTATTATTATTATCGTTGTTATTATTATTATTATTACCCCCAGTGCTGCTAACTAGGTTATCAAAGACCAGACATGTCTGTCAGACAAAAGCCATTGGGTGGCTGTCAGCGTGTTTCTGCCCTGTGATGGCCTGGTGAGCTGTCCAGGGTGTACCCTGCCCTCACACAGAGTCGGCTGAGATGGGCACCAGCCTTGCCCTGCTACGCCTTCTGATTAGCTGGCCTTTCCCCACAAAGCACAAAGAGTCCAGCACATGCACTCAAAATCTTTGATTCAGGTGGAGGTGGGATAGCAGCTTCCTGAAGAAATATGTAGTTTTTGGATTAGAAATCATACCTTGGTGCTCACTGGTGTCCGACATGAAGAATAAAGGTCTGAAAATGGGTATAATATCTGACTTTTAATGAAAACTGAAATTACAACCACATAGTGCCATGCTCCACACTAACTTCCATTCATTATAGGACAAAATAGTATTTTAGATAATTTACATGGGTTTCCTGTCGGTACTCAGGTTTCCTCCCACAGTCAGAAAGACAGGTAAGGTGAACATGCTTCTCTAAATTGTTCATAGCTGTGGAGCTGAGTGTGTATGGTTGTTCGTCTTTGTTTTAGACTTGAGAATTAGTTGTGACCTGCCCAGAGTGTAGCCCACCTCTGACCTGAAGTCAGGTGGGATTGGCTCTGGCTTCCCCTGCAACCCTGGAGTATAGATAATGGATGGAACATGAACCACGCCTGTGTTATATGCATACTGATAAAAAATACCAGTTAGTCCTGCCTTCATGTCATGGTCCATTAACAACAAATATTCCTGATGTGGTATGTCAGGGAGCTGCTAATGAAACAAAGCAAGCTTGCTAGAAAGTACCGACATCGAATGTGGTAAGATCAGGCTTGAGGAGACTGTGTAGATGCATTAATAAAACATTGGCAAAAGATGCTGAGTTGATAAATAAGTGATTAAATAGATGTGTCCGATGGTAGATGTAGGGTGGGAAATGATGTAGCTCATGTGGAGCTTCTGCACCACCCTGTGGCCATAAATGCTTTTCCTAATTACCACAGTATGTTTCAGAAACATGGGTTTAAAATAGACTTCAGATGGCAGATATTCAGGGAGTCATAGAGATGATTATTCTGTTCAAACAGTGCTCCAATCTGATTGTAAGCAAATGAGCTGCTTCACAACCCTGTGAAAGCGCAATGCTTGAATATTGCAAACACTGACTAATGCTATTTTCATCCAACTCACCCTAGAACCATTCATCGAATTTACCCTGATGTGATGATCATAGCCAGGGCATCGTGCTGACTCCAGTAATGATGTTAGGTTTGAACAAATATCAGCAGTTTAAAATTACCACAGGGACAAAAAACAAGACTGGTGTGCTGGTAAAATTAAATGTACCAGAAAAAGTTTTTGAAGAATTATAAAAAAAAATAGTTTTGTTGTCAGGCGGCACGGTGGCGCAGTGATTAGCATGTCCGCCTTACAGCAAGAAGGCCTGGGTTCGATTCCCGAGCTCGGGCATTTCTGTGTGGAGTTTGCATGTTCTCCCTGTGCTTGCATGGGTTTCCTCCGTGTACTCCGGTTTCCCCCCAGAGTCCAAAAACATGCAGGCTGTTCCAAATCACCCCTAGGTGTGAGTGAATGTGAATGGTTGTGTGTCTGTTGGCCCAGCGATGGCCTGGCGAGCTGTCCAGGGTGTACGCCACCCTCACCCTAAGATTACTATTCTCACCCTAAGATCCTCTAATTAGGATTAAGTGGTTTAGAGAATGAATAAATAAATGAATGAAAAGTTTAGTTATCCAGATAACTTGGTATTTAACAGATAGTGTACATCAAGCCGATAATAATCATTATTGTAATATAAACCTCAGCACCATGTTGTGACTATCATTTTACTTACTACATAGCCCTTATGTTTTAACTTATCTTAAACAACTCTTGGGGAACGTGGGTACACCCGGAACAATTCACTACTTCACTGCAGGGAATACATAAAACAACCATTCCCAGCACATTCAAACCAGGGACAATTAAGGATATCTAATTAGCCTAATGTGCATGTCTTTGGACCATGGGACTGTGAGAGGAAACTGGAAGAAACCCACACATGCACAGGGAGGACTCTACAAAGAATAGTGGGCCTCATCGGTCAGAGATTACCAGGGATTAAGCATCCTATATCCTTCTTTGGCATCATTGTTAATAGGAAATGTGTAGGTTGCTGGGTAAAGTAATATGCCCATGCAGTGTGTCCCTCCTCTCCACATCACTGATGGATCCAAAGGAACAGTAGGCTGTTATAGTTTGGCACCAGAGGCATTGCAGGAGTTGCAGTAACAATGTTGAATACAACAGTGGAGCCTTTGGGACTCCCGCTCCGGATTTTCCCTAGAGGTTTACTCCTGTAGCGTTTCCCTTGAACGGATATTGCGGCAAGGCAGCTGAGTTTTCCTTCTCCTAGGTGACCTGACTTCCCAGGCTGACGAACCCCACCTACCCGGCAGGATCCACACAGAAACACCCTGGCAAAGCCCAGGACTCGAACCCAGGACCTTCTTGCTATGAGGCAGACATGCTAACCACAACGCTACAGTGCTGGTCTGAAAAAAAGACAATGAATCCCAAAGAAAGACACGACTTCCTCAGTTTTTGCCATTGTTTGTTCACTCTATATGCTACCTTCATGTGCCAATCCTACTTACTATGTATCAGACAGAATTATGAGTAGGTCATCCCTGCTGGAGAAAAACAACATAGACCAGTATGAAAATCATGCTGGCCTATGCTGGTTTGGTGCTGGTCTATGCTGGTTCACCAGCACATGTAACTGGTCCACTAGTATGGGATGCTGGGATGCTGGTCCAGCATCCAATCTCCAGTATCCCATGCTAGACCAGCATACCAGCACCAAAACACAACATAATATGCTGGTAATGCTGGTAACCAACTATGTCTATACTGGTTTTTCCAGCCAGATTTGTTTTGTGGGAGCAAAAACAAATAAAAAACAGCAGATGCAATATTCCCACAGATGCTTACTGAAGGTCTATCTATCTATCTATCTATCTATCTATCTATCTATCTATCTATCTATCTATCTATATATCTATCTATCTATCTATCTATCAGTTAGTTTTTCTATTTGTTTATTTTCACTCTTCAGTGTAAAAGCTGTTGTATGTGGAAGAAGACCAGGAGTTTGAGGCAGAGTTTCAAGTGCAAACAAATCCTATCTTTAGTTATAGATATTCCGGCATATATTTTATTTAGAGGATCGTAGTATAATTTACAATTTTAAGGCAGAACCCTGTCTGTATGTACAGTAAACTACATTTCCCAGTAACCTTAACACTGTGATTGGCTCTTTAAAATCACGTGGCTGTATCTATTCAATAAGATAGAGCCTTACCGGAAGTTGGCTAGATATCAGGAAGCACACACGCCGTGTGAATGTCATAGATGTTGCATGTAGTTTGGCTTCGGTTTGTCGTATTCTTATGAAGACAGCTATTTTATTTGCATATTTATCTTTAACTTTTATACCAGTTAAATGACTTCAATAATAAGAGCCGTATAGTCTAAAGAAGAAGCGTAAAGCTCCGCGCATGCGCATTTCCTCTGCAGTGATGGCAGTTTCAGTATCGTTATTGAGGAGATCAGTGCTCACATCCCGGCTCTGTGCTTGTGTTAGTTCGAGTAAACGGTTTTATTGTGGTTCAGTAAAGAGAGTTAGGGTAGTTGATGCCCTTTCCAGCCTAGAGACAGGCTCAGCCATCAGAATACAGGTATGGACTGAACCTTCTGGATCTGTGGATCAGGGATTCTTAAACTTTTTGCATCAAGGAACTTCAAATCATTTTAATTCTCCCCTGATTGCAGATTATTTTATGATTGTAATCAAGCTATTGAAATATTAGGCTTACTATGTCCACAAATGTATGCAATTTTAATTATTTTACTCACTTATTTGCCAAACCGCTTAATCCTACTGGGGTCACAGAGAGGCTGGTGCCTATCTCAGCCAGCACTGGGCGAAGGTGGGCTGCACCCTGAACAGCTTGCCAGACCATCGCAGGGCAACACACACAGCCATTCACTTTCACACCTAGGGTCAGTTTGGAACAGCTAGTTAACCTAATGTGCATATCTTCGGACTGTGGGAGGAAGCCGGAGTACCCGGAGGAAACCCACACAAGCACAGGGAGAACATGCAAACTCCACACAGAAACGCCCGAGCCTGGGAATCGAACCCAGGACCTTCTTACTATGAGGCCGACATGCCAACCACTAAGCCGCTGTGTTGCCCTTGTAATTATTTTATCTAAATATAAATCCATAATTATAGAAAAGGGCAAGCTTTTTAGGGTTTGGTTATTAATTGACAGTTTGAGTTGTGGAGGGAATTAAATGCATTTGATTTCAAGAAATCAGAAAAAACAAGCTAATAACTATAAGACCATATTAATTATTAAGAACTAATAACTTTGATAATGGCGAAAGGAGACTTGTGCCACTCAGTCCCTTGTGAATCCCTGGGCCACACTTTGACAACTACTGATTTATTGACAAGTCAATCATTATTTGGATAATAACCTGTTGTAGGTAATGTGATTACTCAGGGTTGGGTACGCTCTGTCCGATCACAGAAGAATAATCTTTTTCTGCATGTGAATGATGGAAGTTCTTTGCAACCTCTGCAGATAGTAGCCAGCTCAGACCTCAACACCAGGTGATGTTCCTACCTCATTATCTGTAAAATATATTTGTTGTTGTTGTTGGTTTGTTTGATTTGTTCAATTACTTTTTTCTCAAAAGGAATCTTTTATTTAACATGTTCACTTACTCTCACTCACTTGTTTGCCAAACCGCTTAATCCTAATAGGGACAGAGGGAGGCTAGAGACTATTTCAGCCAACACTGGGTGAAAGCGGGGTATACACCCTTAACAGCTCGCCAGACCATCGCAGGGTCAACACACACACAACCACTCACGCTTATCTACAGGCAATTTGGAACAGCCGATTAGCCTAATGTACATGTTTTTGGGAGGAAACCAGAGTAGCTGGAGGAAACCCTCAGAACCATGTTAAGAACCTGCAAACTTCACACAGAAACACCCAAGCCTGGGACTTGACCATAGGACCTTCTTGTTTTGAGGAAGATGTGCTAACCATTACTCCACCGTGCCATCATGTGTTCATGTGTGTGTGTTTCTTTCTCCATTAAGAGACCTCACCTTTGGGTGTGCTGTTGATATTACTGGAAGCTTGGAAAAGAGTCCAAGCCAAAAACAGAATGTGGAATTACAAGCCAGTCGTATTGAAGTGGTTGGAGAATGTAATCCTTTGGTAATGTTTTTTTTCTCTCTCTCTTTTTTAATTAACTTTGCATGCATATAACGGGTTACTGAACTAGCAAGACAACACGAACAACAACAAATAACACCTGTTTTTAAATTTTTCAGGATTTTCCATTTAAGATTAAGGGCCACCATTCCCTAGAGTATATCAGACAGTTTCCTCACCTGAGATGCCGAACAAATTCCTTCAGTTCATTGCTCAGAATACGCAGCCAAGCCACTGCTGCCATTCACTCTTACTTCAGAGTAAGGTTTCGATTGTTTCTATACTGTAATGCATTTCATATCATTGGTATTTAATTTTCGTTTGTACTGAAAGTGTCTTATCAGTGCAAATCATTGCAGGATAAAAATTTTGTGCAAATCCACACACCAGTGATTACTTCAAATGACTGTGAAGGAGCAGGAGAGCTCTTTCAGGTGGAAGTAAGTAATGTATAATGCATCTGTTGCAGGATGATGACTGGTCTTTATTTAATTTATTTATAAGTAATTTCATATTACACTCTCCACTTTATAGTGCCTTCATCAGAAATTCAATTAGACCTGTTAGACCTGCAGCTTTGAGTAAAATTGAGTAAATCCTAGAACTCTAGTTTCTCTGACCAGTATGAGATAGTTTCACAAAAAATTGAGAAAGCAATTAAATAATTGAGAAAAATTATAAGCCAAGCTAAGCACTGTGTAGCTAATGCTGTCTGTTCAGCCTGCTCATTTAGAGTTTAGTACTTTTTACACATGAATGTAAAAAAAAAAACATGCTCCGTATAGGTCTTGTAGTATACACCGTGCAGAAACTCAAGAAAAAACTTGAAGGTCATTTTGATAGTTTGTTTCTTCATTTTAATAACATCGCCTTATCAATGACTGTGCCAATGACAAACGGTAAATGTCTGTTGTTTTAATTCAAGGATTATCTACTAGGAATAATGTTTTCACAAAACACCGCACCAATCAGATTGTGCCATTCCCATGTAATACATACTAAAGTCTACTAGTGATCTATTGATGTCATCATCAAGCTTTGAAAAGGTATTTCGAATCAGTTGCAGTAGTAAAGGTTTGATGGAAACATTGAGCATAAAATATTCATGTTGAGCAGTGGGGCAAAGCTCCAAGAGAAGGTGAAATAACTGGCCACTAACCGTTTAACATATCCATTGTTGTGTGCCTGCCAACCTGCAGTTGATGCTGCTCTCGTAGTTTTTGAGTTGTACTTTTATGGGTTTTATGTTGTAACTGCTGTAGAAGTAATATTTTCTAATTATATGTTGGCACTGGTAGCTCAGTGGTGAAAATGTTGGACTTTTGATTGTAGTATCAGGAGTTTAAAGCAACACAAAACTTCCATTGCTGGGCCATTGAGCAAGTCTTGAGTTCAAATGTATAAATAAAATTAATTTAATTCACTCTTATATACATAACTGCCAAATGCTGTAACTGTACATCTAATTCTACCAGAAATAAGAAAGAAGTTGTATGACTTATACTTTTTACTAGTCAACAAGTAGTTTAAAATAAAATAGTCAGCTAGTTGTCTGTTCACTAATAAATTATAAAATTATTTCAGGAAGAAAAACTCGTTTAATTGTTTGAAGCTGTTTTATTTGTGCAGTCAAGAATAAACTTTACTTCTGCTGACAGCAACACAGAAGTAGCAAGTTACATTTCCAGCTTCAGTGCTTTTCATCATCAACTGTTAATGAACATTTTATGAAATGTCAACATATATACTGTATGTGTGTGTGTGTGTGTGTATGTGTGTATATATATATATATATATATATATTAGGTTAAATATCAATGTAAATATTTTCTTCTTATATCCACTTCATAATCCCCCCTTTCTTTTGCTCAGTCTTTGTAGTCATGGGTCTGAACATGCTAGAAACATGATTTAAACTTAGTTTTCACTTTGTGTAAAAATTAATTAGTTAATCCATTGATTAGACTTAATTCTGATTACTTGCTTTGAAAGGAGATAATTGTGGTTGCACAGTTGATTTATTTATTTATTTATTTATTCATTCATTCATTCATTCATTCATTCATTCATTTATTTATTTATCAAAGCCCAATCTAGCAAGCCTGTTTTTTATTGCTATGTCAGCACTTGTCTCCTGTGAAACAGGGTGATCATGGGACAGAGCACTTCTTGCCCCATGGGCCTTTATTATTGCTTGTTGCATTTCCTATTTTTTACCACTAGGTAGTAGTCCAGTAATAACTCTGTGGCTCATGGGAACAGTAAACTGTGTGTCACAAACCTCTTTATGAACTGAAATAATTTTATTCTCTTCTTTAATCACTTACGTGATTGCCTAGTAGGCCCGACAGAATCCTACAAGGGCTACGATTTGCACAGCATCATTTAAGGACACTACAAAAAGTACTACACACACATATAAAATGGTCAGAAATGAAATGACAGTGTAATTTTGATAGTGAAGTAGAAATTTTATTTATTTATATCAATACAGGAAGCCCAGAATACAGTATTTTCTCTGCTCACTGTTTTAGCTTTTACAACCACTAAATATAGAGTCTTATCTTTTACATAACCATGTGTTTACAGAGGGTATAGAAAAGAATCCCCCTTGCTGTCAAAATGTTCACATTTTGCTTTGCAGCCTGAAATTAAGACACACAAACACATACACACAGAACCTCCAGCTGTTTATATACTCAATACAACCTAACAGTTGTCTATAACAATGTATAGAAGGTGATTATTTACACCTGATTAAGTTTATAAGTGTTTTAGGGGAGGGGGGGTTGATCCTTTAACAATCTCACTGTATTTTTATAATTTACAATTTTTTTTCCTGAACTGCTGCTGTCATATGTCACACTTGGCTGTATTGAGTAAATACAGCTGAAAAAATATTTGTGTGTGTGTCTTCAGTTCAGGCTGCAGAACAAGAAAATGTGAATATCTTTAAGGATGTGAGATTCTTCTCTATACACACTATACTAAAGTAATATATTAAATTTGATATTAGTGTTGGATATTGATTGGCTGATTGAAGTCTAAACTCATCCAGTAAGAACAGAATGTGGGCATTTGAGCAAAAGAAGAAAGCAGGTTTGGTCTGATCTGTCTCTCTGAGGATCATTTGAAGGTCATGATAAATAGCACAGAAATCTGATCCTTGATCAGCTCTCAGCTTCTTTATGAATTAAGACCCTGGGTAGCTTTTTCTTCTGCTCCATCTATCCAACACAACAATGAACCTGTCCTTCATGATGAATGGTCCAATTTCCTTCAAGAAACGATTCAAAATGTGAAGGGCTGCCTTAAAGGCCTAAGGTTGCTGTGAGGGCAAAATATAGCCCATTTACTGGTAGATATATCTGTTCTTTATATAAGCTATAGCTTTTCCATACTCATTGCTGAATATTTCTCTCCTGAAAGCCTGCAGGTAATGAATGGAACTCTGATAAAGATAATTCACATTTTTTCTCCGTGCCTGCATACTTAACTGTCTCAGGACAACTGCATCTGGAAGTGATGGCAGGGTAAGAGCTAGTGGATCTTACACTTCACTTTTGTTTTGTGAAAATTTTATATATACAGAAAAAAGTAATTGAATAAAATGTATAAACTATTAGACAGTTGAAATAAGCATGGGGTGTTTCGAGCCTGAATTCTACATGGGAAAGTAGTCTTTCATGCACCAGCATGTGTCCTAAAGACCATCATACAGCTGAGGAAACAGCAAATAATCTATGGTCATACTCTCTCGTTCCCAAAAGGACGGCCATGTTACCCCAGTTACACCAGTTTAGAGAAAGAAGACATGAATAAAAATGGAAATGTGTGTTCTAAAGCCCATAGCACATTATGTATGTATATATGATATATTTGTGTGTGTGTGTATGTATATATACCGTGTTTCCCCGATAATAAGACACTGTCTTATTTTTTTTTTCAGCTTAAAAAACACCATAGGGCTTATTTTCG
>JAOUQZ010000049.1:17239788-17250035 GCA_028564935.1 Neosilurus hyrtlii | reverse complement strand
TTGGACCGTTCTGTAGAATGAAGGGTAGGTCTTATTATGGGGGTAGGTCTTATTATCGGGGAAACAGGGTATATATATATATACACACACACACACACACACACACACACACACACACGTGTGTATGTATACATTTAATACCCTAATGGTCAGTTGTTTTAACACAAAAATATTTGAGTTGCTTACGATTAAAAATGGTTTATCCATGTATTATCTGTACCGCTCACCTGTCAGGTTCACAGAGAAAGCTGGAGCCAATCCCAGCTCAGATGGGGTACACTCTGAACAAGTCACCAGTCTAAACCAACAAACAACCTATCATAATCACATTCACTTTTATGGGCAATTTAGAGTCTTTTGACCGAGTGTGTGCTTGGACTGTGGGAGGACACTAGAATGCCCAGAGAAAAACCCATTTAAGCGTAAGGAGAGTGTGCAAACCCCACACATAAAGGTCCAGTCAACTGTGAGATTTGAATCTTCTACCTTCTTTCTGTGGGGCGACAGTGATAACCACTGAGCCACTGCACACCCTAAACTTGTCTTAATATTTAAGAAATCGGAATTCATGTTTATTAACAAGGCTTGAGTAGTATAAAATTCCTGTCTTACTTTTATTTAATTTTTTTTTATTTACTATTGCTTTCTTTAGGGCTTTTCCTGCTGTTTACACATTTGGCCCAACATTTCGAGCAGAAAATTCCCAGACGAGGAGACACTTGGCTGAGTTTTACATGGTGGAGGCAGAAATCGCTTTCACTGAGTCACTGAATGATCTCACCAAGGTCAGCTACTAAGCATTACTGACCTACTGAATAAACTACAACACCTACAAAAGACTATTTAGCATTTTATTTTATCAAGGGTTTTAGTTGCAAGTTTTGCATTTTGGTTGTGGTGTTCTTCTCCATCTGCTTTTATGAGGTCTGTTTGGTTGTTTTACATTTTGTGAGTTTCCTTGAATATGCAGAATGATCATGTTTGATTTGAGTTAGTCTAGGCTTAGATCCAGTTTAAATATACAGTTATGTACAGTATGTGTGTTGTGTTTTTTTATGTTACTTCTGTTTCTCAGGTTATGGAGGGTCTGTTCAAGACAATCACAGACAATCTACTTTCTGACTGTGCAGAGGATGTGGAATTATTTCACAAATACATCTCACCAGGATATAGAGTAAGCTGTAAGATTAATCCATTAAAGCCAAATACATACAGAACTGAGCTGAACAAAGCATGGTATTTGTGTGGCACAATCATTTGTCTTATTTACAGGAACAAGTGGACCTCATGATGAAAAGAAACTTTAATGTGTAGGTATAATCTCCTTCTCATCATATTTGGCATAATCTTTGGTATTAGGAGCTGAAGCTAATACTCAGAATTCTCTGAAGAATCCTTTTCATCAGAATTTGTTTCAGTTTGTATTCAGAGTTTCAGAAATTCTAATACAACTAAATTCCAGTCATCACCAAAATGTAAAAGCTTTAGCATTTCAATTTCTTGGATAACGCAGGAAGAAAGTACTTACTGTAAAAGTGCAAGTATATTGCGGTAGCCTCCAAGGTTAGGAAGGTTATTTATAGGTCTATAAGCAAAACTAACAGCTGTAAGCACTTTATTTCAGTGTAATAACATATATTATACCATTGGATATCTTTTTTTTTTTGACAGGGTCAGCAGGTGTATGATGTATAAACATTTTTTATGCATAGCAATGAGTTTAAAACATGTTCACCACTTTCACATGCAATCTCTTATCAGTGTTATTATTATTTTTTTAAATGGCCCTGCAAAACATCACAATGCTCCCCAGCCCATGCACCACATTAGAAAGGGTATGCCCTGTCTCAAGATGTACAACCAAAAATTGTGATGATCGGTGATGGTGTTTTTGCTATAATGCCTGAAACGCAAACTCAAGGTGACAGATACAGTGGCCATATTGGATTTTTGACTGTGACGACAGTAAATAGTCTTGTGTACTTACCCAGTCCCAACATCCACACCAAAAATGTTGATGATCAGTGATTGTGTTTTTAAACTAGTGCACAGAATACATATTGAAAGTGGCAGCTGTGGTGGCCATGTTGGATATTGGACCATGAAAAAAATCAGTAGGCTTGTGTAGTTAACCAGTCCAAACATCCATACCAAAAATGGTGATGATCAGTGATGGCATTTTTTAATTAGTGCATGGAATGCAACTGTGAAGAGATGGAATAAAAAACACATCTATCTTAGTTACTGTAGGAAGACACTTGTAGGTAAATAAATATTTGTGGAGCAAACATCAAAATCAGATTTTCAAAATCAGATTTCACAATAGCTTGTGAAAGGAAAGGCAGTCAAAAGCAATCCCGGGCTTGGACACCTATTAATAGAGAGGGGCGTCACATTTAGGCAGTATGTATATGTATGTTATGTATATCAACTGTGTAGATTATAAATCTTTCAGTTATGGTAGACATAAATATTCTGATTCCAGTGTTACAGAACTGTGTGGTGGTATAATTATTTTAAACAACACATAATCTCTGTTAACAGCCGCATACATGCTGCTTAAAATTGCAGCACTCTCTGTGTAAATAGCCTTCCTGTGTCCCTAATTGTGTGTGCCTGATTTTACTGTCATGCTCTGAGGCTATTTCAGTTGTAAAGTGAAAAAATAAATAAATAAAAGAACATCATTTTGTCATTTCATAGTTCCTTTCAGTTGTAGTCCACTCTTCTACTGACTGCGTGTAATTCAGTTGATGAGACCTGTTTGAGACGTCTAGTTTCTCTTCTAACAATAAAACAATTTTACTTTGTGGTTGAAGCTCGGTTAATTTTCAGGCTAGTCATAGTGTCTCAGTCATGCGGATTACACAAGTCACAAACAGATTTGGCCCTTTGAACTCTATAGTTGTCATCCTGTTACGTGGGAGGCTAAATGTTGTGTTTAGACTGGACAAAAGGCAATGCCCAACAACTACTGATCTGCTTTTACTCCAAGTTATAGTCATTCAGGCGTATAAACAATAGACGTTGTAAAATAAAGAGCTGGTGTTGGTGAGGGCGACTTCAGTTTTTGTCTAGGGAACAATTATGAAAAGACCCAAGTGCTCAGTTAACCGACACACATGTACAATCCACTGTTTTGGATGATGGAAGGTCATAGTACTGCCAGTAGCAGGCAAAACAACTAACATGTTTTAAGGGATACCAGGATTTTATGAACTAAACTTCAAATTGTTTTTGATTCTAGGGTCTTCTCTTCACAAAAATAGGTTTAAACTTTTATTTAACTTTGGACAAATGCATTTATGTTTTATTAATGTGTGCTAAAGTATACGAGATTTAAAAAATAATAATAAAAATAGCCAAAGTAATTAACAAATATATTCTTTTTTATGAATACTAATTAATCTATAAAATTGTGAATTGTGTTTCGTAGCATTTCCTATACAGAGGCGATTGACATTCTAAACCGCAGTTCAGAGCAATTTACTTTCAAACCAGAGGCAAGGAAGTTCCCCAACTCATTCACTTGCACATTTATATTTTCCCCAGTATTTCTGATGTGCTATAGTGTAAATCTGTTTCTCTCTTTCTCTTATCTTAAAAATAGTGGGGCTGTGATCTTCAGACAGAGCATGAGAAGTACATTGTGCAGCATTGTGAGAATGTTCCAGTCTTTGTGATGGATTATCCATATGAGCTAAAACCTTTCTATGCCAGAGACAATCGAGACCAGCCTCGGCACACAGTAAGAATAACCACAGAGTCTGTGTATTCATATTGGCCTGCAATAGTAAAGCACAAGCTGATTGATGTCCTGGATTACTGCCCTTTAATATCAAACCATGACCCACATGTAACCTTTTGGCAAATGCAGACAGATTTTCATTTATAGTTTTCTCATATGACATAAGAGTCCATGATCATTGTATCTTAAAATTCTCAGGACCTTTGGAGAAAAGAAAGCAGCCCTACATCACATTGTCATACTATAACCATGTTGATTAGGTTCTTTTTGTAAAACATTCCTTCCCTTTATGAACATTTTTGTCCTGTCTGACCTTAATGAATAAACTTGATGTCAGTGAAAAATTCAAGCGTGTCTAACGAATTCTCAGCACTTATGTTTGTAGTTATATGAGAGAAAAAGCTTTCTTCCGGGACTTTCTCAATAAGTTGTTGACATGGAGGAACTTGGAGATCCCAAAATGCTACCCATGTTCTGTAAATCTCAGTTCCTTCAAATCCAATGATTCTTGAGCCATCATGTGCACTATGCTCTGACTGTTCCCAAAATTAGAGTAAAATTGGGAATTCCTATATTGCTATTTTGTACCTAAGAATCCTTGGAAGTGGCAATAATTTAATGAGGTTTGTTTTTAAAAAAAATAATAATAATAATAATAAACCCCATTTATACCGCCAGTGGCTGTGTGCTGACTGATCCCTCTCAGACCCAAAGAACAGTTGTGTTGTTTCTTTCTGTTTTCCTGAGAGTGTGTGTGATCATTTGCATTTCATTTGCACTTAGGTTTTTTTTAAGTAAATCGTTGATCATTTTGTTTTTGCCAGGCAGCTGCAGTTGACCTCTTGGTTCCCGGTGTGGGGGAGCTGTGTGGTGGTTCTCTCCGAGAGGAACGACCAGAGCTTCTAAGGACTCGGCTAGCCCAGTAAGCGAACCGCATTCTGTAGCACCACTGTTTACAGCTTGATACAGCTGTCCTTGGTGTCCTTAATGAAACAGAGTGAAAGTGTACTGAAAAAAAGAATGCCACTGTGGCTATTTTATCTGAAACATAGAATACACAGGCTAGTTTTTCTTAAAGGTTCACAGAAAATTTGTAAAAAATGTCCAGCATAATTTTAGTCCATGGCTATTAATATTCTCATGTTTTTTCATGATTCGTAAGGCAAGAAATGTTAAAAATAAAATAAAGTCTTGCTCAGAATTCCCATGGAAAAAATGACGGAAAAGGTGTAACCCATGCTTCAGCATCAGGAGAAGACGCCTCAGCTAAAGTGTTTTGTCTATTCACAGTACGCATGATTTACCCTAATCGTACCTGAAATTAATCATGGATGACTCATCAAGCAGTGCTAGCAGAGAGGATTCGCCAGTTTCTTAAACAGATTCAGACATGAGACCAATGAATCAGGTGTGGGGAAACTCCCAATATCAGCACTGATATCCAGTGGCATCCAGGACGTATGTGAAATAATTTCAGTCAGCGCACTAATATCACAGTAAGCTTTCAATTAGATGTTTTTTTCTAACCTACGTGCTGGTAGTTTACTACAAAGTCAAGCGTTTATTTTTTGTAATTTTTTACTCAAGTTGGCGTTCCTCTGAAATCGATGCTATAAAAAGTGAACAATAGGAAGCATAATGCTGTCTTTGATAAGTCAGAGATGAAGCTTACTCTATAGTGGAGCTTGATAAACACTTAATATCCAGCGCCGTTATTTATACAAAGATACCTTGGCATGATTGGAGCTTGCTTCTCCTGATAATGTAAAGCCATCATATGACGCATGATAAGAAAAATTCAAAAAAATTACTGGGGGAGTGTAGTGAGTTATGAAGCAAGCAAACGAAGTTAAAATTTAAAAAATTAACTTTTCTAATTCATTCATTCATTTTCTAAGCCACTTAATCCTTTGGGCTTGCGGGAGACTGTCGCCTATCTCAGCCAGCTCTGGGCAAAGGCGGGGTACACCCTGAACATCTTGCCAAGCCATCGCAGGGCAGCATGCATACAACCATTCACACACACAGTCACACCTAAGGGCAATTCAGAACTGCCAGTTAGTCTACTGTGCAGGTTTTTGGACTGTAAATCTTTTCCCAAATATAACAAGTCTAGTTAATATCTGTACACTTTTTAATTAGCGCGGATGCCCTGTGAAACACTTCTTTCAGAATTAGTGTCAGTCTTACTGTTACTGTTTAATAAAGCAACACATAGAGAATTATGTAAGTTTGGAGATTTTCTAAATGTCTAAAATTGTTAGACTTTATTTATTCAACTATTTTCATATTGACTTGGATGTTTGTGCTCAGACTTTTTTTGGTCCTGATTTTTAATAGCATTAAAGTGGAGTTGTTCCAAAACTATATATAGTTCATAAGACATTTTTAAAAAAGATTTAGGCTGGCATTAATTTTTTTACAACATTTGTTTTTTACAATAAATTATTGTATTACTTATAAAATAAGAGCATTTATATTAACTGATGAGTTATTATGTGATCTATGTAAGAGTAAAAGTAAGTAATTTGAAGAGATACTTAGACTCACCACACAGTGGTCATGTTTATATCTACGTGTGAGTTATTACTCAGTGTAATCTTTATTCCTTGTTTTTCCAGGGCTGGATTAGATGACACATATGCATGGTACGGCCATGATCTTTCCAGATCACATTTTAGTGCTCACTGGTTCCCAGCTGAATTAAAGGTATATCAACTTACTCTGTTGTTTCCTTTTTTATAGGTATCTTCAGCTGAGAGAGTTTGGCTCGGTGCCTCACGGTGGTTTTGGGATGGGCTTCGAGAGGTACCTGCAGTGTGTTTTAGGAATCGACAACATCAAGGACACTATTCCGTTCGCAAGGTTTTCATGCTCCTGTGTGCTTTAAATCAGAATATGTAATAAACTGATAAAAAGGACATTGTATTATGTCATGTGTGTATGCATTTACAGAGTGGTAGTGAAGAATCATCCCTAATGCACAGAATCAGACACCAACAAACAGTATCCAGATTACATTAAGAATTGTGGTGGTTTTTTTTGTCTGTTTAAAAAAAAAAAAGAGAGACTTCATTGACAAATGATTCCTTCACATCATAAATATCATTTTCTATAAGATATAATCTGTCATATAAAAACAAAGTAGAAAACAGAAGTGAGGGAGTTAAGATCTCGATCTCAGAGCCTGTTTCATAATTCAGCAGTGTGCAATTGCCATGCAAATCACTTGCAAATGTGTACAGATCATCTCACCTTGCCAGGCCTGAGCCTCAATGGTTTGTAAATACTGTAGCTAAAAAGCTTTTTAAAGAGAGTTTATTTAATATGAGCACCAACCACATACCTGTCCTGTTTTCACTTTGAACATTCGTATTGCAGTTCCATGTTTATGCCCTGATTTCCTTTTTGAAGTCTTTTAAATACAGTCTTTTGCTTAATAGCAAAGTGTAGTGTGTTTTAATTCATATATGTTCTTAAAGACTAAATTACAATAGCATAGTGTATGATGGGTGATGATTATTCACACTTGGGCTTAGTGGAGTCTGTAATTAGATGTTTTATACTTTCTGACCGCTAGATGGCAGCTCTCTCTAATCAACAGTTGTGTTACTGTTGCTTTATAGACTGATAGTTTATTAATTATTATGAATAAATACTCCTTGGCCATTGTTCTGTAACGTGGAGATACCACGTGGGTGTAATTTATATAAGGTTACTGTTTAAAGTCCATTTGTTGTTTAACTTCACCCACCTGAACATACTCTTACACTGGGTGCTTAATTATTCACACGGACACACTGTTTGTCCAGTGGTGGTCTGGTGTTAAGGTGCCGGATTACTGATCCCAAGGTCGGGGGTTCAAGCCCCACTATTGACGGGTTCTCACTGCCCAGTGCAGCTAACTGGGTTATCAAATGCCGGCCATGTCTCTTATTGTCTATGGTGAAAGGCATGTAAAAGAACCATTGCTGATTTTTGTAAAGAGTAGGCTGCATTGCTGTCAGTGTGTTTCTGCCCTGTGATGACCTGGCGAGCTGTCCCGGGTGTAATCTGCCCTCGCCCAGAGTCGGCTGAGATGGGTGCCAGCCTCCCCCATGACCCTAATTAGGATTAAGCGTTTTAGAAAATGAATGAATGAATGAATAATAAAATATATAATACATTTTATTTAAAAGCTACATTTAATGTTGTGGAATGTGTGCTAAACAAGTTAGTTCCTTGTCCCTTATGCTGTGTAAACATTCTGTGAACTACCTTTTTTGCCTGTCTTAAAATTAACATGACAAAAACAAATTAATGAATAAACAAATTTATTAAAAAGTGGATCATGTTACTGAGAACCCAGGAGAGACAAATTCCATCCCGTCTTGAACACTGTCCTCACTGTCCACTGACTTACCTTCAAAATGCTCTGGGTAGGAATCTGAACTATATGACCAAAGGGACATGCACACCAGTGCCAGACTGGTTGTCCTATATTTTCTTTCGGCATTTTAAAAATGTATTTTGTTTTCTTTTTGTAGGAATTTTTCAGATATGCTGAATCAGATCAGCTCTTCAAATTTCTTTTTCAAATTATACTACCATAGGTTATAAAATGTACATTTTATAGGTAATGGTATATTGCACATGTGCTAACTATAGTCTGTTAATATTCAAGGTCATTTAGCCATTTTCTGGAAGAATTCTACTCTATTCAGAAACCCTTGAAACAGCCCTCTCATGTGATGCTTACTACAGTGATAGTCGAAAATATAGTACCTTAGATTTATTAATGCATTCTCCTCCTCATAAAATGTGAAATTAACAAAACCTGATAGTGGTCTACTCCTTCTGAACAGAATTTGAAAATGCTATCTGCATTTACAATGTTGTCATAAAATTGAACTGATGTGCTGAACTTTAGAAATATCCAGCTATTGTGTTTAAGCACTGCAGTAAGTAGGACACACTGCGCCTTAACATTAAAACACTGCTATACAGTATGACCCACTAACAGCCCTCAAGCTTTAATAAAATGTTCTTTTGATCTCAATCCATGGGACCACTCATGAAAACTGTTAGGAGATGTCAAAGGTAATTAATGACAATATTGAGTCACACAGACCATATTTCATTTTATGAATAAGCAGTATGGTCAGCTGCTAAGTAGCCTTCACTTATAAAAATGCATGAGTTTTATGTCCTTCCTGACATGTCTGCCCAAATTTGACCTTTAAGTAGTTGATCAAAAACCCCTAAGACCGTACAATGATCATGTAGCATGCATAGAGCCACACTGGCATTTCTCATCTACTAGGTAGATTTCTGGTCTGGAAAATTCTTTTGTACTTTTTTTTAAATCATGCGCTGTCACATGTATCTCCATGTCCACCAATCCATACATGACAATCCATTTCTTAAGAAAATTTTTTTGAACCACCGGTAGCACAGTTATATTGTTTTGCACCAATGCCATTCAATTGCAAGGGAGGAGTAGCTTTCATAAAGACAAATAAGCTTCAAGATCCATACCTCAAGAATTACAGGCAGATCTAACATGACAAAATTACTAAACAAGTGGAGGAGTTCAATCATACACACAGCGCTAATGCTATTAGCTATATTAGCTAATATCTAAAACTTTAATTGGATTGGCTGACATAGGCATATAGGCATACAGGGCTTTCCCTTATGCACATGTCATTTAAAATGACACAAAGAAAAGCAGGTGATATATTAAAAACATCTCTCCTATTGCTTCTCACTTTCTCTCTTATCTGAGCCAAATTTTTTTTCCCAAAGTATACAAAGTGTGACTATATTAGCTAGTTGGTATATAAGATGGTTTATTATATGGTAAAGACACTACAAGTAATCTCATTGGTTGATGCAACATCCACACAGGAAGCGATGTGCGACAAGAGACCATGCAAAGTCAGTGAACGCCAATGAATTGAGCAATGAGAGGAGAAATTTTCTCAAGCGATGTTAAGTGGGTGGGTACAGAGTTTAACTTAGTTGAACTTTTACTCAGTGCAATATGAAATATTATCAATTAGAGCTTAAAGGTACTGTTGATTGACAGATGCTGCCGAATGCTGATTTCCCCAAAACATTTTCTACAGGGAAACAATGAACATGAGTCTAATTGTTCCATCTACATCAACATGGAGGAACTGCTCATGATTGTCATGTATTTTTTTAAATGATTGAAATGCAAATAAAATACAAAAACATATAATGAACAAATATCATACAACATACCTACCAACTAGCAAAACCAAGAAAGAAATAAGAAGGCTACTAATAAATCAATTCTAATAGCTCTTGTGTGTTTGTTGTGTTTTTGTGTATGGGTGTGCACCTGTGTGCGCATAATTGCCTCTGCGGGTGGGAATGGTAGTATGGTATTATGGTAGTTGGTAGCTTGGGTCCATGTTGCTGAAACAGTCAGCATATATATAAATATAATATATATATATAATATATATATACATATATAATATACATATAT
>JAOUQZ010000049.1:17228290-17239688 GCA_028564935.1 Neosilurus hyrtlii | reverse complement strand
ATATATATATATATATATATATATATATGTACACACACACACACACACACACACACACACACACACACACACACACAAATATACATACATATATATACACACACACACACAAATATACATACATATATACACACACACACACAAATATACATATATACGTGTTAAATACGTGGTAAAGTGATTTGGAAATAAATACAGTAGGTTCTGGATTTTGTTTTTCAACGTGCATGAGAATGAATGTAAGGAGAAAACCCCGCCCCTTTCCAGGACCGTTTAAAAAAGTCTGTTTGAAGCCCCGCCCCGTTTTTTCGGCCACGCCTCTTTGTGACAATGATTCGCCCGTAAACAATAAGCAACTGGCCGGGAGAAGAAGTGATTTCCCAGCAGGGCGTTTGTTTGTTTGTTTGTTTGTTTGTTTGTTTGTTTGTTTGTTGGACCTGTCTGGGGGATGAGTGTATCCACACCCACGGACTCTCGGTGATGTTGAGGGTGCGGGGTGTGAACGGTAATGTAACCACACGCGCGAGACGACCACAGCAGGGAACAAGCCTGCAGGTTCCGCCTCCTCCTCCTCCTCCCCCTCCTTCCCCCCAGAGGGTCCACAGCTGCTCCGGAACCGAGAGTTTACGCTGTGTTTCGGGTCGGTACGGTGCGCGTCTACGAGCTCTCCGGACAAACTGCGCGCGCTCACGCGTCACTAAATGGGCCGGCGGAGAGCGTCGGTGCGCGCGCGCTTGTGTATTCCCCCTAAATGGACCTGCATCATCATCTGATCGTACGAGCGTGTGTGTGTGTGTGTGTGTGCGTGTGTGTGTGTGTGTGTGAGTGACTTCTGCTGTGATCAGGCTTAAGTGGGAGACAGAAAAATGAGCGGAGGAGAAATTATTTGTCAAGGCTGGCTGAGAAAATCCCCACCGGAGAAAAAACTTCGAAGATACGTGAGTACAGTGTGTGTGTGTGTGTGTGTGTGTGTGTGTGTGTGTGTGTTTACACTTCATGTTATGCACAACTGTAGCTGCGATCGTTGATGTTTTGAACTCGTGTCTTGTTGTTATTAAAGCGCAATCAGCCCTGAAGGGGATCCGATGCTTTATTCCCAGTGCACGCGCAGGGCTGGATGGTTATCGGGTTGAATCCCAGCGCTAAGCAGGTGCGTCCTGCTGGCTGCCAGAAATATCGTCCCCGTCTTTCCGACTCCTCCAGAGAGGGAAAAATCTAAATAAAACAGATACCACCCAGATTATGGTGAAAGATCAACCAGTAGATGCGCACTGTGGGACCAGACTGAGTTGGAATAAGGATGTTATCTGGGTTTGATGAGAGCTCTTGTGCACAATAGGCATTAAAGATACCATGGAGCCACCGTCTGTCTACTAATTCTGTTTGGGACAGATGTCCATACAACTGTTCCTGTTGAGAAAGCAGTCTGCCTCTCGTCTGATGACAAACATTACAGTAATGCTTCACAATCACTATTTACTGTTTGGTGTTAGGAGATGCAGTCAGCCGACTTCCACTGCATTTGGGTGTCTGGACACTGGGGACTAATGGCTCCCACTTTGTCAGAGCTGATAATGAATAAAAAAATCATTATTAATAATGATAATAAAAGCAGAACCTCAAGCTCTCCAAAATACAGCCGGTCTATGTTCATCTCGGGACTGCATTACAGAACCACTGTGTTCTTCTCTTGAATTTTGTTATGATGTCATTTCTTTTTCTCTTCCCTCTTTTTCTTCAGTCCTTCTTGTAAATTCCACCAAAGACAGAAGTCATTTCTTGACATCTTCATCTGAAACTCTTCTAGGTCATTTCCTCCTTTCCGTATAAAGATTGTGTGTCTTGTGTTCAGCTACACAGGAACTGCTGATGTCAAAACAAACAGAGCAGCTGCTCTTGAGAGGAAAAGTGTAGTGGCGTTAATGCAATATATCGAAATGGCAGCATTCATTGATTTATTTTAAATTTTTTTACAGTCTCTCAAAACATACAGCAGTGATGAAGCAAGACATTTACATTTTTTTTAAAAAAAGAGAAGAAAATAGTGCATCCACTTAGTACCAGACATGACTGGTGTACTGTCACTTGGCTGAATCAAGAGAACTAATTGTCCAATTTCAAAATTCCATTGAGTAGACAAGATTGCTGTCATCTGACATCGCTGACATCCTGATGTGCAAAGATATTTTAAGCAACTGTAGACTTCAGTGCTCCAACAATAAAGTGTTTGTGCAACAGCTCAGATTCCTGGTATAAGCCAGAAGGTATCACCTGAACCTCAGTTGTGTGTTGCAAATCATATGCAAATCCCCAGCACAAACAATTCTGTCAGTTAGTGCCCTGTGGCAACAATTAGAAAATAGTGGTGTCTGTTGTCATGACTCGTACGACTGTACAAACTGGGACAAACCGTTCACAATGTCCAAACTAGGACTTACTTGCAAATAATATCAAAAGTAGCAAAAGTAATCAAAATGCACCAAATCGGCATGAGTTCATTTACATGTAATGTGTGTAATTTTACACCTTCTATAACCTTATGGTGAAAATTGTGGGTGGAATTATTTTTTTTTTTCATTAAAAAAAAAAAAACTTTGAAAATGTTTTCTTACAGCCACAAGCATAGAATTACGGCGTATCATCCCTCTCTGGTTATAACGTGACATATTAACAAGTGTTTTCACTGAAAATCTCACTGTTACTTATTTACCTTGATGGTCATCACTTGTGGTCTGCAAATTACAAACCGGAAAATACTATCATAAACGGAATCACTGTCTCATTCAATACCCAGTACATTATACTTTATAATAATTAAAACAAATATAATTGGTGTCAGTGGTGCTCTTGTGCTTGTTTAATGTTTTAAAGAGTGGTAGAGAAAGGGATGGGGAAACATTGAGTATTGAACAGACTGACACATTTTACCCTCGTTCTAACATGAGTGGTGGGTCAAAACCTGAAAATGCTTTAGTAATCCTGTAGTTTTGCTCTCACAGTACTGCAAGCAGGTGCTTTTAAACAGAACATGCAATAAAGAATGTTGATAATAATAGTAATAATAATAAAACATACCGTAGATCGTGGTGTTGCATTTATAGAGAACATTTGTAGCTTAAATATTAAATCATATGAGGTTGAATAAATCTAATAAAGCCTGAGTTGGATCATATTTATTAGCTAATGAAATTAGAACAACAAATCATAATTCCAATTAGAAGTTAATTAAATCTTGTAAGATCATGCTCCATATTTGTTTCATCATTAATCAAATCATTCATTTATTCAGTCATTTTCCAAACTGCTTCATCCTACTAATGTCGCAGGAGGCCCATCTTAGCTGACTCTGTGTGAAGGTGGGGACTTGGAACAGTTCACGTGGCCATCACAGGGCCATCACACACACACACCCGAAACCATTCACACTCACACCTATAGCCAATTAGCCTAAAGTGAATGTCTCTGGACTGTGGGAGGAAACCCCAGAGTATCCAGAGGAAACCCACCCAAACACGGAGAGGACATGCAAACACCATGCAAGAATGCCTTGCCAAACCTGAGACTTGAACCCAGGACCTTCTTGTTATGAGGTGGACATGCTATTCAATTATTCATAATTTCAGCCAGCAACACTCCCATAGCATAATCAAATGTCTAATATTAACGCTCTGTAAGCCACTTGACTAAAGGTCAGTTACAAAATTACATGATTCGAACTCAGGAATCAGTGAGAACATGACTCAAGCTGATTTTAGATCTGATCTTACAATTCCAGAAACAAATTCAATCCAGTCTTTTCATGCTGCTGCCAGGCAGGCTTGTTACATTATTAATCATTATTAAGCATGCATATCTGCAAAGCATCTCTGCGACAAAAAACATGGCATGTAGATAATGAACACAGCTGTTCCCTACCGATGCTGTTCTGAAACACTATCTGGTGCTTAAAATTGTGTTCTCTGATGCCATGCCACAAGCAGTGGTACTACCGCAACGCCTATAATAAAACTAGTGATCGGAAGTGGACAGACAGTTCTGGCATGTCCCAAAACAATAGCTCTCTCCTTCCTTTTCCTATCACCATTGTCACTTTAACACTGCCCGAATAAATTTCATGTTCCCCTTTTCTACAAAAACGTTAAATAAAATAATAATAATAAAACCTTCTCCCTGAAACAAATAAAATATGTTTATTTTGTAATATTTGTGATGTGCTTAGCAATTCTGATGCTAATCTGACTGTTGGTACGGTTTATTATTATTAATATTATTATTATTATTATTATTATTATTTTGAGAAGCATTTGTGAACCACTCATCACAGGTTTAGGGTTAAACTCTAGTTTTTGCTGTTAAATCCAGAGTACATTAGTGGAGACTTGGTTCAAAGTAAAGTAAATCCTAGATTTAAAGTTCAAGAATACTATCCATTTATACAGTGATACAGGTATGGCAGATGCCTGGCTCAGCTATGTTGTGAGCTATGAGAATCTGTTTGGGCAGAGCGTGCAGATGAAGATGTAAGGACAGAACAAAGGACTAAAGCACTGCTGCATCTCTCTCAATTTAGGAAGAGATGAAGTAAAAGTGGGCAGCACGTCTGCCTCACAGCCAGAAGGTCCTGAGTTTGAGTTCTGGGCTCAGCGAGGGCGTTTCTCTGTGGAGTTTGCTTCCGGGTACACTGGTTTCATCCTGCAGTCCAAAGACATGCACATTAGGGTAATTGTTTGTTCCAAATTGCCCCTAGATGTGAGTGTGTCTGTGTTAATGGTTGTATGTGTTGGCTCTGTGATGGACTGGAGAACTGTTCAGGGTGTACTCCGCTTTATTCCAGAGTCAGCTCCCAGTCTCCCTGTGAACATAGTAGGATAAAGTGGTTTGGCAAATGAATGAATGAAGTGAAAATAAAATACACTACTCAATTACAGGTCAGTGAATGAGATTGTGGGTAGGAAACTGCTAAAAATGAAAATATTCCACACTGTTGATAAAAAGATGTAAACTAAGTACAGCAGTGATTGATTAGATTACACATGGAACACAAGACTCCATAAAAAAGCACAAATACACAGTAAGGTACATACCTATGTGTAAACAGTATACTACACAGGAATGGCCCGATATTACTGGTGTGCTATCACTGGATAATTAACAATTATGTGCCGAAGGTGAGGTGGATGTCGCTCAGTAGAACATAGGGACTATTCAATTCTGCAACATCTATTGAGCCTAAGGTGCATAAACGTTTAAGTATATACTACACAGGAACATAAGCAGAATAGCACATTAAAACAAGATTTTTTTGTTTTATTTCTTAGATTTTTTTAAATAATGATGGAGATACCAAGCAGGTGCAGAGCTTCAAGTGTTTACATGTATACTACATGGAAACATAAAGAAAAGTAAAGGAAAGTATCTTTATAGTTTATATGTATTTCATTTAACCACGTCAATGGCAGGCTAGCTAACAGCATTAGCTTATAGCCTACTCGTTCAGGGTTTAGTACATTCTATATGAAAACGAAAGCAAACTGCAGACCGTAAAGATGTTTTAGTATACAGTATGCGTAAAAGCTCAAGAAAAGCAAACTAGAATACGATTTTTTAATGTTTATTTTTCTATTTTACAGCATGATAACGATGCTACAAGTGACTGTGACAAAAGTGTCCATTGTTTTGATTTAAGCATCATCCACTCGGAATAATGTTTTTAATTTCGATATAGGGGACAATCAGATCTTGCTGTTCCCTTTGTGGTATATACTAACAGACAGTAGTATATCTGATTCCGATCGGATCTGATTCCGCTACTTCTTCCTCGCTTTCTGCGAATAGTTGTTAATTATGTACCCTGCAAACCCAAGAAAATGCTTGGATCAACTACAAATGTAAAACTAAACAATTAAAAAGCCATTTTAGTTTTTCTTTTCTTATGTTCCCATATAGTATATACAACAACAATTATTCGACTTTTGCATCGGTGGATGTCCACCTCGTCTTTAGTGAGTAATTGTTATCTATACACTACCCATATTGGATGGATTCCATGGCATGGTTGGAGAACAGATGGGCTGATCTGTGCTAAGCTAAACATAACATTTAAGACCAAATTCCAGCATTTCAGAAAAAAATCTCCAGCATGTTCTGTGTTTTGTGTAGTAACAGGCAGTGAGAGTGTGTATAACTAGAGTAGCCTGCAGCAGTAGTGTTAGTTGGTGCCACCCACTCTCTTGGCTGTTTTCGCTGACATCACTTCACAAACACCTCTGTTTGCATAATCCTTCCCAGAATTCCAGACTGATCATATCAAAGTAAAGTAAGTGCAAAATATCTTCACGCCTTCATGTTTTCCAACGGTCAGAGGGTCTGTGTGTATGCATGTGCACACAAGCCCATATACAGTGGTGTATATCTGAGATTGTGAGAGTCTGCTTTTATCCTGATTTAGAATAAGTGCACCTGGGTCTGGGAGGAGGTCAGCGAGTTTGCCTAGACCCAGCACTCTTGTTTTGATGAGGGTCTCTGAGAAGGTCTCAGCTCTGCAGGTCAACACTGAGCACCTCCCAGTTCCTGCTTTGATAGACAACATTCTGCTTCTCAGACATTTTCCTTGTTCAGCTTCATCAGAGCAGTTAAGAATTTAGCCGAAGTATCAGACAAAACACAGACACAGAGCTGTATCTGAAGGTGCCAGATAAAAAAAACCAGAAAGCATAGATTCCCTTTTTAGATCTTTGAACATACTCAAGTCATCTAATTTCAAGTTTGTGGGAATATGAATAGTAGATGACCTGATGTGTCAAAAAAGATGCTGCTCTGCTTTATTTATTCATTCATTTTCTGAACTGCTTAATCCTAATTAGGGTCACGGGGGAGGCTGGCGCCCATCTCAGCCAACTCTGGGTAAGGGCAGAGTACACCCTGGACAGCTCGCCAGGCAATCGCAGGGGGGAAACACGCTGACAGCTATGCAGCCTAGTCTTGACGAAAATCAGCAATGGTTCTTTTACATGCTTCTCACCATAGACAGTGAGAGACATGGCCGGCCTTTGATAACCCAGTTAGCTGCACTGGGGAGACAGCAATTACATCCCACTGACAGTGGGACTTGAACCCCTGACCTTGGGATCAGTAATCCAGCACTCTACCACCGGGCCACCACTGTCCCTGCTTTATTCAATTACATGTAATTTATTAGGATATAAGGAAATAAATTTCCTCAAATGGGGCCTCTGACTTGACCCAGTTTCCCTGACCATTTTTGAGTCAGGATGTGACAGTAGACATGTTTGATCTTTATATAGCATGTGGTGTGTCCTTCAGCGCGTCCCGGGGTTGTACCTGTTTGTGCGACTGCTGAAAGCTAAACTGCAGCGGTAGCAGGCTCCAGACTTCCTCTGGATGGCACCTACAGGAAACACTGTGCCTCAGCTCTCAGAATGGAGCAAAGCAAAGTTGTGCAGTATACTTTTATTTATGTAGTTCTAATTCATTTGTTTTGAGAATTTTTCTGTAGTTCGCACTAATGATTGCTTCAGAAATGTGGCCTGTTTTAGAGTTACAGTATATAAAATGTGGCTGTTAAGAGGATGGAAACTTGCATGTAGGATATTCAGTCCTTGGCCACACACATACAGATATTTTGACCTTGTGTCGATGCAAAATGAGGGTTTGGACTCACTGAAAATGAAAACTTTTGAAATGTTTTTGAATGTAGATGGGAAAAACATGCTGCTTCAGTTACAGTTGCATGTTGCTCAACCTGAAACTTGTGCATGTTAGTTGAGGTTTTGTGTGTTACCCATGTGCTAGTTATCGGTTTATTGGATAAAACCTGGCAAAAAACTTTGTGTACATGTAAACCACAGTATTTTCACCACATCATCAGTCCGCGTAAATTATTGTGTTTTATTTTGGTCTGTTTGTTTGTTTTAGAGCTTTTGGGCACATTGATATTTTTCCACAATAACATTACTAGTTTGCATGTTCTTATTATTATTGTCAAGGTGTTTGGGGACAGGTTATAGTTTACTGTCACTGTTTAGATATTTATACATATAACTCTGTATAGATTTGCTTGTGTAGGCAGAATGTTTCTTTCTAAAGAAACGTTCTTTCTTTAGAACGTCCGCCTTACAGCAGAAGGTCCTGTGTTCAAGTCCCGGGCTCGGACATTTTTGTGTGGAGTTTGCATGTTCTCCCCTTGTTGCGTGTGTTCCCTCCGGGTACTCCGGTTTCCTCTCACAGTCTAAAGACATGCAAATCTGGCTAATTGGCAGTTTCAGACTGCCCCTAGGTGGGAGTGTGAATGGTTGTGTGTTGCCCTGTGAGGGTCTGGTGAGCTATTCAGGGTGTACCCTGCCTTTGCCTGGAGTCAGCTGAGGTAGGCCTCAGCCTCCCCACAGCACTAATACTAGGATTAAGCGGTTCAGCAAATAAGTGAGAGAGTAAGTGAACATACAAGTGAAATGGTTCTATTTGTAGTGCTATGTTAATCTTTAAGGCTCCTAAAGAAAAAGTATATACTTGTAATTAGTTTCAAAAATGTACAACTGTGTGGCATTAATTTATCACATAAGCAAGTCTCCAGTCTTCTTCTAGACTGTGTTGAGTAATCATGGTCTGACTGAGCTATAATAAGCACAGGAATTTGGGTATTAAAGACACAAAATTGTACCAGTCTGTTTCTAAAATTAGTTGTTCCACACTGTTGCTATAAATGTCCAATCATTTTATTATTCTGAACACATGGTTGTTTGTTGCATTTCATTATATGCTAAACTCATGACACTCGTCTAAATTGGGTCACAACCTCAGATGCCCTTACTGCCTTGCAGTCTGTTAGAATGTATTTGAAAGATTGCCCCCCGCCCCCCCCCCCCCCCCCCCCCATTTAAACAGACATGAAATGGCAATAATGATTGTTAAGATCTGAGCTCATGCTAACATGGAATTGGTATTATTAATTGTTATCAGTATTAGTATTATTTACTACAGATTAGTAGTACTAGAATTGCAGAGTTACTTGGAAGCAGTTATATTTTTAAGTAGAATTTTTTTGTTTTGCAAAACGAATTCCAGGAAAATACAATGTGAAGAGGTGTGAACATATCCCGTCAATGCTTTTGGATATAAAAGGAATTGCACATAATTGATGATGTTAATGATAAGTGCAAGTCCTTTCTGATAATTTTGACAGCTTGGTGACTATACCAGGTGATGTCATCTTGCACCATGGTACTGGAGGCACAGATGTGTGTGTGATAGAGAGAAAGAGAGAGAGAGAGAAAGAGTAAGAGTGTGTGTGTGTGTGTGTGTGTGTGTGTGTGTGTGTGTGTGTGTGTGTGTGTGTGTGTGTGTGTGTGTGAATGATAATGAGGCTCTGATTTTACATTCATCATCAAAAAACACTCCTTAAAAGTTCCACCTAAACCCCAAGTCATGGAGAACGTGAACACACTCGCTGCGTCATGTATTTGCATAGGCTTATTAATCGAGAGCGCCGCTCTCACGCCTCACACATCTGCTGCGTTGTTTAGAACGATGGCTAGAGGCTTTATTTTCCATTCCGAGTGTCGCCGTTCTCCCTCGCAAAAGACGAGTTCAGCTTCAGGTGAAACCAAAGGAATTCTGAAAGAAGAGATTTAACATGAACTTTAAAAGTTTTGGTGGGTTGAAAACTCTGTGGGGTGGAGGGGTGGAGGGGTGGAGGGGTAGTAGGTTGGTGGTTTGGTGGGTTGTTGGTTCTGCCCCGGCTGTGAGTCAGTGGAAATGAAATAAGGCCAGGGCGCTGGAACAGTCGCGTTAAAGAGAAACAGATCTGCACTGATGAGGTTTAATGGTGGTGTAATGATGAACGCAGGCGTGTGTGTGTGTGTGTGTGTGGGGGGGGGGTGTATGGATTCGTTAGTGTTTGGAAACGAGTGTTCATACTTTATTCATGTCTCAGATTTATTTTTTAAAAGGGGCGGGGTTAATTAAGGTGGATTTTTGGCCCTAAAAGTTGCTAAAACTGAAGATCTTCAACGCATCAAAGCAACTCATCTGTTTTCATTAAGAGAGAGAGAGAGAGGGAGAGAGAGAGAGAGAAAGGGAGAGAGAGAGAGAGAGTGACAGTCAGAGAGGGAGAGAAGGAGATAGAGAGAGAGAGATAGAGAGAGAGAGAGAGAGGGTGGGGGGGTGGAGTTTCTGACAATTTGTGCAGCTTTGTATCGCCTCCATATCTTGTAAGTGTTCAGACTCTGTCCACTAGGGGGCAGAGTGGAGCTCGGCAGCACTCAGCACTGTAGCTGTGGAGAAGGTGACTATATTTATATTTATATATTTTAAGTATATATTTATTTATTTATTTTGTAAGGGTGGTACATTAGACCAAAGGTCCCTGTGGGGACATGACCCCACATGATAAACAGAATGCATGTTCTGATGAAATAATGACTCTCTATTCTTGTATATGATTATTTTATACGATGTAAAATAATTAATAAAAGAAATAATGAAGGCGGCCGGGCGGAGCAGGCACCATTAATCAATTATTAATGAAATAACCCTCTCAGATTTATTGATGAGTTCTTGTAGGCAGTGAGTGTGAGTGCTGCGTGCTGGTGGATGAGGTGTGAGGTGCACCTGCAGGTTCAGGTGTGACGTTAATCCTCTGGGCTTTAATATTCAGGTTTAATTATAAAGATCAGAACTGTCACTCAAACCCGACCTCTGACATTCACTAGCAGAGAAATTCTCGTGTGTGTGTGTGTGTGTGTGTGTGTGTGTGTGTGTGTGTGTGTGTGTGTGTGTGTGTGTGATAAAGGTGAAGGACATTAACGGTGGGCATTGCAGTCACATGGCGTGATGATGAATATTACTGGGCGTGGTCTGATGCTCCTCCTCCTGCAGTGTTGTTTATTTCCTCATATTTGTGTAACGTTTTTTTCGTGCTGCAGGTTTGTGGGGATTAGTTTCGCTCTCATGCCGTGCTCACTGAGGGGACGAGTTCCAATTAGTTACAATTAACCACGCTCTTCAGCTCACCACAGTTGTGTCGACGCTGCGCCCTGCGTCTCTACGCTGAATAAACCGCTGAAGTCCTCAGAACTGCATTTCCTATTTTCTGCTTCACTGAACCACCGGCCCGCAGTAATCCTACCACACATACACAAACACACACATACACACACACACACACACACACACACACACACACACACACACACACACACACGCACGCACACGCGCCGAGGGCCCTGCAGCCACACGGTCATCATTATTCTTACTCTTTCTTTTCTTGTGTGTGTGTGATCAATATATAAACACAATGTGAGATGGAGAGAGTGTGTGCTTATAGTGTGTGTGTGTGTGTGTGTGTGTGTGTACATGTGTGTGTGTGTGTGTGTGTGTGTGT
>JAOUQZ010000049.1:17203369-17217866 GCA_028564935.1 Neosilurus hyrtlii | reverse complement strand
TTTTTCCTTGTGTTTCTGCACAGCGTGTATCTTGAGATTTTTGAGAAGATCTTGAGTCGATTTCCGTAGAACAGTGCTCATATATATATATATATATATATATATATACACGCTGTGCAGAAACACAAGAAAAACAAACTTAAAATAAGATTTTTATGGTTTATTTTTCCATTTTAAAGCGTGAAAATGATGACACTGGCTGCACCAAGTGACCATGGCAAACTGAGTATCCCTCACCTTGATGCAGTCATTATCCACTCGGAATAATGTTTTTTGATTCTGAGATAGTGGAACAGGGCAGTATGTTGGCATAGCGGTAAACACGTCCACCTCACAGCAAGAAAATCTAGGGTTCACGCCGTGCTTGTGTGGGTTTCTTTTGGGTACTCCACTTTCCTCCCACAGTCCAAAGACATGCACATTAGGCTAACTGGTTATTCTAAATTTACATTACGTGTGAGTGTGAATGGTTGTGTGTTGCCCTGCAGTAGCCTGGCGAGCTGTTCAGATTGTACCATGCCACTGATCAATGTCGGCTGAGATAGGATTAAGCGATTTGGCAAATGAGTGAGAGAGTGAGTGTATGATAGCGGACAAAGCAGTAAATACCATCCCTGTGTAGTATATACTAATTTATATTATTCCCTGAGATGCTTTTTTATTTTATATAAAAAATGCTTCATGTTTTTTAACAGCATGGTATGAAAAACCTACAGGATAAGACATGCTGATTTTTGGGTTGTAACTGAAATATTAAATATGTAAATAGCTTAACTCTGGTTGACTAACATATTTTAACTTTGAGACATTTCAATGGTTCGAGTAGTTATTGCAAAATAGTAACTGTGTTTATTACTCATAAACAGGAAGTCTTTTTTTAATCATGAGCACAGTTGAAATAGGAGTCAATAAAACTGGTGTAAAAGATAAATACTCAGCCAAATGCACCTGGAACCATGGGTAATGTGCTGAACTAACATCATTAGACTTTTGCAGGACTCATAAGTCTAGAGTTTGGTATACATGTAAACATGAAGCAATGCTTTCGGCTGGAATTAGTTCATAACCAATTGCCAACTGCTACCTTGACAGACGCTGAGTGTCCTCTCATCAGGTTTCTCAACTCTCGTGGGCGGCAAACTAAGTCAAGGACATTTGGGCAAAAACATAAAGTACTTAAAGCTTCGTTTCAGACTTCATTCTCTCTGCCAGGTCAAGTTTGATAGATGAACCTGGAATGGGGAGGAGGATAAGCTTTAAAATTTTTTTTTTAATAATTTATCCATTTTATTGATTCACTTCTCATGGGAGTTTTGGGAAAGGGTGAATAAACGCATGCATGGAGCTTAGATTTTTAATCTCAGGCTTTCAGATGGTGAACTGGTGGCGAAACCAGTTGACTACTGCCAATTGCTTTTAATTGTTTTTGTGTACTGTCAAGTATAGCAGGAACAAGTAATTCCAGGTCATAGTGACCTTCTTCACCAATCTGGGCAACACTCCAGCTCTCATTAAGTCATGTTCTGTAGGTGAGAGCACCACATATTATAGCAGTGAGAGCTAGACCAGTGAAAAGATTGCCTCTCTACCCTCTCCCTCCCCCCGTCTCTTTCTCTCTATGACTCTGTGTTTCGTTTCCTTGGGTGATGAAGATATAGATCAAACTGAGACTAGTTTTGTGTTTGTGGCCTACAGCTGTATGTGCGCTGGTAAGGGGGCAGAGTTGTGTGATAATCTGTAGTGTGTACAATGTGGCAGTTTAAAACAGGAGTTGATGTAGCAGGAGACGCTTTCCGAGGTGGGGTTTCCAGCTCTACTGTAGCAGCCACACCAAAAAACACAAACGTGAAGTGTGCAGAAGTGTTTAAAGGGCATTATCAATGTAACGAATCAGTTTGAACTGTTATTCCGATAATGACTCTTAATAAATGTTGATTTAGTCCACTTGGTCACCAGTATCCTGTATTCAGTACTGTAACTGACTGAGAAATGTGCAAAAAATTACAGGAGGTGCAATGGCACAGTGCGTGTGCTTGCTGTGGATTTCCTCTGGGTACTCCAATTTCCTACAGCAGTCCAAAAGCACATTAGGTCAACTATCTACTCTAAATTGCTCATAGGTGTGAACATGAGTGTGAATAGTTGTTTGTTTCTGTATTAGCCCTGGTGACCTACTCAGGGTGTTCCCTGCCTCTAGCCCAAATTTCTATAGATAATGCATGGCTGGGTGGAGGGCGGTATGGTGGCACAGTGGTTAGTATGTTCTCCTCACAGCAAGAAGGTCCGGGGTTCAAGTCCCACTCTCAGCAAGGACGTTTTTGTGTAGCGTCAACATGTTCTCCTCGTGATTGTGTGGGTTCCCTCCAAGTACTCCGGTTTTCTCCCATAGTCCAAAGATATGCACATTAGGCTTACAGGCTAATTTAATGTTCCAAACTACCCCTAGATGTGAGTGTGCAGTGTGTGTGTGTTGGCCCTGTGAAGAATTGAACTGTTCACTGAGACAACTGAGTCGTCTGAGATAGGCTCCAGCCTCTCCATGACCCTAGTAGAATTAAGCAATTTGGCAATTGAATGGATAGAAGGATTGATGGATGTACAAAACTACCTTCTATGTATGACTTGTACAGCACCAAACAGAGTGGACTCAACGACTGATCAAACACAAAATTTATTTTTTTTCCTAACAACATGTTAAAGCTGTCCAGGGTGTACCCTACCCTCACCCGGAGTCGGCTGAGATGGGCACAGCCTCATCTAATCCTAATTAGGATTTAGGGGTTCAGAAAATGAATGAATGAATGTTAAATCAAAGGGCTCTACAAGCCAGCTCATCCATTCTTCAGTTAATAATCAGTTCATAAGTTCAAAATCAGTTATTTTCATGCTTGTAAACGATCTGTATCCTGCTAGGGGCGCTCCTGAGAGAATGGTTAATCATATGTCTACAGTCGACCATCCACGGGTCAACAGCTCTTCCTCCACATTGCGCATGTGTACATGAATGAGTTAAAAGAGTGTTGTTAATCATTTCCCATAAGACACATTCTTACCACTGAATGACGTCATCTGTTTTAATAGTTTCATTTTATTCACTCTTGTGGAAAATCTGCAAAACATGTAAGTTCTTCATCTCACTTACTTTACAGTATCTATAAAAAGTCCTTCCATTATCAACATCATAGCTGGTCATGGTACCAAAAAACCAGAAAGTGCAAAGTAATGTAAACTGAAGACTTATGGCACAAAACATGCAGATTAGTACTAACACTAAGCACTAACACTGGAGACTCCTTTCATAAAGGATAAACATCTCCTTACAGAAAGAATTAAAACAATGAGCTGTTTCTTGTTTATTAACATTATCTATTAATTATCTATTTATATTTAGCAATGAGAACATTAACACAGGGCAGCACGATGGCATAGTGGTTAGCACTCTCGCCTCACAGCAAGAAGGCCCTGAGCTTGAGCCCCTTGGTCGTCAAGGGTGTATGTAGGCTTATAGTTGGGTTTACATGTACGGTTTTCTCCCACAAACATTCTGACTAGTCACATTCAAGATTTCAAGATAAATTCATAAAACACTGCTAGATGGTACTCATTACTGTCTTAACAGAAAGAGCTAAGGACTTCATTATCAGTCCTGTATAATTATCCTGTTGCCCGGTGAGGCCTGGCTTCCAAACAGTTATGCCTTTAGGCTTCACCTGCTATTTAATTAATGAGAGCAATTTAGCTGGCAGTACTACTGCTGCACCAAAGGGAGTGGTGGCATGATTTTGTCTGCATTCCACAGTGATAAACTGTTGCTCTTTCAGCTACGTGCACACCTTCCTGTATGCCGCCATTTCATTAGATGCCAGGCAGAAAATGAAATGAGCAACAAACCTGACAGGTTGCTGGAGGAAAACACAGATGTTATTACTTGGTGGTCTGGTCTGTCTGTCTGGCAAATGCGTCTTCAGTTTATCTCCCTAAAATGTTTAAAATCAGTAGAGACAGCTATATTTAAACCAGCAGTACGGTTGTTTATAATTTGTGAACTTACATAATGAATAGTTTTGTTAAGAAAATGTGTCAGCTGTGTGTGGGGCGAGTTACTGGGTTGGGGTGGAGTGAATATCGTTTTAGCCGCCTATAGGAGGGTTTGTTTTTCTCATTATTAAAGCAGGCTGGTAAAATTAGTCACACTGAATCTGCTTAGCGCATTGCTTGCAGATTGTGTTTATGTTTAGAGCTTGGGTTATTGTCTGGATGAAGTTTTGCATGTTCTCGTCTGCATGTGGGCTTTCTACAGGTCCCCTAGTTTCCTCAAACGATCCACAAACATGCTGGTACAGTGATTGACTTCATTAAATTGGTGTAGGTGTGAATGAGTGTGTGAATGAATGTGCATGTAGGGAGAATTGGCCACTGCATGACATCCCATGCATATCCCTGTCTCTCAGCCAGTGTTAATGTGATTCAGAGGCTTCAGATCTGACAACCTTACACAGCATAAAGCGCTTACTGAGCATGGAGGAATGAAAAAGATAGGTGAGTCTGTAACATAGTGTATGTTTTCTAAGAGCAGAGATCAGAATCTGTTAATATCACAAAATATGGACATAAATATCATAGATCTCAGCACTTTGCTATTTTCTTTTCTCAGCAAGGCTGCTGATCCATCCTTGTGGATTGGACTTGTTGATTAACAGTCGTACTGTGATAGTAGGTCTAGGAGAAGGGTGTGAGAACAGCATTTTAAATGAAGGTCAACAGCAGGATTGAGAAAACACAGGATGTGCAGTGGGATCCGTGTTTCCGCTTCCTGTTGGACAGTGGGACTGAATGGAGGAAAGGGAAGAGAGGGGGCGGGGGGTTAGTGGAAAGAGTGTCCTTGGTTCTCTGCTTTGGTGGCGGAGGTGGCCGTCTTTCTCTCTCTCTCTCTCTCTCTCTCTCTCTCTCTCCTCGTGTTGAAGGAGCCTGGGGCCTGCAGGATCCTGTGTCAGCACGAGTGTTGTAGAGAGAGAAAGAGGCTGGACGGAAGTGGATGGCTGGCTGTGGGCCATGCATCGTCTCTCTATCATCTAGCTGTCTCTCCCTCCCTTCTCTGCACAAAGAATTCCTTTCTCTGTTTCTGTAAGATGTGACTCCTAACATCAAGCATTTCAAACATTGATATTTTCCTTAAATGTTTTTTTGGCTATTTATAGTCACGTAAAATCTCTTCCTACAAGTTTTTTAATGAAAGATCTGTTTGTGTAAAGGCTGAAAAAAGGTTAGCCCCCTGTTTTCTAATTTAACTGAAGCATATAAAGTGTGTGTGTTCATATAAATAGTTATCCAGATATTAAACTGTACAGTGTTCATCATGTTTATTTACATTAGATCCCACATTATTATATCCATTACTATCTCAAAGCATTATTATTGCAAACACAACCTCACTAGTTCCATGTCAAACTAGAGCCTCACAGGTGTGTTTGCCAAAGACGCAGTTGTCATGGTGGTTGTGTGTGTGTGTGTGTGTGTGTGTGTGTGTGTTTGCATGTCTGTGTGTATTTGTAGTGTGTGTACCTCCTCCTCAGCTGTATATGAACAGGAAACAATATGGGGGAGTAACACCTGTCCCAGATAAGCCACACAAAACACAGACACACTTAAATACACTTTCCTAAGAACCCAATCTTGGTTTCTATCAGTACGTTCTACACACTTAACTGAACAACTCTGTTTATGTTTTACTTTCTTGTGTGATGTAATTTTTACTTTGTTATAAATAAAATATAAATATATTATTTTCCATGTAGGAATATATAAAATACATTTACAAATCTTTATGCTTGATTGTGTTATTTTGAATATGTTTTATGTAATATTAATCATATGAAATACATTTCCCTGCAATTGGATCAAAGCCTACTTATTTTAAATGGTTTGCTGTTTAACTAATGAAATATTTAATGTAATTTTGCTTGGACTGGCATCCCATCCAGTGTGTATGACCACATCAAGCCTGTGTTCCTGGGACATTCTATGCATCCACCATAAACATTGAACTAAAATGATAGCTAATGCACAATCTAAAGCTGTTCCAAACAATGAATTCTGACTTGATTTCTGAGTCATTTTTGGTTCCTGCTGCTGTTGTTTTTAATAAGGTTAAGTACTTATAGATTCTGCCCTGTACAATCCTAGAAAGGTGGCGCTATTACCTTATTCTTATTCTGACCTGTTGTTTTGTTCCCCAGGCTTGGAAAAAGCGCTGGTTTATCCTACGCAGTGGGCGCATGAGTGGAGACCCAGATGTTCTGGAATACTACAAGAATGACCATGCCAAAAAGCCTATTCGCATCATCGATCTCCACTGCTGTGAGCAGGTCGATGCAGGACTCACTTTTAAGCGTAAAGAGTTCCAGGACAGCTTTGTATTTGATATCAAAACAGCTGAAAGAACCTTCTACTTGGTGGCTGAAACAGAGGACGACATGAACCGCTGGGTTCGTTCCATCTGCCAGCTTTGTGGATTCAACCAGTCTGAAGACAACCATGGTAAGTAAAACTTGTCTGTGAACAGTATATGGATATTAAAAGTCAATTCTAGGTTATTATTAAAATGTACACATATAAAACTTTTCTGAAACAAAAAAGGAATACTCAAATTCAAAATTTCAAAAAGACAGCATGTCTGGTGGCTATATTTTAATTCAGTATTGTTGCACAGATAATAGGGCAAGTCATAGTTTACACGTTACCATAATTATACATGTAAACTGGCATCCAACTTTTTCACAACATGAAAGATATACTGTATTTTATACAGCAACAAAATAGCTTGATGGATTATGTTGATTATATTTCTGTATGTTAGAGAGAGTTTTTAAGGGCTTGTCTGATTCCTAAGTCAGTAGCATTTTAGTTACCTCATTTATCTTAAGCCTCTTCACAAACCTGTGAGGGTTTTTTTTTGTCATACTCATGTATTGGAGCTGCATGTTTGTTTGCTTGCTGTAGGGCAAATTGAATAATATGTTCATATGAAAGTGAAGCAATTATTGCACGACAAAAAAAATCCTTATATGATATTTCTGTGAACCGCTTTGTGGCTCAGCCTAATACTGTTGTAAAAATGTTGTACTATACACTTCGGTATATAAGGAAGTCCTGTGAGTTTAATCAGCAATCATAGGATGAATGATAAAAAAATATGATTTTAAGCAGTTCAAATAACCAAAGAAACATATGAAATTTGTATGTATATATCATAACACAGCCGTAGGACATCATAGTGCATTATACAACAGACCTAGGAAATGGACCTGGTGAAAAATAATGGACCTATGAGAAAAACAATATACTGATATACTTAAGCTACGGAAAAAGTTAGAACATGTTAAAACTCCACAGCTATGGTCTACGATGGCTTTTCCCATAACATAAGAGGTGAGTTTCCTACAGTATACCTACAACTGTTATATGAATCTGTCCTAATTTCTGTTATGGACGTGTATATATACTGATTGTTCTATATATGTGACGGCTTTACTGAATTTAATATTGAGTTTAAATAGATTTAACAATGATGAGCTAAATAATGCAACCAGGACTTTTAAGAGACCTTTTGTGGCTCCAGTTTAGCACCACAGAAATCATTTATCTTATTATCTGGGAGACTGCAAGACATTCTTGATTAAATAGTCCAAGAGAGTAAAATTGCCCCTGCTCCCGGGGTATGAGGGATGATGTTAATCTTCCCCTTGTCGATCTGAGCTCTAGCAAGCAATGATTGGAGTCCGTGAGCTCACGTATACAGAATGCATGCATGTTTTTTTTCCATCCTTTAATAAGTCTCTTGTCAAGGCAGCTCAAGAAAATAATTTATTTATGTAATTAACAAATTGCATAGCTGCTGTACATCACCTGAGCACTCCATTTTGGGCAACAGCATTTTGCTTATCATGGTGGCATCATCTTTACCCCTCGGAATTTGGTGTAATTGGGAAAGTTTCCTGGTATCTGGATACTAATAATGTATGCTTCTTAGTTCTATGCAAACTATTATACTCTATGAGCTTTCCCGTTACCTAAAGAGATACTGTACAATACATTTGATTCAGTCAAATTCAATTTGATTCAAAGTAGCTTTTAACATTACCATTTATTCTGCTTTAGATTATGGGTGAGTGATATGAGAAAAAGATCACCTTACAAAACTCAATTTTCACAATGGACTATAGATATGACTGCATTTTGTTTAGCTCAGGTTTTGCTAACAAGGAAACAATTAAACAGTCAACCGTATTATTACATTATAAAATTAACTGTTGGTACAACCCCAGTGAAGCTAACTGGTTTATCAAAGGATGGCTATGTCTCCCACTATGGTGAGAGGCATGTAAAAGAACAATTGCTGACTTTCGTAAAGAGTAGGCTACATAGCCATCAGCTTGTTATTATTAATTCATTTTCCGAACTGCTTAATCCTGCTAGGGCCTGCAGGGAGGCTGGAGCCTATCTCAGCCTCCTCTGGGTGAAGGTAGGGTACACCCTAAACAGCTCACCCAACCACTACAGGGCCAGCACACACAACCACTCACACTTTGGTGCAGTTAGCTTAATGTGCATGTCTGTGAACTGTTGGAGAAAACTGGAATACCCGGAGGAAACCCACACAAGCACGGGGAGACCATACAAACTTGCCAAGTCTGGGACTTGAGCCCAGGATCTTCTTGAGGTGAGGCAGCCATGCTAACCACCACACCATTGTGCCACTCGCTCTTAAGAGAGAAAAAAAAAAAAACTAGACAGAAGATATTTTGGAAAATTCTACAAACCAAGACATGTGTTCGTTAAATTTCAGATCAAGCATTCAGTTTTTTATGACTTTATCTTTGAATACTAGAGGACTATGTACGATAAGTGAATTTCCCTGCTTCAAGTATTTTTACACAACAAGCTCTGACAAAAAAATGATGGCACAGGCCTCATACATGATACTTTCATTCTTTCTCATTTTATGTTCAGTGATTTGTTGCTAGTTTCACAGCATTCATATTGAATTGTGAGACATAATATTCAGACTTGCATCATATCTACAGGGCTAGTGAAAATAATTAATTTTTATTCTTTAGTTAAAAAAAAGGTTTAATGCATATTTTCCTGTTCTTTTCCTGATTATATCCAATCTAAAAGGCTTGTTATATTAAAATAGCAGTAGACATTCCCTTGCCAGGTTCATATGCTGATGTTCTGTCTGAATTGATGAAAAAGTCTGATAAAATACACTAGTAGGCAACATGATATGGTGATTTGTTGCTATCTTTTCCCTCCAATGCTTTTCATCCTTGTTATTTGAGAAAGTTGGGCTGGAGCAACCCTGCCAAATGGATGCAGTGTCTGAAAGGTTTATTGATTTTTTTTCTTCTTCTCTCTTTTTGTTTTGTTAAAGAAAGGGAGTGATTGCTCCCTATCATGGTCAGCACAATAGCAGTGCATAGAGGGGAGTATTTAATTCTGCCTCTGGGAGGCATAAAGTAAATTTTGTGTTGGTGTGTTGTGACCACTTGCATGTTTTAGTCTGATTACTCAGATGTGTAACAAATGCTGTGTGTCTTAATGGACATCATGAGTGGTTTCTGTGTTTCCTGGTTTCTTGTTGTAGCATAAAACACCATATGATTAATCAAAATAAATGCATAAAGAAATGTGAGAAACACAAAATAATCCCAACTCGCCAACTTGGACACCAATTCTGTTGCTTAATTGCAACAGATGTGCAAATTGTTGCTTAAGCTGGCACTGCAGGTCCATACCTGACACTCCAAGCAGGTACCACCAGATGTTCAGGCACTGACTTTAAGGCTTTTTGTCCACAGACATTTCAGAAGGAGCTCAGAGACCTTGTGGGTATATCACAGGCATCTCTCAGCTGTGTCCTCCCACATGTCATCTTATAAATCTACTGGTCAGACAAAATACTAAATTTCCCAATACTGAACATAATCTGTTTCCAATCAAGGGATTTCATTCTGTTGCTGGTCTAACCAACATTATAAACACAGTAGACTGGACACAGTCCCCCAATCTATTTCCATAATTCAACCATAAACAGTAATACTTATTTAATGTCCAGATCAATGTTGGGGCAGGTCTGGGACCTAAACGTCGCTGGTTTGATTGTTGAAATGTGTGGCGGCAGGGGGAGTGAGTTGTACCTTTCCTTCCTCCATCTTCATGGCTGAAGTGCCCTTGAGCAAGGTACCTAACCTCCAACTGCGCTCCAGGCGCCTCAGTGTGTGGCAGCCCACTGGTCTGAATGTGTGCTTACTGTTTACGTGTATGTGTGCTCACTTTGGATGAGTTAAATGCAGAAGCAACAATTTCCCTTGCAGGATTAATACAGTATATCAAAGAACAATTTAAAAATAATATTACCTGCGACTCTCAGAACCATTGTGGTCTCCCATTTCCCAGGCTTTGGTTCTTATAATGACCCACTGCATTAGGAGACCTGGGATACAAGCTGTATGTGTTTGGTTTCAGTATATCAATTTAATACAGCATATATTACTACAGTATCTAAGAAATACAGCCAGTGATAAGCTAATTTACACACCAGAGAAGGTGCATTATGTATTAAAACACCTTTCCTCTCATATTCTGTTGCTGGAATATATTCACTGCCTTTGGAAAGATTGTTTGGCAAAACTTAAAATCATTACTTAGAAAAAATTCATTGTAGCATAAAATTGTCTTAATATTACCCAGATGGTAGCAAAGCTTTGAGCATGTTTATGACAAATCAACACACACACACACACACACACACACACACACACACACTCAAATGCGATACAAATATTTATATTATCTCTATTTACTGAATACAGAAATATTTTTACCATAAATTTTTCAAAAGCATTAGAATGGGAACTTTCAATGTGATCACACTTCAACTATATGAAGACCCTCAAGTAAAGTGTAGATACATTTTTAAACTGTTCTTAACAGCCCCTTTTAATAGCACCAAATTTATATTGAAATCCCATTACTGTTATATTCATGTCTTTGCCTAAAGGGAGAGCTGCTGCACACAGGAGATCGACTGAAGCAAGAACATGATACGTATAATATGGCTGTGAATCATTCTGACAAGCCACTGTAAAGCCTCAGGAGCCATGTGTGATGTGTGTTTTAAGCATCACAGGTGCAGTGGTGTCGTCTTTCACCTTTAGTCAGTTTGGTGAAGTCATTTTAGGTTGCTATTGTTCGGTGTTCAATTAAACCTCTGCTTATTAATTTATGTAACAAATTGCCTTTAAACAGTTCTCAACACCAAATAAACTGTATTATATATATATATATTTTTTTTTAAAAAGGTTAATGGGTAGATATTAAGAGCATCTTGTTATTAGAATTGTACAGTACATTTTGTTATAGAGGTGCACAACAAAAATGATGAGACAGGGCGGTTTTTCTTTTGCATGGGCAGGACAAAGAAAGGTCACGTCGATGAATACGGGACAAACAAGACCTGCACAGTTCTCATGCAAGGTTTTCAAATGCAGTCAAAACTTGAGAACTACAGCTAGCTGGTTATTAAAAAATAACTACAGGAGCAGTCAGGTTTTTAAAAATAAAGTCTCATACACATTTTACAGCTATATATTCTTGTCATGCATACAACATAGGAAATGTAGAGGATGTGCAGGAAAACACTGTCAGTGAGTTTCACCTATGATCATAGTTAGCTTTATCTCTTTGCCAAACTACCATACAGTATCTATTGAATTTTATTTATATTTTATAGCATTGGTTGATGTATAGTTTTCCCTTCTTCAGATGCTCGGGTTTCCTCCTGCAATCCAAAGCATGTATAGGCTAATTGGCTGTTCCAAACTGCCCCTCAAATTGTGAGTATGAATCGTCGTGTTTTTGTTGGAATTGTGATGGACTGGTGAGGTGTTCAGGGTGTACCCCGCCTTCAGGCTTCGATCCCAGCGACCCTAGTAGGATTAAGTAATGCATGTTTGTTTTACTTTTTATTTTCATTTTTAATTTTCTTTCTTTAATCCACCAACACATACAGAAAACCCCATATAACCACAGTGCTCCACCACACTTACACACATACCAGCTCTGCTGCAACTTTAAATGCCTCTAAATGACCTCCCAAGACAAGATGCCGATCCTCTGATTTGTAGCCAAGTTACTGTATGAGCTACAGCCATCGCCTCCTCCAGAGAATAAAACACGCGTGCACCAGGATTGCAATGTAGATCAGAGCAGCTCTTTTGCTCTGTCTTGGTTGCCTTCTCCTCAGGCAAATGGCATTGCTGACCTCTCGTTTCCCACAGCTCGTATCAAGTCGTCAGCTGCTTTATACTCTATGAAAACTAGGACAGACCAGTTCACCTCTGACTGACTTCTCCTGTGCTCTACTGGAGGCTTCAAAGGTATCATGAATTGTTTGTGTCATCAACATAATAATAGGGCTTTGAAAAAAATGTGACCTCATCTGTTAAAACCTGGCCAAAGTCGAAAAATCACTTGATGAGCTATTCATTGCTTAAGGTGGACGCTATATTAATTATAGTGTCCAATGCCATATTTTTGTATTTTAAATGGTCGGACTTCACCAACTGACGACTTTTTAGTGAAGCAAGGAATCCACGAAGTCTGAGAATACCCACTGAATACTGATTTCCTAGCTGAAACTGAAAGGTTACCTGGGTTTGCTTTTACCATGTAGGAACCCAGAGTTGGTTGATGTTATTTGGTTGGAGAACTATTTTCTACAATGTACTGATGTATCCAACTTCTCTTTTATCACAGGTCAGATTTCCGAGACTGGTGCGATCAGTGCAACTTTCACCTGGATTAGATTTCAGGGTGTACCTCTACGAAATAAGGATATGTTTTGACAAACTTGATTATTTCAGATAAATAATCTTGCTTTTCAAAAATATACATACTGAACTTGTCAGACCTTCACAGGGCCAACGGAGGCACAACTGTTCGCATTCACATCAGTAGGCAGACGAGATAATCCAGTTAGCCTAATGGGCATGTCATTGAACTGTGGGAGGAGACTGGAGCACCCAGAAAAACCCATACAAGCACGGGAAGAACATCCAAACTCCATACAAAAATGCCCATGCTGTAAATAAAATTACATACAGCTAAAGAAAAAGCTTGTTTAAATTTTTAAATACTGTATTTTTAAAAATCAAACATCAGTCACAGACATATTTTTATGAGACACACAAATAACTGTCGACATCGTATAATAAAAATGCTGACAAGTCACAAGTTTCTGCAACTTCAGCTTTAGAAACGCAAAAAAGTTTTAGGAAGTCACAAGAGTAATGTTATTTTTAACATGGAGTGACTGGCAAAAGCAGAATATTTTTAGACAAGCATGGAAGTACAAGGAGTTATTTTTGGTGCAGTGTCACATACAGGAGAGTACATTGACCAGAGTATACAGTACAATACGGGGTGACAAATCGATTCAGAATCGATTCTTGATTCAAACCGATGTTTGATTCATAACCATTACAAACAAAGGGAGCCAATTTCACGAGTAACTACGTTTTTCTATACGCTAGGAACAACTCTTCTATAAGAAATAAGGAAATGATATTACAAGACAGCTGGTTTTGTAGATGTACTGAATTGCTTTGCTCGTTCAGAGTTGGTTGAGAGTTTAGTGAAGTGATGGGGTGTGTGTTGGTCAGGAGTTGGTTGTGCTGCTGCTCCGGTTCTTTTAGCTCCAGGTGATCGTGTAAGATGTGGGCTCAGGGATTTGAAGTGTTCCCGAAATACTTGACTTTTATTTTGCACACTGCATATGTCATGTCAAGCTCCTTCTTACCCGGAAAATGTAAAATCCGAAGTGCAAGCATTTGCCTTCAGCGAAGACGGAGATGGCTGTATTTCTTTTTCCTCATCCATGTTAAAGCTAGACTAAAAGCTAGTTCGTCCCTGCCACACACTGGAACAATTTACTACGGAGGCCGCGTCTGTACAAACGGTACATGTTGTGAGTAAGGTTGGAAATGCTCGTAAAAACGTTTTCTTAAAAATTGGTTCTTGAAAATTTTAATTGATTCAGAATGCTAATAAATAAGAATCGTGATTCAGATGTGAATCGTTTTTTTCCGGCACCCCTAGTAGTTAGTGCATGTATTCATGCAATTACAGTTAAATTTTACAGGTGTGTATTAAAGTGCTGGATGTCAGATGGAAAGGATATGAGAAGAAGTTTTTTTAGAAGTATGTGCACCCTGGGAATGAAAATGCTGAGATGCTGAAAGGAAAAATTAGAAAAGAGTGAAACTCTCTCCTAGCACAGAACATTTAAATGTACTAAATAAATAGTTGGGCTGAATCCTCAAAATGATCAAATTTGCAAAGAAGCTGTGGTATGTATCTATGTGTGTGTGTATATATATATATATATATATATATATATATATATATATATATATATATATATATATATATATAT
>JAOUQZ010000049.1:17182611-17195222 GCA_028564935.1 Neosilurus hyrtlii | reverse complement strand
ACACACACACACACACACACACACACACACACACACACACACACACATACACACACACACACACACACACACACAGAACCATTCACATTCACTCACACACCTACAGCCAATTAGCCTAACATGCATGTCTTTATCTTGTGGGAGGAAACTGGCGTAATTGGAGGAAACCCACACAAGCAGGGGGTGAACATGAAAACTCCACACAGATACACCCTCGCCGAGCCAGGAACTCGAACCCAGGACCTTCTTGCTGTGAGGCGGACATACTTATCACCACATCACCACATCACATGTGCCACCCAGGTTAATGATCAGTCAATGCAAAAGATTCTTTAAGCACCATAAAATGATTTAATAAAATCAAAAGATGAAATAAAAGAAAGATTTAATTTAAGGTCATTTGAATAGTGCCACCATTGTTCTCATTTCTGAGAAACCTATACTAAACAGTCCAAATGCTTTTCTATACTAACATCAGTCTGGAAAGCCTTTTTAGCCACTTTACTGTAGCAAGAGTATTGATCATCAATCCCATTAGCATCAGTGATGAGCCATGAGGCCTACTCCCTGGGCTAGATTGTCTCATCAGTACTATATAATGTAATTTTCCATTTTGGTCCAACATAGTCAAACCTATATAGTACTATAGAGTTTAGCCACAGTGCACTGCCTGAAGGTATTTTCTCCATCATGTAATTTGATTCCAAAAAGATCTGTTACAAATGTGCAGTGTATATTTTGTCCTCATGGGGGACGAGCATCCCCCAATAAATCAATACATATAATGCCTGCACAAGAACCAGAGCTCAGAGAGATGATTGAAGCATTTACAGATGTCTCACAGGGCATTGGAAGAGTGCATGATAAACTAGCCATAGGAGTAGTAGTGGATCCTCAGAAAACAATGGGCTAATTGAAGAGTAGTGTGAGCCCACTAGCGCTGTGGCCTGGTTATTGCCTTTTTCCGGTTGTCCAGTGCTGGGGTAAAGTGAGGAACATCTGAGTCTCCCTTTGTGTCTTTTTCCCTCTCCCTCTGTCTGTATTTCCCTCTCCCTCTGTCTATGCCTGAGTCGGGTATGACCGCATTCATCCCAAGGCCCCTGTATTGAATAGCTGTCATGCTGATTCCACTGTTTTAGCAGGAAAAATACTTTCTTGAGTATTGTACATGTTAGCAGTAAATAGTGAACAAATGCAGCACATAACCCATAAGCTGAAGATCAGAAACGGATGAGGTCTGGATATGTAGTAGCGGGTATCATTCTGCCTCCCACTATAGCATGTGGAAAGTGCAGATCTTCTCAAGAGGCGTAATAAACTTACTTTTCCGCCCACTCTTTGGCACTCTCTCACTTTTTCTGCCCAGCTTGTTGTGTGTGAGGAGGAGGATGGGTGGTGGGAAGAAAGGGTCATATGCACTTTCTGCTTTTTTGGCCTCCTGCCTGGTCTATTTTGAGTTGCAAGGCCTGAGATTTGCCTCCACTCAGCAGACCCATGCTACAAAAATCAGATGTCATTAAGAAACAACCCAATGCAAAGGCCATACTGTTCACACAGTTCTGTGTGAAGACACAAAAACAGATATGGTAAAGATAAAGAGGCAGCACAATTTTGCACTTGCGTGCTAACACAGCATGCAGCAGTGTGCAATAAAAATGATTTTTGGTTGAAAACAAAGAAACCAAAAAATTGTTTTATTTTTCACTTCTCTTCAGACATTGGCTGTCTACACTGCCTGAGCTGTAGTGCACGCTGAAAGCTATTCAATCTAAACTGCCAACATAGATGTTACATCTTAACACACCTAACTGAATTTTCCTTGTCTGTTGGCTTCATTAATCATGGTGGGAAAGAGAAGCTGGCTGCTTTTCTTGCTCTTTTTATATCCATACATGCAAAAAGAAATCAATAAATCCATTTAGAAGGGACATTTTAAGTAGAATCCTTTCTGTAGTGTTCAGGACATCCTGTTTCCTGTGACCTCATGAGGTGATGAATGTTGATTTTGTTTTTCTTTTAACTCACCAGTCAAATCCAGTGAAACTTAAATGTGTGTGATGCTGAATTGTATTTCCATGATTTAAGTCTTCCATGTTTTGTTTTGTTTTTTTTTGTTTTTTTTGCCTTTCTTAATTATGCAGATGATAGGCCACCCACTACCCACATGCTTCGCTCAATGGCTGGTGACCTCAGCAGTTCTCTGGCTCCTCTGCTTGGGGAACGCAAGACATCTGTGCCATCACACTCTAGCCAACCAATGTTGTTCACCTTTGACATGCCAATACGCCACTCCCATGTTCCTCTGTCAAACAGCGCACCCCAGGACTACCTCCTTCTTCACCAGTGCATGAGCCGGAAGAGTGAGAGCACTCGGTAAGGGGCATGACCTCTGTACACCTTTCTAGTAGGCTTCCCTTGGTACTGAAACATCTGAACAGAGTTCAAAGGCTACAAAACCACAAAAATACAGATTCATCTTTTGCTTGAATATTTAGTTTTTTGATTATCAATCATATCTAGTTTCTATTCTATTCTATCTGTAAACAAGGCAGTTAAAACATGAAAATGTCTCTTGAATATTAAAAAGCAGTTAGTAAAGCTCATCGTTGCCTAGGAAATTTAGAACTGAAAGAAATTACCAACAAGTTTATAAGCATGGTGTCTGAACTATGAAATGGGCGAGTATCAGACAGTGATAGGGTGACCACTCTGGTATTCTAAAAGCACAAAGTAAAACAAATCTAAAAATCTGGAAATACTATAGGCTAAGTTACAAAGCTATTGCATGATTTGAGATTTTATACTTAACTTGCCATTGATTTTTGCTATGCAGGTGCCCCTACTCTCTCCTACTCTGCTAAAGCACCGCCTCTACCATTGTTATAATTGTACCTACCAACTGTCTGGCCAGGTCACACCCTGATTAATAATTACTGGGAAATATTTCAGTGTTTATTGCTTATTACATTATAAAACCATTTACTCTGTACCAATCTACTTTTAACTAGTTTACATGCAATAAAAATATTGTCTCTTTCAATACCTGATAACATTTATTATATTAGCTGTTATGTTGTGAAGCAGACTGACACATCTTTCTGACTAGAAATTACTTTACAATAAATAAAGAAGACCTTGCTAGCATTCCAGGGTACACTCTGCCCTCGCCCGTAGCTGCCAGCCTCCCCGCGACTCTATTTAAAATAAATGAATGAATGATAAATAAATGAGATTTCACTCACTGACAATAACACTAGTTCATAGTAACTGGGGTATTAATAATGTTAAAAATTTCTATGCTTTACATTTTCATTACTTTGTAAACTTTTTGTATAAAATATGCAAAAAAAACTGAAGGTCTTGTGTTTTCATGAGTAACATAGCCATGATGATCTAATCTCATGTGTTGGCCAAATCACAGATATTTATGATAACTCAGTACCTTGCTCAAATATATTCCCTTTTTATGAAAATCGGCTTGCATCAGCACATTCTAACTACAGAAAAATTGACTTGCCAGTCAGTTTGAAGACTGCCATGACATGCAAACACATTGTGCATGTTGAGAGGCAACAAGCTTAGGGTAGAGGTTAACACCATTTTCTACTGAATTTTTTATATTATTCATTGAAAATTGTAATTGTGTTGGAAGATAGTTACTTTAACTAAAGTCTGACAGTGTGATGTTTGTAATTTTGATAGTTTCTGTCAAAATTTGCATCAATAAAACAAGGAAGATCATCCATCCTCACAGATGGGCGGTCTAAGAAAAGAGGTTATTTCATATTTTAGGAAAGCACTGTATATATATGATGTAGCATAAATGCAGTAGATTGTAATGCAGAGGAAATGTTCATTAGTGTGAGAAAAGCGAAATGAAGGCAGCATGTAAACATTTCTCAGATTGTTCCCTGTCTCAGTGTCTACAGAGTACGACTTGTTAGTTCAGCTCCTACAGCTTGCTTACATAAGAATTACACAAAGTCCACTTTTTAATTTGGATGCAAGCTTAAGCATTCTTCCCATTGGCCCACTATATCAGACTGCCTTTGCAATGAAATGACTCAGCTGAATGTGAGACTGTGTTATTATAGACTCTAATAGCATCATCCATCATGACAGAGAGTTGAAAACTGTTGACTGTTGTTGCCTTTTGGGTTCAGTCATGTAATATATGCTTAAGGCAGCCGTGGATATAGATTAATTTTATGAACACAGTTTCTTATGTTCTTCATTACAAACATCCTGTTTATCTTTGACCGTAATGCTATATATTGCTTCACCAGGAGTGCCAGTTTCTCTCAGGCGCAGCGTGGCAGCCTCTTGCTGGGCAGTGACTCAGCAGTGCAGCGTCTTACTCATGGCGTCTCACAGTGTCTGAACGGGACGGGTTCCCAGCTGCATGGCTCCTACAGCCTCCCCAAATCCAACAAACACCAACAGATAGGGGTACGTGCAGATTCACCCCACGAAGCCTGCTATGTGTTACCCCGAGCCCACAGTGCCGATGAGCCTTCTGACCTTGAATCTGAAGAAGTTTACATCTATAAGACGCCCTGTAATGCACTCGCCACTGCTCAGTTCAGTGACCACCGCCCTGCAGACAACTATGATCTGCCTGGCACACCTGGCTCTATCTACCAGATACCACGCACATTTGATAGGAACCACAATGCTCTCACACCCAACAGTGCAGATTCAACAGGTGGCCCACCACCCAGACCACCAAAACCCAGCCTAAACTCAGAGACACGCTGGGGAAGCCCTCAATCTCTTGGAGGGCAAAATGGAGATGTGGCCAACATGTCTGTCATCCCACGGAGGAACACGCTTCCAGCAGTGGAGAACATCAAGCTTCACAGAGGTACTGGACTTGGGATTTCAGTAATTTACCATATACGTATATATTATGCACTAAATTCAAATATATAGTGATAGGCTGAAATTAAATTTAGTAAAAAACATATAGAAATGTCATATATACAAAATATCTTGATTCAAGTCTAGATTTTGTGTTGTATCTTAAATTAATTTTTATTGGAGTGCCTGAGAGAAGCACCATAGGCATGGAACATGACTTGGATAATTGTCCCGTGTCTGTGCCACCACAGAAACCCCAGTATTGCTGTTGTGTCACCAATAAAGAAAAAATAGAGGCTCATACATCACTGCTCAGACTTGCACAAAATAAAAACACACAATAAAACTCAAACTTTTGCTGGGCAAAACAACACCAAACATAATTGGGAGTACGGAACAGGAACTTGTTAAACAGATAATAAAACTAACAAGACAGGTGATACAAATGAACACGGAAATCATCTAGTGAAGGGCGATGAAAAAAAAACAACTTAGTGTTAACTAAATTCGATGCAGCACTTAAAGGAGCTGTGCTACTCTTTAACAATAGCCTAGGACACCTATCAGTAGAGACCTCTATCAGGAGCTCCAACATTAGGGAGTGCCTAAATCTGTATCTACATATTTTTTTTATTCCCAAACAACACAGTATATTCATTCATTCATTCATTCTCTGAACCGCTTATTCCTAAGTAGGGTTGCGGGGAGGCATCTCAGCCGACTCTGGGCGAGGGCGGGGTACACCCTGGACAGCTCGCCAGGCCATCCAATATATTTTATTGGATTTTAGTAACTCTCTAAATCACACAGATGCATTAGGTCCATCTGTTTGACGTTAAAAAAAAGAGTTAACATGAAAGCATTTTTAATCTCAAAGATGGTGTCTTCACATACTCATCATAGAAATTGATTTCGTTAAATTCCGCGGAAACCATAGCCTTTTCTAACTTTATTTAATCCAGAATCATATACTTCAGCTATTAAACTCAAGCTTTTACTGCTCTCTTGTTCCGTTATAGATTGCTTTTTTCCATTCCCTCTTCCTGTATCTTCATCATTCTCCCATTCTCCATTCACTGCTCACATCTGATTTGAAACAGAGGCAATCTGGCTTGTGCTGCTCTGATCTGCAGGGAGGATAATGAAATTCAAGCCATGCATGCAGTCCCAGAGTGGCTCGTTCCGGCCTGATAAGCAGAGAAAAAAACAGATGAGCAGACTATGTTCTGGGCCTCCGTGGTGGCTCTGTGCTCAGTCAGGCCAGGCCAACATGTCTGGAGTAACAGGAAGTGACCTTTTGACCCTGCTGGCTCAATAACAGTCTGTTCATGCACCTGTGCTAGAAGGCCATGTTCCCAGAAAGGATAATCGAAAGGCAATGAAGTATATGATGAAGCAGTTTCATATGGTGACCATTCTGAGAATTCATTGCTCACTGCTTTGAAATTTATGCAGGATTTTTTTGACACATACTGGGAGTCTCTGTCAGAATGGTTGCTTTATTTCCTTTATGCAAACTCTTACTATTACGGTGGTTTCTGATGAGGGTTTTTTTGCTCTGCAGGATCCTCATTTGAGACGAGCAATCAGCGTCCACACTATTTCAATAATTCTGGTCAATCGGTAGAATCTGTCAACGATGGCTTCAGCTCCTACTTGGTAAGATATTCTTTTAGACCTACATCTCTTCTTTATAAAGCAATAAACTCAGAGCAGTAGATATCCTTCAAGTTGAGCCTAGTTTGAGTTTCATTCTCATGTCTTTGGCAGAGAGAAAAAACTCCGCTTACCCGCTCAGACAGTGGAAATTCAGAAGACAACTATGTACATATGAACCCTGGCTCCTCAACCTCCCCTCTGAACGCTGCCCTGGCTGACAGCCCCAAGAACAATTACATTCCCATGAGTCCTGGTCCACACCACTTTGACTTCCCAGGGTTCTCTGCCACTCTGCCAGCCAGGAAAGGCAGTACAGCATCAATGTGCTACCGACCCGGCCGCGTGAGTGATGTCACGCCTCCACCAATCAACCGCAACCTTAAACCCAACAGAAAAGGTGAGGGATGTGTTTTGATCATTTCAGCTAACGTGATTATAATAATAATGATGATAATGATAGTATGGTGTTTCTGTGTGGAGTTTGCGTGTTCTCCCTGTGTTTGTATGGGTTTCCTCCGGGTGCTCCAGATTCCTCTGACAGTCCTAAGATATTCATATTAGCCTAACTGGATGTTCTTGATGTCCACGGTGTAAATATGAATGCTTGTGTCTATGTTGGCCTTTTGATGGTCTGGAGAAATGTTCATGTGTGTACCCCACCTTCAGCTGGAATAAGCTGTTATGGGCTCCAGCCTCTCTGCGGCTCTAATCAAGGATAAAGTGGTTCCGAAAATTAAATGAAAGTATGATGATAATGATGATAAGAATACATTATTCAAGTAATTAAAGGCAATAATAATCCAAGTTAAAAAGAAAAACTTATCAAATTATTCAAATATCCACCTAAATATTTAAAAGAACATATTCAGTACTATTAATTATTTTAATGTTTGTTAATTATTTGTCATTTGTAGTGAAGCCATCGCCTCTGGACCTGAGGAACAATGGCATCATTGATGAGCTTCCTTTTAAGAGCCCCGTAACCTTGTCCTGGAGCAGACCTGTGTAAGTGAATTTTAGCCAAATTTATTAGCTCTGGGATTGTTTAGTGATCAGATAAAAATGTATATGATGTCAAAACTCAGAAATGTACATTATATTATGGGAAAGATTTTATGGATGTGATGTATTTATTGTGCATTTGATTTGTTTAAATGGAATCTATAATGGAATTTATAGCTGTATGAGTATAATTAAGGATCAGCAGGGGATCTAAACAAATCTTTGCTGAATGGATGTCAATAAAAAAAAAATAAATAAATAAATCTTTTTGTATGTCTTTTCTGTTTAATTCCAGGCCTGTTATGAACTCCATCTCCTCACAACATTGTCGACCCATCTCCACTCAGAGCATCACCAGCACTGATTCTGCCGACAGTGAAGAAAATTATGTGGCAATGGTGCGTTTAACCCCCACACAAGGGATTAAATCTTTTTTGTCTTTAGAGAATGACTGCTCTTCACGGCTTTGAGTGAAAAAAGCCAGAGTTTCTGTATTTGAAATGCTAATTAGTATCAGGCTAATTTCTGAGCAGTTTTTTTATTTGGACTGTTATCAAACCGTCCCTGCAGTGGTCAGGTGAGCTGTACAGGGTGTACCTCTTCTTCGCTCAGAGTTGGCTGAAATAGGTGCCAGCCTCCCTGTGGCTTAGAAAATGAATGAATGAATGAATGTTAGAAAACTGATCCATACATTTACAGAAAGAAACAGTTTGACGAGATATACGGTACTTGATGACAGCAATTTAGAATATATATCATCCTGATGCTTGTGGTAGGTCACACCACAGTTCACCAGTGCAACTTATAGATTTGTGAAAATAATATGCTTATATTATTATAGGTTCTAGGCCCCTGTTTGAACAGGAATTGTTTCTTTGAGCAGTTGGTTTGCCACAATTCACGATTGCACACAATTTTCAAGACTTTAATGTGTGGCTGGCATACAATTATTGTTTTTTATTAACTCTTATTCTTTTTAGTGCGAAACAATGTACAGCACTAAATATTATCAATTTATCAAGTTTTAAAAACTAGAACAAAAACAAATAACATGACTGAGAATATGGACAAGGGATTAGTCTGATTTTGGTAGACCACATTTTTTTAAGTTAATCCTCTAACCATATTTAATATATGCAGCCAAATAGTCTACAATTATTAAATATGGTTAGAGGAGACACTTAAAAAAAAAAGTGGTCTATCAAAATCAGACTAATCACTTGACAACTATTCCTATTTTCTCTGTCATGTTATTTGTTTTTGTTCTAGTTTTCAAAGCAATATATTTTAGTTAATGTCTGCTAAATGATTTTTATATAACTTGATAAGATTTAGTGCAGTACATTGTTTATAAAGCTATTTAAAACAGTTGTACATATTATACCTATTTATTAATTTAATCACTCTGTCTATTTCAAGCTAGCTAGCTGTCAGATTCGACTAACTGTAGTGTCATAAAGATTTTATGTCTGACTCATAAATTATAATTGTGTGCATCTGTAGCAAAACCCAGCATCTACCTCGCCAGCAGTTAGTGGTACCAGCAGCCCTGCTTCTAGGAAAGGTGGTAACGTTGACTATTTGGCTCTGGATTTCCAGTCTGGCTCCCCAGGTCCACACAGAAAGGTAACCTGTACTATATCTTCTCACCATCAGGTTAAAACTGCAAGCCACATTATATTAGAGGAACTCCAGAGTGGGGCATCATTGTCATGGAATATAGCTTGTATGGTTGTCCCGTATCCTGTCTGGTGTCTGCACGTGCCCACCACAGAAAACTGATTTTTGTTGATGCTGATTGACTAATGAATTGCTTATTTACATGGTGACAGACACTGCTCAGAATCATGCAGAATAAGAAACATGCAATCTAACCCAGGTAGGCAGACAAACTTACAGGTGAATAAATGTTCATGGAGCAATCACCGAACATGAGCTCACTAAACAGATGTTTAAACTAACAAAACGGGTGATACGAATCAAAATGGAAATCAGGAAGGCAGTAAAACGCAAACCCAGGCTTGGACACGTTTTAAGAGACTTCTATTGGGGACTCCACTTTTAGGCAGTGCCTAAATCTATGTATTATTTGGTGTAAATTTTATGTACTTGCAGGCTGTAGGTTTTTTTTTATGCACTCAACATGTATTGCTGTTTTTGTAATCTAGGTCATGGTTTGTCTTGCTGTTTCCCCCCAATTTGTCTACAATTCGGTCAATTTCCAAGTCTCAACCACCAGCCGTCACTCCCCTATCATATGAGCACTTCCAGTTGTTATTGAGCTAACATAGGCTTGCTCTGTGCCACACTGCATCTTTTCGAGCTGCTGCTTATACTGTGTCACAGGGCAGCATAACACACTCAGAGGAAAATCTGATGCGCCTCACACATGACCATGATTGGGTAGTGTAACTGTGATGGTTAGTGCCTCTCACCCAAAGAACACAGCCAGCTTGAAGTCGATGCAGTGTTTCTGAATATTTTTAGATTGCGATGGTTAAAGTGCGGGTTGGTAATCCGGAAAGCTAGCAAAATTTGAAAGTCCTCAGGGTTCTCAAGAACCCTGCTCTCAAATCCTAACCCCTTCCACACGCATGAGCTCCTCTCTGACTGCGGGTTCATACATGGTAGGGTCACACACAAGCAGGAAGTAATGCGAGCATTTGCTGGGGTTTTTTTTTGTTTGTTTGTTTGGTTTTTTTTGTTTTTCTTTTAAAGGATTACACAGATGACAGAATTTTTGGACCTTGTTCTGATCTTATTAGTTAATAATTGCCTCCGAGGTGTAAAACTGTTTCAACCTACATAAAAGTTTTTGTACAGCTAAAAAGTTATCAACCCCAGTTTACTTACACAACGAAACAGACATTTGTTGGTATTCACAACATTGGAGAAATACTGTATCTTCACTTGAAGAATACCGGTTTTGGTAATTCTTACAGCATAATACATCCGTAATGTAATACGTTTAAGTGATACAGAGCTTATTTTAACATAAATTACCATAAAAATCCTGGGCAATTTTATCCCGGAACAACCATTTTTTCCCCGGAAGTGACATGAACTCGTTGGGCCAGGTTGTCCAGCGCAAGTAAACAAGCAGCAAGCGACATTTTAGGTAATAAAATTCCCTGCATACTAAAGGCTCTTACCATTGACTGATTCCTTTTGGCGAGGTGCTGCTCCCATCCGTTGTCATCCTTTGACGTTTTATGAAGGAATTCCATAGGAACAGCATCTGGTTTTAGATGTAAAAGTCTACATGAAGTGGTCTTCGCACGCTATCCAGTTGCATCAAAAACGTTTGCAGAGGATGGCATGTGCCAATGTTATATTATGTTTTCTGTGATTTCTGCACTTGTTGTTTGTGCACTCTGTTATTTTTAACTGGTGTCTGCTGCACGCAGCTCAGCCAATAGGACAAAACAACAAATTTGCGACGATACCAGGGCTGGAACAGCCAACGAAGAAGGCTACATCTCCCTGCACATGCCTAGTAGTAGTAGTGTGGCAGCACTTGCACATACTTGACAAGAAGCAAGGACTGACGTTGCCTGGCGGAACCACTGTTGTTATACGTGATCATTTTAAAGAGCTACTAATACAAATTCACCACAGGTACCCTTTAAAGCCACTGCTGGGGTGTGACTGTCAGATTTGTACAGTGGATTCTGATGTTTCTGCTCAGTCTTCATCACAAAATGTCTCAAGCTTTAGAAGATTGGATAGAGATGATTGTTGAACAACATTTTTCAAGTCTTGCCAACATTCCCAACCTAATTGAACCCAAATACGTTTTGACAAGGCCATTTAACAACTAGCTAGAAAGATAATTACATAGTCCATCAGACATACAATGTAGGAGATAGTCTGCAACACACTTTGTCAGGCTATATTGCCCCAAGGTCTTCATATAAATTCATGTACACATGTACTTTTCTTTTATTCATATACTTCATATACACATGAGGTTACTTCAGTAGAACTTACGAAGAACTTGAATCCACTTATATGAATAGTGAAATTATAGGTTGTTGAACACTTAGCTTATTCCATTATTAATCTCTTCCCACAGCCTTCCACATCTTCTGCAACATCAGACGAGAAAGTTGACTATGTCCAGGTGGACAAAGAGAAGACGCAGGCCCTTCAAAACACCATGCAGGAGTGGACGGATGTCCGGCAATCCAGCGAGCCGGCCAAAGGCATTAAATCCTGACAGAGTGTTAACGTGCTAATTTTGTCTGAAAGATGAAACACATAATGTACGTGGGCCACCTTATCATTTCTTTTTCCATCAGACTGGTGTGCCATGATGATGGATTTTTCATCCTTCAACAAAATATAAGACTCACCAGGACTTTAAGCGATGTTATTAAATGGAACCCAAAGCCATAACAGTCCCTTGGGGAGAAAATAGCCATTAATCATCAAAGAACTGCCTTGCTTGTTAACTATAGATTGAGAATAAGTCAATCAATTTTTTAATTTTGGTGTATCTTGATTTATCATTATGGGATACATCAAAATGCCTCATGTCTTATAAATTGTTGGATTAAATAGATCAGTTTCCCCATTGTAAAAATGCTTCATATAGTTCAAGGTGTAGTTTGATGTGTGCTTCCAAACTCTTCTTTTGCTGTTTCAACAGTCAGTATCATGCCAATGAGACAATGCCATTATAAAAAAACAACAGTACGCTCTGACATGATGAAGTATGATGAAAGTACAGGAGATGGAGATTAGGTTAAAATACTAGGAGCATCCAGGTTAAAATAAAGAATGCATTACATTTGTTCTAGTCAGGCTAGAAAATACATTCAGTCCATAAGTTTTACCACCAACAAACCCTAATCATTTACATAGTCCACAAGTGCTCATTCTAAAGAACTGAACATAAATGTACCTTCTTGTGAAAGGGAAGAAAATGAGTCTCCCTTGCAGGTTAGTAATGTGATGCAGTGCCACTACTGTATTCTGATTTAAAGCAGTACTAAGTATCATCTTGAAAGGGCTCTCTCTCTCTCTCTCTCTCTCTCTCACACACACACACACACACACACACACACACACACACACACACACACACA
>JAOUQZ010000049.1:17173828-17182511 GCA_028564935.1 Neosilurus hyrtlii | reverse complement strand
TCTCTCTCTCTCTCTCTCTCTCTCACACACACACACACACACACACACACACACACACACACACACACACACATACACACACACACACAAACACCTCTCCCCAAGCTAAAATTGGCATGACGGTTAGCATGCCTTTTGAATTCTGGCTTTGACAGTTCCTCAACCTCTGCTACATCACTATAATCGACTTCAACTAGAGTGGTGTGACAGATATTTTAGTTATATCTGTATGTATATCTCGGAGCTGTCATGGTTTTTGCCTAAACTCACTTGCCCAAAAGTCATGTACATATGCAATGAATCTCCAAAATACTAGTCAATGTTTGATGAATAGCCATTTTAACTTGCAAATCAGAAGGATTTAAAGTTTTCCTACCTGACATGGAGCAGATGGAGATGGATTGCGGCAAGAAAATTTTGAAATTTGGTTTAAACAGTTTTCAAAGATTAAAATCCTATTGAAAACTCAGCAAATTTATTACACAGACCTAATTCATGTCTAGTATCCTCATTAAACCAAAGTCTCATCTATATTAATGAATATCCTCTTTGATAACACCATGATGCTATTTAGGTTATTTTCTTTAAACAACCATGACAGTGCCCCTTTAATTTCCCAAAATATGAACAATGTTGTCAATAATCCACAGGCAGTTGCTGGGGATGAATAAATACCACACATTCAGTTTAGTGGTCTGTTTTTCCCGTAAGCATCCTATCTGACCAGTCTGTAATTTAATTAATAAATAATTACTGTCCTGTGCTAACAAACAAGCTGACATCAGTATGTTTGAGGATAATCTGCATAATACATCAAAACCAGTTTCACTCTGGAGAAAGATATTTATTAGATATGTGCAAAATTGTGTATATGAATAGATGGTAAACGATGTATTCGCCAGTACAACAATGCATATTTGTACAAATCATCACCGATTTGTGTGAAAAACAATTTACAAGACACAAGGTACACATAGGTTTATATGTGAATAACCAAACACAGTTGAGATGTCTCATTGATTACTGATGATGATCAACACCACTAATCTCTCTCCTTGCCCTTGTAAGGTGAGACCTCATAATTGCATGAAAAAACCAAATATGAACCTCAGACAGTGCAGTTGCTCGATGAGATGCATGCAGTTGCCTTTTTATCTGGGAGTGCAATATGGGCCATGGATAGCATTGATTGGTAGAAAGTTATCTGTAGTGCAGTGACATCAATACTAACAAATGGAGGCTGCATGGAATTTAAATACCAGTGTTCTTTTCAGAGTGGAGTGAGCTTACGAAAACAGCTTTCCAGTCAAACTGAATTGCAGCCTGACTTCTATTGATTCAGGGACGCAGAAGCCTGAATAACATTATCAGTGATTGAGCAAACATGAGCCTCAGCGGGGGGAAGAAAAGGAAAAAAACAACAACAAAAAAAGAAAAACTTACTGGTGTATGATGTTAAAACACACACACTCTTTTCAATTTATGAAATTGTACTCAAGCTATGTGGCTGAGTTTTGTGTTGAGAGATCTACCCATGCCGATTTAGTTTAGATGTGCATTTTCGGTCAGGAAGATGATGAAAACAGATTTCTCATTTTTTCTGTAGAGACTTGGCAATAAATTGAATTCGCTTTTCCTTGCCAAATGTTTTGTGAGCGGACTAAATGATTTCTTTCGAGCGATTTTTAGCTACGTATCAGATAAGGTATAGGATACATTAAATATTGAAGTTCTATTGGTTCTTATTGACATAATGACTTTATGTGTATATTTTCCTCCTGGATTTATGGCCATATTTATTGAAGGGTGCAATTGTGTGCCAGCAGAAGTGCCACACTTGTCTGTATTCATCAATGGTTAAAAAGATGAGTCTTTTTTTAATCTACAGATTACTTTTTATAGGGTTTTTTTATGCAGTTTTTATTTGCATAGAGTACACCTCTGCAATTTCTAGTCTGCAGGATGACCGCAGTGGGCCAACACTAAAGCATTACTGACCTACTTGTCATTCCAGTCAATCACTGTTGGTGCAGCTTGGTATAAACTCGGTGACCTCCATCCAGTTTAATATGAGGCCACAACTGTGTGTGAGTGTGAGATTACTGTGAAATGTTAAACAGACAAGTAGTATTTTGAAATGAACCAGATGAATTTGTTACAGTTGTAGTGTGTCTTGGAAAAGATGAATTGAAATTTTCTACAGTAATGAAGGCTGTTACTTTTTAAAGGGCAGAAGGCAGTGATGGTTATTCATTTCTCTCATCCTGTTTAAATTGCATTCATTTTTAGGTTTAACAAATCTACATGCAGTTTCTGCTTAAAACCACAATCATGAAAAGCCTTTAGATTTTACATGTGATGAAGGAAATGGTTACAATCACAAGTTCATTTCAGATTGCCGAGAGAGAAAGAAAAGATCCAGTCATGGATATTTCAGTTATGAATAGTATACTTTTAAAAAGAAGGGTTCCCCAATGTGAGGTTCTATTGTAAACTACTTTTTTAAATAAGTAAGAGTTTTTCATATTAGTACACTCTGTTTTAGGGTTCTGTACAGAATGTTTATGGGTTCCTACAAAAAAAAAAAAATAATAATAATAATAAAAAAACAAGCAAGAATACTCACGTTTTCTAGATTCAACCTTTTTTCCCCTAAAAACACAAGCTGGAATTTTTCAAATGTAAAAGTACATGCCAATTTAAAATAAGATAAGATGAGATGTAATGATGAAATGAAAATGAATTAATACCATATTCATAATCTTTACTTACCATCAAGGCTACTTCCTGTTTATTATTAAACACTCCATGTGAAGCCTCACTCTTTAACCCAGGTCCTTCTTCACTGTAATGTGAGATTCCAGCATTTTGTCAGCATGGATTATGGGGCTATGTTTTTGTAACACTGATATTGGAAACCTTTGGAGATGCACTTCTGTGGTAACGGTGTACTGGCATTGCCCTTCAGCATTCTGTGATTTTTGCTGAAACGCTGCGAGACTGAACTCACTAATACCCCATGCCTTTGTCTGTGCTAAAAGTGAGATGTGTAATGTGCTGTCCTGGGAGAGTGTGTGTAAATGAACTGAGTATCTTTGTTGTGTCAGTGTGTATGCCGTAGTGTTGGATGACTTGCTCTCAGAGCACGATAGAAAAAAAATGTCCAGCTTCTTTTTACTGAGTTCTCTTGTGTAATGTACACATTGTTTTATTTCTACTATTACTGTAAAGCCTTTATATCCAATTGCTTGTGAATTAATTTATTAATTTATTATGTGTGTTCACAGGAAGAAAAAGCTTGTAAGAATGACAGTTTGTGGCTCTACTAACATTAATTTATGCTACGCATCTTGATCTTTGTGAAGCAATATGCCAAGTAAAGCCAGTAAAATGGTCTAATGTGGTACTTTTGGAATAAAAAAAAAAAATTGTTATTCCATGATATATCCTCAGAATGTTGACCAAAATAAACTGCAGTGCAAACACAAGCTTTCGGATTGTTTTGTGAAGGTAAATATGATATATTTGAGATTCTCTCTTAACTGTAACAGATGCTCCCAGGTCACATGAATCTGAAGTGGAAGAAAAAAAAGAGAAAAAGAAATTATATCAGTGGAACTGGCAGCAGTGCATAAAGCTCTGTGAGTGGGATGTCCCAGGGTGGAAGGGCCCCCTCTCAGTGATATCACAGTGTAGGCTAATCAGAAGGTGATGATGTCACAGAGTGTGCAAGTCATGTGCCACAGTGGCGGGACGTTATGAAAGTCAAAGAGACATGGACATTCTGCAAAGTCTCACCCCCAATGATGCACCACCAAGTGATCTGCCTGGGGCAGACTACATAGGACATCCTACAACAACAGAATGAACAAGTGGTAATGTAATAACCATATTACAAATATTGTTTTTTATTTTTCCTGTAAATTTGGTAGCACAGTGGCGTAGCGGTTAGCATGTCCAACTCACCGCAGGAAGGTCCTAGGTTGGAGTCTAGGGCCTGGGAGTTTGTGTATGGAGTGGGCATGGTCTCCCTGTGCTTGCGTGGATTTCCTCCCACAGTCCAAAGACATGCACATTAGTCTAAGTAGCTGTTCCAAATTTCCCCTAAGTCTGAGTGTGAATGTTGTGTGTTGGCCCTGTGATGGTCTGGTGAGCTATTCAGGGTTTACCCCACATTTGACCAGATTCGGCTGAGATAGGCTATTTTGCAAATTGAGTGAGTGTAAATTTGAAGACTAGCACTTATTTCTTATGAAAAAGTAATAACTGGACAGCAGTTTAATGATCTATACAGATAAAATTTAAACTACAGCATGAGTTAAGAGGCCTAAAATGTTACGCGACATTTCATTAAATATTATTTGGCTTTAAAAACTTCATGTCTTTTGTTCATATGCTGATCTAGTTGTGGTCAGGCTCATAGGTCAGTGAAAACACTTTCAGCTCAACACGATGTGTGTATTGTGTTTGTGTTGGGCCACTCCCTGAGTCTGCTGTCTCTGATCTGACTGAAGATCATCCCTATGCCCTACTGACCCCTTCTGGCAGTCACAGCCATGACTCAGTCTGTCCTAATAAACAACTCCCTGTATTCTGACTCAGGCCTTCATTAGGTCAACATGTTTTCACCAGTATCTCTCCCTTTGTTCATTTTTGCCACTCAGTGCTGATAAAAGTTGTTATTCAACTGCACTCATCTGGTGTTTACTCCAAGCCTATCATCATCAGAAAGAGATCTGAGAAAGCAGCCGTGTTTTACGTGCACATTTTAATTGACCATTGGCTTTAAATTGGGTGAAAGCGTGACAGATAGAATAACATGAATCTCAGATCAGGGGACTATGTGATCAGCAGAGAACAACAGACATTCTGTAGTAAACAAGTGCAATCGAATGCTGTAGTTAAGTTGCTGAGCTACACAGTGTGAAAATTAAGTCACATGCTACAGCAGCCTCTGGCCATTTTATTAGAACAATGGCAATGATTGTGCTATTATCGACTGACATATCGACTGACAATGACCCCTGCAATGATTTGATGGTATTAATAAACACCCCCATCTTGAGTCGAGGGAGAACACAGAACACTTCATCCTGGACTTATCCACTGTCTACGAATAGGTGTTGCACGGCCTAAGTTATCACCTCCGATTTTCGTTCCTCCGGTAATGCGATGTTGTTATTGTTATTGTAAACAGACACAGAACCAAAATAAGATGTAAAACAGATGAATAAGAGATAATAAGCCCATGAGCTGGGTGGATTTGCCAGGAAACTGTTGTATTTAGCCAAATGAACTGATAATGGAAGATAAAAACAAAATGAGCTATTGAATCAGCTCCTAAAGCCAACAACAAAAAAATGAGAGACAAGAAATAAACCAACAAAACTATTGAAAATGAAATAAAAAAAAAAACACATGTAAAAAATAAATAAATAAGAAAAATAAAACAAGTATAAAGTTTGAGGCGTGTTTCAGTGTGCGTCCTTTTATCCTCAGCAGGTGGCGCTGGTGGCACTGACTTCTGGTTCCTATTATAAATTTGTACTACATTTTACATAGATAAAATGATGTAACACTATATCAAAAGTACAAATGTGCTATTAGGAGCCAGATTTATGCTTTGGGATTAAATCGGATTTAATATATTCATTTTCACATTACATTTAAACCATTTTGTATAATATTTATTCAGTTCAATATTTATTCAATGTGCCTTCGTACTGCCTGCATCACGTGCAGCAGTTATATGTATATTTATCTCTCTGTTTTGTGAAATCTTATTACAGACCTTTTTATCCATCCTGTCTGTGTATTAAGAAGATGTATTTAGTGCAGCCTATATAGTGTATATAGACATGTTTATTTTATTTTTGTAATAGATTCTATTTTTATTCTCTCTCTCTCTCTCTCTCTCTTACCTTTTTTATTATTTCTATAATTGTTTGACACTTTGCCTCTATTTCCTTGTTCCTGCCACTTTTGCTGCAGTGACATGTACATTCGCTGATGTGGGATTAATAAAGCTTACCCTATCTTAATTTATTCATTCGTTCTCATGACGCCCATCTCAGCCGACTCTTGGCGTAGGCAGGGTACACCCTGAATAGCTCATCAGACCATTGCAGGACCAACATATACTACCATTCACACTCACAACTAGGGGCGATTTGGAACATCCAATAAACCTACTGTGCATGTTCTTGGAATGTGTGAGGAAACCGGAGTACCCGGAGGAAGCCCACACAAGCACAGGGAGAACATGCAAACTACACACAGAAACACCCCGATCCTGGGAATCGAACTCAGGCCTTCTTGCTGTGAAGCGGCCGTGCTAACCACTGCGCCACCTGTGCCTCCTTATCCTATCATAATCATGTTAAACCAAAAAGTTAGGTTCTGTGTAAAATTCAGACGCAAATGCACAGGAGGTCGTCGACATGGTCACCAGACTGGAGTGAGTATTTCTAAACCATCGTCACCTGAAATTTATTGGGCAGTGACACACAATTACACAAATTTATCATTGCAATTCTAATATATATGACCATAAACTCCAACTTTTACCCTTCACCTCAAGATATCACAATAACTGCTTTTAACATAACATATCCACAGTGTTCTCTATGAGATATATCTTAGAGATAAACACAAAAACATATTTGACATTATTATCCCCAGCACTCAAACCCAGGACCTTCTTGCTGGAAGGCAGACGTACTAACCAATAATGCCGCCCGAAAATATATCAATACAAGCCTGTACTTACAAACCATATAAATGTTTGCCATATTAACTAATATTAAAAACCTAGTGACTATGGAAAAGCCTTTTGTTTTAATAAAATGTGTAGAATAGAGTTTCTAACTAATTAAATATATTTTCAGAGTCCCAGAGGAGATGAAGCCAATCCATGATTTTGGGTAAGCAGCATGTTACACCTACTGTTACACCTACTGAGCATGTCCTTAAACCTGAGCTCCCAATGAAACCCCACTCAGGCATGAGAAGAACCTTGAGAAAGGGTCTTTACCCTATGTTCCAGCAGCGCATTATCATGGGGCGCTCTGACCTCAACTTCCTAACAAGTTGGGATATGTGAAGAGAAGAATTTCACTGTGCTGCAATGTAATGGATAAAAGCTTCTTCTTTACATAGGAAGAGTCAGGTCAGCCATCAAATTCAAATCTGAAACCTGCTTCCCGTAAGGTGACGGTACTAACCAAGAGATTACAGGGTGATGCTTAAATGTCCTGCTTCACTAATGTCTGATCCCATTAGCTACTTCGGTGGGGTCAGTGGTGTAGTGGTTAGGCTGGTGGGATCATGATTGAGCGGTCATGGGTTCGAATCCTCATTAGACCCCCCACTTTTCTAAGACCCCTGAGCAAGGTCTTAACCACAAATGTGCCTCTGTCCACCCAGCAGTATAAATGGGTAAAAAAGTAAAAAAAATAAAAAATACTGAGAAGGTAACCTGTGATGGACTAGCATTGGGTGCAAAAAGCCCAGCAGGCTTACCTATCAGTTATTTATTACTGTTGTCGGGTAAAGACCATGTCAACCAATACAACAGATTGTGTACCCAGCTGAAAGGTTACCAACCCCAGCTTGAACCGCTTTCATCTATTTGTCATGTCATTTTTTGAACCGCTTATTCCCAATTAGGGTCGCGGGGTGGCTGACACCCATCTCAGCCGACTCCGGGCGAGGGCAGAGTACACCCTGGACAGCTCGCCAGGCCATCGCAGGGCAGAAACACGCTGGCGGCTATGCAGCTACTCTTGACGAAAATCAGCAATGGTTCTTTTACATGCTTCTCACCACAGACAGTGAGAGACATGGCCGGCCTTGGATAACCCAGTTAGCTGCACTGGGGGGGACAGCAGTGAGAACCCCCGACCTTGGGATCAGTAATCCAGCACCTTACCACCAGGCCACCACTGCCCAGCTTTCATCTATTTGTGTACTAAAAATATTAGCTCCAAGTCAAATATTTGCTGAAGCTGCAGTACTCTAAGAGCTCTGCTGGAGGGCGCACACTGACCTGTTCGAGCTTCAGCTTTATTCAGGAGGCTGCCGGAGAAACGCCAGCGGCCGGCTACAGGAGGAGGAGGAGGAGGAGGAGGAGAGGTGTCTGCTGTCGCCTTTCTGCAGCATTTGTTTAGTGAACAGGAGGAGGCGTAAGGAACCATTGGATGCTTTGGGAAAGAGAGAGACGGGACAGCAGTCTGAGATCTCCTTGACTCCGGAAGTTTCAGAGGAGGCTCTGCAGTAAGAGGAGCGGACACCCGGACACCTCTCCTCTCCTCTCCTCCTCTCCTCTCCTCCTCTCCTCTCCTCTCCAGGCTGGGCTCCGGGGTTGCCGACTTTAACCCACTGCGAGGAGGGGCTGCTTCAGCCTGATCGGAGTTCCACCTTGCGTTGGATTTCTAACAGTCGCAAGCAGTGAGGTTGGAAGTTTAAAGTTTTACACCCACATATTGACACAGCACGTTATTGCGCATGGATTGTGATTTCTTTAAAAAAAACAAATACAGTGTCGTGATTAAGAAAACCTCGCGCCTGGCGATGAAGATCGTTGCCTGGGAGTAATTTGTTATAAAATGCACTGCGTTCTGCGTAAAAGGAGGTTTAAACTTCTGCGGTAAACGAGCACGGAACGGTGTGGAATGGGAGAAGC
>JAOUQZ010000049.1:17168828-17171328 GCA_028564935.1 Neosilurus hyrtlii | reverse complement strand
CTCTAAATCCAGAATCAAGGTGAGCGTCTCACAGTGGCTAACACGAATGGTCTCACGTCTTTTTTCTGGATGAGGAACATTAGTCTTAAACAGAGCATACTTCAGCTTTGGAAGAATGCCTGATCCCCTATTGCGTTAGTAAATCAGGTCGTTATATATTCCTCTGTTATTCTACATCCTTATGAAGCATGTTGGTTGCATGTTTTCTGCTTTATATTTTTTCAGCTTATATACCCTCTTGGAGCCATTGATTCAGAGGCTCTTATAATAAAAATTAAAGTGTGAACTGAACTATGATGAGGTTTACACTTGAATCAGAAAGCTGAAAATGCTTGAAACAACCCAGCTATGGAAAGGGAACACGAATGGATAGAGTTTGGTGTAAAACTCAAGTGGAATTGTTTGCGCTGTGAAAATCAAAGACATTCCGGGCTCATCTGTGCTAGCTCTCCTAGCGGCATCTTTGTGAGGCGCCCCCTGTGTACTTCTCATGTTTTATTCACAGCCTGTGAGATGACTGCGGCTTTGAAGACCACTGAACTGTTCAGCATATACACCTCCTGGTTTAGTTTGCACAAAATACTAGCTCCAGGTCATGGCAGTCCCACTCGATCTGATCTTCAAGAATCAACCTATGACTAGTTTTTCCTACAGAATTCTAACCTTATTTGTTCTGAGAGGAAATGATGAAGAAAAGGGGTTTAGGGGGAAAAAAAGACAAGAGGAATTTCTTCCAACCCACACACTCAAAGGGAGGTGATCAGTGAGAAGCGCAGGCTGACTGTCATATGGCTAGAGCAATGTCATTTGCTTCATCCAACAGCATGTGGCTAAATTCAAATACCAGCCGTGCGTTGATGGCTTAGATTTATCCCATAGACATCTGGTAGCTATGATTCAGGTCCAAGGCTTTAAACTGTGGTAAAGTTGCATTTCATCTAACCCACTGAGAATGCAGAAGGGCATCTTAGGTCTATCAAGGCTGCATGCTGACATTTTTGGAAATGTTTTAAATATTTGCGAATGTTCTCTGTGCACGACACTTTAATAATGTGTTTAAAAACTTTCTGCTGTTTAACTAAAAGGTTTATGTTTGTTTGTTTTTGATTGAGTGATGGCAGTCGAGGGTTCAAGCCCCACTATCACCAAGCTGTCACTGCTGTCATGGCAGGTTATCAAAGGCTGTCTGTGTTGTAAAGAGTAGGCTATTAAATTTCCGTCAACATGTTTCTGCCCTGCGATGGTCTGGCATGCTGAACAGGGTGTACTCTGCCCTTGCCCAGAGTTGGCTGAGATGGGTGCCAGCCTCCCCATGACCCTAATTAAGATTAAGCGGTTAAGAGAATGAATGAAAGAATGATGGCATTGACATTTGGAATAGGTGTGTTACATTATGGTTGACAGTGTGTATTGATATCTTGAGGCCATCACAATCTTTTGTGCCAGGTAATGAGTCTCCATTTCCAGAGCCTCAGGCAATCTTCTTTTTTGTGACTGATCCATTTCTTTTTCATGTCTTGTTACACTCTAATGGACCAAAACAGTCTTGGCAGGTATATGTGTACAGTGAAGGAAGATTAAGGCTTATTATATACAAAGCTTCCGCAAGTAATACAAGGCCCGGTCAAAAAAAGTTGCTATTAGTGTTAACATTTTGTTGGATCACTTTTAGCCTTGAATACAATGCAAAATCGTCATGGCACTGTTCCTTCAGTTTGTCAGGTCAAGGCACAACAAATTTACGTGGCAATAAAATAAAGTCAGCTGATGACCTGAATGTACTGAATGACCAGGTTATTCCATCAATGGACTTTTTCTTCCCTGAGGACACAGATATAAAATTTTGGCACAAGTAGTAAAAGAGAGATTGAGGGAGCATGAGGTATCATATTCGCACATGAACTGGCACCACAGAGTCCCGACCTTTACCCGATTGAAAGTCTTTGGAATGGTTTGATATTCCTGTCAACAATTTTCGGTGAAAAAAGAACCCAACTCAGGATGGAAATAAATGTTATGATGCCATGGTGATTACATGCTGTAATCCACGGTAAAGTCTAAGTCTTTAGGTGGTCCAATAAAATATGAGAGTGTGCAACTCTCTCAGTATATTTACAATAAGGAAAATTTGGTAATGTGTTTTGAAGGTCCCACTAATGAAGCTGTGGAGGTTTTGCTACACCGAGAGTTAGCAGTAAGTGTTCATGTTCTGTCAAATCAAAAACAGAAAAAAATAGATTGGGAAGAGTGAGCCAGCCCTTTTTCCAATAAGAGAATATTCACCAGGGCTCCAGGTCACATTGTGAGATGATATAAATTATCTCATAAATTATAAATTACGTCTGAAATCAGAAAATGTAACCATCTTCAACTGCTCCAGAACAGATACAACATGATTACGTGAAAGATCTGTAGCTCACGGTTTTTATTTATATATATATATATATATATATATATATATATATATATATATATATATATATATATAAAATTTTGAGTC
>JAOUQZ010000049.1:17113687-17135765 GCA_028564935.1 Neosilurus hyrtlii | reverse complement strand
GCACAGGGAGAACATGCAAACTCCACACAGAAACACCCAAGCTGGGAATCGAACCCAGGACCTTCTTGCTGTGAGGCTGACGTGCTAACCACTGCGCCACCATGCCGCCTCAAAGTCCAAATTTTCTCACCTAATTTTAGTCAAAATCCAATTCTCATTCACGTATTGCTTCCCTATTACACAACCACCGCCAACCAAGGAGGGGCGTAAGTATGTACATGCCCCCTCAGTGACATGCAGTGCTGCCACCCGCCTCTTTTCAAACTGCTTCGCGTGCACACTAACACAATTAGAGGGAAAGCTCTCTCCGCCCCATTGTATTAATGAGCTCACAGACGCCCATGATTGGGTGGTGATCGCTGTGAGTAACAGGGAAGTGAGCATATGCCATCCTTCCCTCTCAGCTGCGACAGTTAGCTCCCATGGACTTCCGGACACGGATAGCTGTGGCATCAACCTGGATTCGAACTTGTGATCACCGGGTCTATAGTCCAGGGATTTGGCTTTTTTTCTTGATCACTGACACACATTAACAATCTGGGATTTTTAATTTTCACCTAAAATGGCAAATATGCAGAAGGGCTATGAGTTTATATATTTAGCACAGAATATTTAAATGTTCACTATCTTGGATATTTAATATTCACTATTCTGTACTGTATCTAGGTCCCTATTTAAATGTAAGCCCATATTAACAGCTGTGTACAAAGGGTCAGCTTTTTCTTATACAAGCCTCTTTCATTAAAGCATGGGTTTAGAAGACACTTCGATAGATTTGATCTAAAATTAAACATAAGGTTTTGCATAAACTTGTGGAGTCCATGACAGCTCGAGTTCACACTGTCATTAGAGCAAATAGGCGACATAGCAATAGCAAATACTGAAGATTCTACCTTTCACTCAAGTTGTTGTCAGTACTGTTATATGCAGTGAAAATTGTTTCATTAAATTAGAAAAGAATGCAACAGGGGTCTCCTGAGACTGATCTGCCAAAGAGAAATGTATCCCCATTACCGACACCCATACAATATGTGAGGGTGAGTTGTATGAGCTGTGCTGTGGTATAAGGTTTGTTAGAATTGATATGAAGAGTTTGAGTACAAAAACAAATAAGTGCAATTGTTTTATGAGAAAAAAACAACTTTTTCAGTAGCTTTATTTTAAAACTTTGTAAAGCTACTTAAAAACTAGTTTTCTAGTAATTAAAACAATGACACTTATCTGTTTTTGAACTCAAACGCTTCGTATCAATTCTAACAAACCTTATACCACAGCACAGTTCAGTTCTTGTTTTTTGATTGGCCAGAAAGGGATTTCTTTTCTATGACAGCAGCCGTACCTGTAGTTCCAGCTACAAGGGAAATCATAGATTTATACATTAATACGCTTGTTCTAATATGGTGTTTCTGTAACTCATTCACAGGTAAGTACACTGCCTGGCTGAAAAATGTTGCACACTCTAATATTTTGTTTGATTGCCTGTAGTCTTGTGTACAGCACATAATATCCATCGCATTGTTGCTTCAGTTGGTCAGGTTGAGGCTCAGCAACATTATGTGGTGATAAAATGAAGTTAGCTGCCAAATTAAATGTACTGAATTACCATCTTATCTCATGAATGGAGTTTCCCCCCTGTTAGCATGGATAAAAATTGAGGCTCAAATAGTGAATGAGTGGCTCAGGAGGAATAATTTTTACACATGAATTGGCACCAAAGACTCCTGACCTTAACCCTATTAAAAGTCTTTGGGATGTGCTGGAGAATACTTTATGGAGTGGCTCCATTTTCCCATCATCAATTCAAGATGTTGGTAAAAAATGAACCCAGCTCTGGATGGAAAACATGTTGTGATATTGCTTAAGTTTGTCAGAACAGAGTCATGGTGATTACACGCTGTAATCAAGACTAAACGCGGTCCAACAAAATATTAGTGTGCAGGACTTTTTTATTTATTTTTTGGCCAGGCAGTGTATATGAGAGATGCTGTATGAAAAGACTAATAAAAGCACAGATACAAAAAAAAAATATTTACAAAAGCTTTCATTTTAAGCTTTCTATAAGGGAATATTTTCAGCACAGAGGAGTGTGCACTTTCCCATTTCTCTGTAACAATCTGTTTGTAGTACACAACTGTTTATAGCAGCAAAAACATACGTGATACCTGGATGTTCCATTACAATAAATTGATTATAAGTAGTTAAAAAGGTCTCATTTAAGTGTAATTCAAGTAAATTATTCAATTAATGAACAAATTACAAATTACTATTGTTGGCAAATTTCTGTAATAAGAATAATAGAATATCTCAAGATGTGCTTTAATAATAACATAACTTCTGTGTGGTATTCTCATATGACAGCATACCCTGATGTGTTTTCAGAGACATACATGGACTATTTCTGTTGCTTTTTACTGCACTCCAGACACTTGATTAAACTGCTAATTTCTGGTGAATAGACTGTCTTCCCCAATTTGCTGTGCTTTTACAGAGTAAAGCATTATTTTAAGGAGGGATGCTGGCACCTCAGTCTACTTGGTGCTTCCTCAAGCATAGTTATTGTGCTTAAGGAAGCTTTTTAAATTTGTAAGACAAGCAATAGAACTGGCTGAAAAAACACCATAATAAATCACCACTCCCTCCTTTTTCATTTCTGTTTTCCTCAACACTTTAGCAGGTAACATGCATGAACATGCACTTACATGAATGAACCTGACACATGCTTTTTAGCTTCTCATGATATGAAGCAGAGCTTTATTGGTCTTTGCATATTTCCTGATGAAGACGGGCCTTTGATGCCTAATAGGGTAATAAGAGAAGCTGTACTTTTCTCACTTTCGGCAAATCAGTAAATACTCGTGTCACGTTGACCTGAATGATAGGATTTAAGCTTTGTTAAGATTCAAAAGCTACTAAGGTGCCTATCTTAACCAACAGTGGGCGAAGGTGGGGTACACCCTGAACAGTTTGCCAGACCAGTTGCAGGGCAACACACACAACAATTCACAAACAAAACCCATACTCACACCTAGGGGCAGTTTGGAACAGACAGTTAGCCTAATGTGCATGCTCTTGGACTGTGGGAGGAAACTGGAATGCCCTGAGGAAACCCACACAAGCACAGGGAGAGCATGCAAACTCCACACATAAGTGCCTGAGCCAGGACCATCCCATGCCACCCAAATAACAACTAAATAGACAAATAAAGGGGCTGTGTCATAGTTATTTGAAGAAAGTAGCCTAAATAACATCAAGTGTGTTATCTAACAAAAAATAGCCATTTATATAGATGCAAATTTGGTTTATGAAGGGTAACATAAATTTGGTTCATACAGTCATTTTATTAGGACTTCGCAGTGGTATTTCAGTCTGGATTTTTGAGCTTAACATGGAACAACTAGGAATTTTTTTAACCTCTTGTTGAAAATTTTGCTCGGCTGCACAGTTTCTCCATGTTAGGCTCAAAAACCTTTTTGGCAACTTAATTTGGGTAAGAATCATGATACAGCTCATTTAATTATATATTTCAAAGAGAATAAGAGGAGATGCTTTAGTTGATATTAAAGCTCCATGCCTAACCATATCTCATGATGATGATGATGATGATGTATTCAATTGAACCATTTGTACCAAATGCCGAGAACGTTATGCTCCTTGAGCTGAAAGTACATTTATTCCGAACATTTAGACTGATGTGTTAGACAGAGCTTTCCACTGCACTCATTCATCAACTGAGGGGAATCTCTTTTGAAAGAATGATGCTCATTAGTACAGTTGCAGAGATGGCAAAGTACACTGAAAATGTCCTGGTAACTTCCTCGGATGCTGTATATTAGCTTTTCTTTTAACTTGCCATTTACATTTTGAAGCACTTAGATTCAGGCCCAGCTCTATTTAGCTGAAATTATACAGTACGTCAGTCATTTATTCATCCTCACTAACCACTTTATCCTGCTCCGAGTTGTGGTGAGTTTGGAGCCTGTCCCTTTACCACTGTGAATGCGGTGGGAGTACACTTTGGATAAGATGCCACTCTAACACACACATTCATAAACTTATTCAAAACTAGGAACCATTTAGAGTAGCCAGTTTATTAGCATGTTTTTGGGAAGTAGGACAAAACCAGAATACCGTCTCACCTCAAATTATGCATCATGTGGTGTTTAAGAGTAGATATGGATTCAGAGATATATTCTAAATAGGCAATTTTGATTAGAGTAAGATACAGGATATACATACTGAGAATCTTCATCGGGAGTCACTTTGAGGGAGATCCTGTGCTTCTGAGCTCATTAAACCTTAATCAGAAAGGCTATTTTCAGTTCAGGTGTAGGTCCGTCAGGAGGATTTCCCATGAATAAAGGCCACTGTTTCACTATGAGCTCTCCACCAAAACGATCCCACTGGAATTATTTCTTATATGGTTAGCACGATTGGAGTGCGATTGATATACCATCAGCAGTGTCTGTCATTTATCCTTCTGCATAGGCTGCCCTGAACATCCAGAGGTTTCTCTGATACTTTGAATGTACAAGAAGGACAGACAGTGGTACCGTATTGTAGTGTTTAATCTAATACAGTTCATCACTTCTTGTGAACCCACTAGGGCAAAATTTTTTAAAGCGTTAGTGTCTTTATTTTATCGGAGAACACTGGATCACGAAGTACAGTATTAACATAAAAGAAAGAAATGTTCGGTTTCAGAGCTTCTATAGGTTTAATCTGGAATTTAAAGCATATTTTAGATTCTATAAATATTTTATTTCTTTATACAATATCTCACACCACATGGATTGAAATGACATATTTTACTGAAAAAAATAACAGAAACATAAAGAAAGTTAGAATCTCATTAATATGCATGTCTTTTAAATGCGTTTTCACCTAAATTAGGTGTGCCCACCTCTTGGACCCCAAATTTGTACTAAAATTGACAAATATTTTTACTGAAATTGACCATATCAGAGCAATATGACAGCATTCTGCTTTGATCCATGGCAGTTTTCACGCAAACATATTAGCTCTAACACCTGTATACACACGTGTATACACAGCACTCCTCACCTCCTTTGATCTCAGCATTGTGTATTGAGTGTATTTTACATACACTGTAGGGTTACGTGTCTATATATGCTTTTCAGAATAAAAATTTAAATTGGAACATTTAAATGGGAAAAAATGCGGCAGTGGAGGCCTGGTGGTAGGGTGCTGAATTACTGATCCCAAGGTCAGCGGTTCAAGCCCCACTATCAACAGTTTGTCACTGCTGTCCCCTTGGTGCAGATAACTGGGTTATCAAGGACCATCTCAGCTGAGATGGGCGCCAGCCTACTCACGACCCTAATTAGTATTAAGCAGTTCAGAGAATGAATGAATTATGCGTTTACTTTTCTTACGTTTCCATACAGGATGTCCTAAAACAATGATTTGCTTCAACCTCTATGGACGTCACTGACTGAAAAGTTCCATCGATGCTTTGTCTCAGTGACTATTCAGCAGCATTTACCTCAACTTTGGTGAATAATGGATAATTTTTTTCTGTACCAAAGATTACATATTAAACAGAAAGTGAACAGCCAGTTCTCGAAGTTCTCGGCTGAAGCAGAAAAAATTAACAAGCGTAAGACTCTGAGTAACTTTGACAAGAACCATATTGTGATAGGACCACACTGTGATAGGACCACATTGTGATAGGACACATTGTGATAGGACCACATTGTGAAACAGCAAGTCTTGGGGTTTTCCTGATATGCAGTGTTAACTACCTTCCAAACGTGGTCCAAGAAAGGTCAAGTTGTGAACTGGTAAGGGTGTCATGGGTACATCTGGGCTGATTCCATAGAAGAGCTACTGTAGCACAGGCTGCTGTAATTGGTAATACTGGCTATGATAGAAAGGTATTAGAACACCCAGTGCATTGTAGTTTGCTGAGTATGGGGCTGCCTAGCCGCAGACCAGAGAGTTGGTGTTAATGGCCAATTGGTGTATGTTTCCTATAGAATGTACTATTTAAGTGCTCCGGCTGCATTATGAAACTAGGTCTATAAAACACTTTTACTATCATGATCCCATTAGATTTATAATGGTTTACATCATCCCTGTGTGGGCCTCCATATAGGAGTTAATTAATTTATCCATATAATATATTCTTTCAAAATGAACTGTAAATACACTCATCGTCCTCTTTAATAGTTTTGATTGAAGTGAATGGTGAGTGTACATTTATTCAAGGACTGTATTTCTTGCTTGAATTTTTTTAATCTGTTCAAGAAAACAAATTTTAAACAAAGCACTAATCATCTCCAACATGATGAGTCAGACAGTATGAGGGTGGATAAGAACTGATCTCATTCATAGTGAAACAGCATAGGTAAGCAAACACAGAGAGTGAGAGCTCAAATGAGAGTGCATCAGAGAGAGAGAGAGAGATGTTCACTCCCAACCCTGAAGGCATGAATCATTTTACCACCATGACAATGTGTAATATTTCCACCAGATGGGGAAAAACAACTTTCATTTGCCACTACAGTGAGAACTACTCCACACTTACCCTATCCCTGCACTAATATTACTGTTAAACCCAACACTTCCCGTCTCCCAAGCTGATAAAGTCAGTCTCTATTTGTATGATTTTGCATTTTTATAACACTAGCTGTTTCTGGTTTTTTTTTTTTTTTTTTTTTTGTTCCTAGAAAAATTATTGCACTGGAAGCCACTGTGCATATGTACTCGAAACAATTGCTAACGTTTCCGTACAGTGACTTAAAAGGGACTTATGAGTCATTGTTCTGGTCTCATTTACATAAATGAAGACATGCGAGACAAAGAGAACAGTCTCGCGCACAAAGGAGAATGCTGCTATCTTTACAGTGAGCCAACAGTGGGAAATATAATTCATGCAAATGAGCCAAACAGATAAAGGCTTTCTTTGTCTAGCTGTTCTGTATATCTGATGGCTAAATTTAACTGCTCAGTTAATGCAGGGGTTTCAGATCAGATTTTTTTTTGTTGTTGTTAAATCTTATTTGTTGCAGCATATTTTTTGTCCGTAAAATTATACCTGTGAGCACAGCCTCTGCTTAAAAAAAAAAAAAGATGAACACTTACTTCATTTCAAAGCCCATGTACCAGAACTGTTTCTCTTGTTAATCTAACTTTGTAGCAGCTATCTGTTTTCCTGGGCTTGAAGGGAAATTTTGAATGTAATCATGAAGGAGAAAATGAACAATTCTCAGCTTTTGCTTTTATCCAAAATGACCAAGTGAGAAAAGCTCAAAGCAGAAAGGCTCACAGTCGATTACATAATTGGGTCAATTTACATGAAGATAATTTGTTCCTGCGACACCTTTTTCTTTTTAATATTTAGAAATTTCATCAAGATATTAATTGGTTTTTCTGCATTTATGAGGGCTTTAGTAAGAGTTAATTAATTAGTTGGAAAAGGTCTTGTTACATTATGTGCACTTCCGGCAGCAGAAAATGTGCTCATGTTGACCTCAGTGTAGCGAAAGAGACCACAGGCTTCTGAAGAATTCTCATGTGTTGCTCTGTTTCATTTTAATTGCTAATCATTCCTTTAATCTAAATGTTTAAAAAAATTTCAACAGACATTACTTTAAAGCTGTGTTCAGTAGAATTCCCAATGAACAATTATTTCTTTGCCTTTACAGCTCCAGGGGTCCCTAAGGAGAAAGATTGAGGGGCAGCCTTCTGGATACACTGCTAAACAGAATGGCCACTTCTGTGTGGGCCCAGTGCCAGACTTCAAGCGTCTTCGTATGGAGACAGGCTCTCTGCACACTGGTGCTTGCTCTGTGGATGCAGGGCAGCCTCGAAGTTTATCTGCATCTGTAGCACTGGGCCATGTTCCAAGGCGAAAAGACCCCTTCATGATGGGCCAAGGTGTAGGCAGTGATATTTTCAACATGACTCTCAGAGATATGAAGAAAGAACCAACTGATATTCAGACCTGTAGCCAGTCATCAGCAGACCCTTCAATGATGGTGTTTGACTTTAAAGATGAGGGTGGAGGACAGATTGACCCTGAACTCCAGGATCTGTTTGATGAGCTCACTAAGTCAGTTCCACCTCTCAATGACCTGGAGCTAGAGAAAATACTGAAGCAAGATGATGATGACTTTGGTTTGGATCTTGGTCGACCCAGCTCAGCTGGTGCAGCCAATCCCTGCCCTCATTTAGATAAACCAATCAAGACAGAGTACTCGCCTGATTTTGGCCAAGCACCAGGAAGCTCATCGCAGCTCAGGCCAGCATCTGCTGGACCTTCCTTCTCAATGTCCAACACTACTTTGTCAACTTCCCCCATTGGGCCTGGGCAAATGACACATAATCATGTACCACAGACCACAGGAACATCTTCAAGAGGACTACCTGCGTGGCCTGAGATGTCACATGCTGAGCAGCTAAAGCAAATGGCAGCAAACCAGCAGCCCAAACAGCAGCCCAACTCTCACCTCCACCACCAGCAACAAAGCCAGGCTGGAGGAGTGAGGAACTGGTCCTCCACCATGAGCAGCCACACCAATTCTTTTTGTCAAGAAACGATGTCCAGCACTGGTTTGCAAAACCAATCAAGAATTAGCTCTCAGGGCACTGGTCAGGGTAAAGGATTGCCAAACTGTCTCTTTAAGCCAAGTGGTTACAACCAATCAAATCCCCCTGACATGAAAGCTCTCACCAATAAACCAGTGCTGCATTTCACTCCTAAAGCATCAACTCCAACCACAGGCCAACAAATTCCCCATATGGCTGGTGCACAGAGCAAACAGACTACACCGCAGCAGTCTACGGGAGGTCAAAATATGCAGTTCCAGTTGTCTATGCAATCATCATGTCTACAACCGAAGCCCCAGAGGCCTCCTCTCAGCCAACATGGTCCTGGAATCAATTATAAAATCAACCAACAAAGACAGGTAGGACACTTATTTAAAGCATGACTGCCAAACGTTTTTAGAAATCATAAATAGGATGTTACACTGAACATCTGAATTCTGCTGATGTTTCAAGCATCAACGATATATGAAAAACAACAGAAAGGGGGAAACAATTATTTGATGGCTTTTACATTAAACAGGTTGACAAGCATATTATTTTAACACAACATCAGGAGAACCAGACTTGTTGAGTGTTGTATTTAAGCTGTCTCGGACTGAAATGTTTATTTTTGTACTCTCTTGGGAAAGACATAAGCGAACATGATTAAAATGCTAACATTAACTGTGGATTGTATAACAGTATTACTTTTATTTGAGGTAATGCCAGCATATTGTCCTGGGAATATTTGATTAATCTCAAAATCCATATTAGTTTTTCCTCATCATTCTAAGTGCTGCTGGTCCATCTGCTCTAGTCAGATAATGTGTAGCGTTTATGGACGGGTGCAAAAAACAAATTTCTCTTCATCATCTGGATTTGCATTGACCATGAAGCTCACCCTGCACTCTGCCAGCGTCGTCTCTTTACTTTATGCAACTATAAGTGGTTTTGCTGTGTTGTTAGTTTGTTCCCCTTGTCGCTATAAATCTCAGTTTCTTGTGTCTGAGCAGTTGTAGGGCATCTTGAATATGTATATCCCCTCAAAGCGTTTTGACGAGGGTCCTGGCTCGCTAGACTGTGATGGATTAACATGCAAGACTTCTAATTTCTCCGCCTGTCACAGTTACTCAGTGCCAAGGCATAGATGTGCACAGCAGGATTTGCTAATTGGAGTTTGTTAGCTGTGAGGGACAAGTTCTGGAAAATGACAGTAATCTGCTTAGCCTGGTGCTCGTGGTTGAACCTCTGATTTGTTATGATTGGGGGGATTTAGAACATCCCCCTTTTTTGGACAAACAGCATCTCCTGTGTCACTCTGCGCAAAGCGATAACATGAACTGCTCAAAAACACCATATCTCCAGTATGGTTCTCAGTGAAGAGGATGCTAAGGGAGCAGAGATTAACCTGAATTAAATCATACTTTAGCTATTATTCAGATTGTTCCCAATATTCAGGAATTCATTTCAGATAAAATGTACAAAAAGTATGAATTAACTGTTATGTTGCATTGTTTTAAACATGGATTTAAATATAATTTAGATATTGTAATCTTGAATAAAGATGAGGTACTTTTGAGGTATTTTTGTAATAGAGGCATGTCAGGGGGAAAATATATTTCTTTTTACTCAAGAAGCTATAAAGAGCGTAGATACTTAACAAATGTATCAGGATGGACAGTGAGGTCATCTATAAAATTTAGCCATTCAGTGCAAATAATACAAATTCAATTAAAGTTGAAGAAATCCTACATTCTGTTAAATGTATTGCTTGCTGAGGCAAAAAAGGTACACCCGTGCCTGTGTGGGTTTCCTCTAGGCAACTACAACCCTAAGCAGAACAACCCATTTTACTAATAATGAATGCTTGAATGGTGCAACTGACCCTAGGCTTGTGAGATAGTGTGAGATAGTGTTCATTAGGTCACTGTCCCATTGTGCCTCCAGGCTGTTCCCATTTGACAGGAGTATTGCCCATGGTGTGGAAGGGGTGAAGGCTGCAACAGTGCAGAGGAAGAAAAAGAAAGGGGTGTGGCCAGACAATTGTAACACGTGCCATGGAAACATTACTTCAATACAGGGAAAGAATACTAGAAGCTGGTTACAAGGTGGCTGTAGCTTCTAGTCACTAACATAAACTTTAGTGAGTTTTTTGTTATTATTAATGAACCAGGACCAAGGCGGGAATGCCTGCAAAACAGAAATCAGGACACTAAATAAACCGAACAGGCTTTTGTGCGTATAGTGTATAGCAGGGGTGCTAAATCCTGTTCCAGGTGATCTACCTTTCTAAAGATTTTAACTCCAACCCTAATGGGGCCCATCTGACAAATCCAATCATCGCTTTAAATCTTCACTTTCAAGTCTTAAGCCTTGATTAGGTGAGTGGATGGTTAGATGGGCATAATTAGGGTTAGAGTGAACATCTTCAGGAAGGTAGATCATTGGGAACAGGATTGGGTGTCCCTGGTGTATAGTATGTATCCACTGAAGCCACATTCTTAATTGTTCGCTAATAATTTAAGAAGCTGTAGCATAAAGGTTAGAGCTTAAGTATGCAGGTTTTTGTGTATGCTGACTACTGGTGTTCAAGGATGGGTTAAACTTATAAAATTAATAGAGGTCATATTCAGTGTTCAGAGTATGTGTGTGCTCAATCACAGAGATGTAACCTTAAACACTTTTAATCTTTAACATCTTATTAAAAGACTTTTATTAGCTCTTAAGTCTAATATCTCTAACATTTAGGTGATCAAAAGGATTCAGTAGGTGGTCTGGATGAGATAAATACTCACAAGCTATTTATTATTATTTTTTAACATCAAAAAATTTTAAGTGTATTTAAAAAAAATATATATATATATAATGATAATAATTTAAGTGTATTCCATGAATTACATTCATGTAGGAGCCAACAAGTTTGGGTTTGGAATTTTTTCCATGCAGCTGAGGATTGAGTAACTACGTGTGTGTTTGTTTTGCAATTTAAATGCCAATTCAGTGACAGGAAAATTATATTAAAAATAAATACATGAAATACAGCTACTATAAATGCAGCAGTGGGGTTATGACCAAGTATTAAAACTAATGAACAACAAAAAAAAGGGGTTTTAAGAAAATCTTAAAGCTAAGTTCCACAACCAGATGTGGAAATATTTCTTCATGAGTAACCACAAAGTCATGAGAAGTAAGTCTGTAAGAGCTAACATTTAATTCTACTAATAGAAAAAAAAATTTTAAGTTTTTTCTTAAATCAGCAAATTAAAAAAAAAAAACATCTAGTTTCACTATTGTCACTCACTCATTTGCCAAACCGCCTAATCCTACTACAGGAATCACATGGAGGCTGAGCCCTATGTCTTCTGACACTTAGCGAAGGCTGGGTGTACCCTGAACAGCTCATCAGACCATTCACTTTTACACCTGGGGCAATTTTTAACAGCCAGTTAGCCTAACGTGCAGTCTTTGGACTGTGGGAGGAAACCAAAGTATGCATAGGAAACCCACACAAGCACAGGGAGAACATGCCAACTCCACACAGAAACGCCCGAGCCCAGAACTCAAACCCAGGACCTTCTTGCTGTGATGTGGACGTGCTAACCACTATGCCACGGTGCCACACTATTTTCACTACAGTCCACATTTATTTATTTTGTTTTTATGCGTAAATAGCTCTACAACATGCATTTCATCTGGTTATTAATATGCTGAGACCTCATTATGTATCATATAACACATACAGAATATGAGCTATATCCATAACTTGCCTGGGTAATTAAGGATGATATTTTAGCATTATTGTTCTTGAGAATTAGGAAAATTAAAAAAGTCTGCCCTTTAAAAAGCTGTCGTTTGTTTGACTGAAAGAAATAGTGCTGATGGCAGCACTGATGGGGTTAAACACACTGCTGAAATGGAAACAAAGACACGGATTCTGCTACAACAGGGGAGAAAAATGGGAGTGCTCAGAGTCTTCCCACAGTCAACTGAATTAGTAATGCCATGGAAATAAAGGTCCCGAAATGGTGCCACAGTCCCTCTGGAACCCTCATGAGCAGAGCTGAACTTCCTCCCACCAGGAGCAGCTTGTAAAATTCCTGTGAAAAGATCAAGATATGGGCTCTGTTTTTCATTTTCTTGTTCTCACAGTCTGTTGATCAGCCGTCAGCTTGAGTGCCTCAAAAACTGGGATCCATATTTCCAAGGGTGTTCAGGCCTGTGATGGAACTCTAATGGAAATCTTTGTGTTCAGACAGGAGGCAAAGTGCTTCATTCCACACAGGGAGATTTTTATGCTGTTACATAGATCATCCTGATTTTATGACTTATTCTAAATGTCTTATTTATGTTTGAAGTGTTATTCTGATTGATATAAGTCAAGTGTGTAATATATGTGCTTGTTGGTTTGGATGTGAGACAGTTGGCCCTGTAGGAGCTTCTGTGGCAGATTTTAATTGATTATAACTTGAAATATAAGAGCTTGTCAATTATTTACTATAATATTGTTTAACATAAGATTACACTACAATACTTTGCAAATTAAATTATATAGGAGATGAAATACAAGTGGAAGTATGACTTGGCAGTAGTTAAAAACAGTAAGTGATTGTAATTATCAGAATGAAATGGAAACACGAAGAACGTCACTGATAATATCTCCATGTTTAATTCACCCACAAAAACAAAGCCTTCTTCAGCAGTTTTAAAGTTGAATTTTTGGCCTAGATCTGTAACATCTTTAATGCATTTATGGGAGTTCAGTTTCCAGAGTTATAAAACACAAAGGTTTGACATTTGGTTTCAATAAAAAATGAGGTTTTATGAAGCAATTTTGCATCGAAGATCAGCCCATCACTGAATGTTATATTCCTCCTTCTCAACACGTTCTTCACACTTCTCTGCTTTACCATGTTAGATTTTCCCCTTCACTTTTGCTGGATTCCCATCTCACTCAAAAAAAAAGAGGGTAAGGGGGTGCCAGGTTGTTGGAGCTGCAGTGCAAGGCGAGTGCTTGTTTCCTGGGAAAGTGATCTGGGGCCAAGTACAGATGCCGAGCTGCTCCCTGGGGACGGCGTTCCTGCCTTCAGACTGCAGTGTTGTGAGAGAGCAGCAAGGCTCGGGCCTGAAGCCCTGTCAGCTGCTTATAATGCAGGGTAGAATGAGAGCCTAAATCACAGCCTTCCTTTATGGAGTCCGCAACCACATGTGGTATTCATTTAACGATGTACTGAGGAGCGAAGAGTGGAGCAGTGATGGAAAACAGCTTTATGACACATCAAGATGACAAAGAACGGATTAGAGAGCCATCCACGCTAATGAAACTCTCAGTCCCTCCTTCGCATACAGCACAGACCATTGAAAGGCAATTTCAATGTAACGTGAAGGCAGTTTTGGCTCGTTTTCAGATTGGTCATGATTTCTCGCCATGCCTTTAATTGGAGGTAATACGAAGCAGGGAATGAACTCTCACAACATCCTAGCTTGTTCTAAAACATGACGAGTTCTGGGAAGTGTGACTTTAAGCTTACATCATTATTTGGAAGAAGTTGGTTAAAATATATTGTGTATTAGATGTCAAAACTCTGATATTTCATGTAGTCCTATTAAAAACAATGACCTGCAAAATGCCATGTGCGTATTACAACAGGGGTAAAAATCTCAGTCTTCACATTGGAGTTGGTCATCTGAAACCACAGCAGGGAAACAGATGCTCTTCACTCACCCTGTAATTAATTAGAGAACTTCCCATGGCTGATCCATCTCAGCATGTGACCTTAGCAAGTTCCTCCTCAGCTCTTCTGAGGCGCTGCCTGTACCAGTGCAGATAGGATTGCCCCTGAATGGGACCTCATGTAAAGTGTACTTTTTCTCAAATCCCCTTTTCCATGGCTTGTTGAAGCAGGGAATTCCTCCCGTAACACACAAGGTTCTTTTCAGTGCTTTTGTTAACAGACCTCCAGTGTGGGTTTTTGGAGATGGCTTCTCATTTAGACATCAATTCTCAAAGCAATGGCCTTTCGCTACACTGCTGCTGAAGCCATTTTGTCTCAAGAAATGTTTCATGTCAACACAGTGACTGACAGTGTATACACTCTGTGTGTGTGTGTGTGTGTGTGTGTGTGTGTGTGTGTGTGTGTGTGTGTGAAGCTTGTTCTGGGAAATGCCTGCAGTAAGAACTTTACCCACTCAAAAATATTACCACTTTTGTGTTTTTGTGGTTCGATCCTTGGTTCTCATTGCAGCGTGATGTTTTAGGATTCAGGATCACAGGCAGTTTTAATGTTAAGATTTTGTTTAAAAGGGGATAATACTTTTATAGGTTTTTAAATTGTGCCACGGTGGGCATTTGTTTTTTGTTTTTTGTGGAGTTTACATGCTCTCCTCAAGTTTTTCTCCGGGTGCTCCGATTCTCTTCCACAATCCAAAGACATGCACATTGCCCCTAGGTGTGAATATGAGTGTGAATGGTTGTGTGAGTGTGTTGGCTTTGTGATGGTCCGGTGAGTTGTTCTTGGTGTACTGCTTTTGCCCACTGTTGGCTGAGATGGGCTCGAGCCTCCCTGTGACTTTAATAGGATTGACTGGTTTGGCACATGAGTAAATAAGTAAGTGAGTAAAATCTAATAGATTCTAGAGAATGACATATTGTTATCTGACAACAAAGGAGCATCTAAAGACAGAAACATCTAAGAAAAACTAAATGAACCCTAAAACAATCCTGTAGCTTTATTGATTTATTTATTTATTCATTTTCAAAAACATAATTGCCTGTAGTCACAGGAAGATTTCTTTTTAATACTTAGGGCACATTATGTCTTCAATTTTTTTATTGGCTCTTAAATGTTCTCTCCATTTAATTTAACAAGTATACCTGAGATGTGTGCTATGTTATGGTTATTCATACAAGCTCAGTAACACCTGCCCAGGACCTAAACCAGACCTCTTATTGCCTTACCTTTAGAACTGGTTTGATCCAGCTTGCTTTTACAATAAAACTTCAAAGTCATGGTTTGTAACAGATTGCTGGTCTGGTGTTGTTTTTGAGAGAAACTGATGTGTTCCTGGTCGTGATGTGATGTGATCTTTCGGAGGAAAGCAGGAATAGGAAGATCCAGCTGCATTTGGTGAGGATTATTGGTATTCAAAACATGTTCGGGGTGAAACATAACGGGCAAGGAGAAAATGGGAATATTGTGGACTTCCCAATAGCTAAAGGAGACCTTTTTTTTCAGAATGTGCACATATTAAATGGTTCCTCAGCACCTTAAGCAAATAATTTTTTTTTATCCATTCCTGATGTGATCTAATCAAAAACGTATCTATATTTATGATTTTTTGTTTTTTAAGATCCTTATGATCACTTCAGGAATAATTCTAAGCAAATTTGTTAACCTCCTACAAATCACATTCATTCATTTTATAAGCCGCTTGATCCTCATAAGGTTCGCAGGGCCCATCTCAGCCAACTCTGGGCGAGGGCAGGATGCACCCTTGCCAAGCAATCACAGGGCCAACACATGTACAACCATTCTAATTCACATTCACTACAAATTATACTGTTAGACTTTATTTGAAAAACCAACAACAAATTTATTTATTTGTCATACCAGCTTTAGGCATTACAGTGGCTAGATTCATCATATTGGAATGGCCATCTTTTATAAGATTTTTTTTGCCCAAATGTCTTTCCTATAGAACTAGCCTTCACAGTGTTTACTAAAAATGATGCAGATGGGTGACAAATTTAATGAAAAACTAGTGGCGCTGCTATAGATTTCTATCCTGGTGAAAGTCGTGACTGAATGGTTTGATGAAAATGATGTACATCATATGAACTTCAGTCACCAATTCTCAATCCAAATGAACATGTATGCATGTATGTAAGATACTGACTCGACATATTAGATAATACACTCTATCATCATTAAAACACATACAGATCTAATATCTTTTGGAAAAATGGTGTTCGTCCTGCCAATTAAGTTACACCGATTTGTAATATTCAGTGATTAGCCATAACATTAACACCAGCTCACCTGACTGAGGCTAGGTAGCCTGATACCGAGTAAGTTGTAATGCAGTGTGTTCTGTCACCTTTCTATCATAGACAGAATTAACAGTTTCAGTTGTGCTACAGTAGCTTTTTTGTGGGATCAGATATACTGGCCTTTGCTCCACACATGCCTCCAAAAGCTTTGGACACCCATGACAGTCTTGCCAGTTCACTGGTTTTCCTTCCTTGGACCACCTTCATTAGGCACTTACCACGGCATACCAGGAACCCCCACAAGACCTGCCATTTTGGAGATGGATAGTCACTCAGAAGTCACTCAGATCCTTACGTTTGCTCAGTGGTTATTTTTATTTAATTTTATTTTTACCCACTTAGGAGCCCATCCCAGCAGACTCCAGGCAAAGACGGTTTACTCCCTGAACAGCTCGCCAAACCATTGAAGGGCTTGTCTAGAATAAATGCATACAATGTTTCTGCAAAATGAAAAAGGATCTTTACATCAGTCATAGGGGTAGTGGTGGACCAGTGGTAGGGTGCTGGCTTACTGATCCGAAGGTCGGGGGTTCAAGCCCGACTGTCACCAGGTTGTCACCGCTGTGCCCCCAGTGCAGCTAACTGGGTTATCAAAGGCCGGCCATGTCCAAGGCATGTAAAAGAACCATTGGTATCATTCGTAATGAGTAGGCCCCACTGAGTTTCTGCCCTGCGATGGCCTGGCGAGCTGTCTAGTGTGTACTCTGCCTCACCCAGAGTCGGCTGAGATGGACACCAGCCTCTCCACGGCCCTAACTAGGATTAAGTGGTGCAGAAATGACGATGAATGAATGTCAGTCATGTGTCGTAATATACTAAAATTATATTTCAGTGAAATTCATACTTGTTTTTACAAGTAAACCAAATAACTTTTTGTCAGCCATGACATGTATTGGTCCTTTATTTCTTATAATGGGCATTAGGGAAGGGAAGAAAAAAAAAAAAAAGTCGTGGGAACTGGATGACACAATGTATTGCTTGTAACGTGAAACCACACACTTTAAAGCATCAAAATAATTGATGAACTCTGCCATCTAGTGAGCAAACCATGCAATCACACTTTAATAAAACCAATCAGAAAGAAACATGTATCCACTGCAATGATAACCCTAACAATTAAGATCTTAAATGTAATGTATAATGGACAAGTTGCAGTATGGCTAAATGTTTAAAAGTGATTGTAAGATAAACACTAGTTCAGCATATATGTATAAGCCATGGCCTAATGGTTAGAGAAGTGGGTTTGGGACCAAAAGGTCCCTGGTTTGATTCCAGAACCAGCAGGAAATATGTGTGGTGGAGGGAGGAGTAAGCAGTACCTTCCCTTCCTCCACCTTCATGGCTAAAGTGCCCTTGAGCAAGGCAGCTAACCCCCAACCGCTCTCCGGGTACCACAATGAAGCAGCCCGCTGCTCCAAGTGTGTGTGCTCACTGTTTACGTGTGTGTGCTCACTTTGGATGGGTTAAATGCAGAGCCAGATTTCCCTTTCGGGATTAATACAGTATATTAAAATCTGTGGGCAGTGACAGCTCAGTAGTTAAGGCTCTGGGATACTGATCAGAAGGTTGGCAGTTCAAGCCCCAATACCACCAAGCTCTGACTGTTGCATCCTTGAGCAAGGCTCTCAACTGCTCAGTTGTAAATGAGATAAAAATGTAAGCTGCTCTGGATAAGGGCATCTACCAATTGCCTTAAATGTGAATGTAAAATGTTAATAAAAATTATTAACACAGATTAAATGTAATACATTTGACTAGTCAGTTATTCAGTATAGAGTGGAAAGGTAGCATAGAATTTAGCACATGCGTCTCACAGCAAGGAGGTCCAGGGCTCGGGCATTTGTGTGTAGAGTTTGCATGTTATCCCTGTGCTTGTGTGGGTTTCCTCTGGGTACTCCAGTTTCTTCCCGTAGTCCAAAGTCATGCACATTAGGCTAACTGGCTGTTCCAAATTGCTACTAGGTGTGATTGTGAATGGTTGTGTGTATTGCCCTGTGTTGGTCTGGCGAACTGTTCAGGATGTACCTCGCCTGCACCCAGTGTTGGCTGGGATAGGCACCTGCCTATCTGTGACCCTAGTAGGATTAAGCAGTTCAGCAAATGAGTGAGTGAGTGAGAGTGTGAGAATTTTTCAGATTAAATTCATTATCACTTCAGAAGAATTGCAATAAACATTTATTCTATGACTAAACAATGTCTTTGTCTTTCTCATGTGTTCATAGGGATTGGCACCAGGGTTACGTTTTTCAGCAAACGGCTGTCTGGTGACCCAGCAGCAACAGCAGCAGCATCCATCCGCACCTAGTGCTCAACAGATAAACAACAGCAAAGGACAGAGACAGCTAAACCAACCTCAGCAGCATACTAGCGACACAGTGAGTAACAGATCAAAATGGATTGCAGTCATTTTCAGTCATTGTCTATATTCAATAATATGTATTGTAATTTATTGTAATTATTGTAATAATAATATAATTCAGAATATGCTTCAACTAACATTTTAACTGATATCAGAGTGTAAGTCCTGCCTTCTTCTCTTCCAGTTTATAGTTTCCCATATTTTACACGCCTTATACATTTTGGACAACAAAAAATCAACAACACACAAAACTAAGAAAATGCAACATTTAATTAAATAGAGGAGTCTGAGAAATACATAATAGTTTTGATAGACTATTTGGATCTTTAGAATTTGAACCCAGATATCTATTGGGTATTGTGTTCTGTTTGTTATAATTTTTTGTTTGTTTGTTTGTTTGTTTGTTTGTTTTTTGTGAATATTTCAGGAGAAATTTAACCCACAAGATCAGTTTAACAGGCATCTAACAAGACCTCCACCTGACTACAAACAATCGCAGCATCCAAACCTTTACCCAGGTATCATTTTACTTTGCCTTTTTAAAAAAAAAATTCTCTAATAAAAAAAACATTTGCTTATCTTTTGGACTAATTGCACAAATAGCATTACAAGATGTTGAAGCTGAGATTTACACCTACAGTTGAAAGATAGGCAGAATAACTTACTTTTGCATTACATTTTAACAACTTAGCACTTGAGGGTTAATGGCCTTGTTCAAGGACCCAACAGTTGCAGCTTGGTGGTACTGGAGCTTGAACCCCTGACCTTCCGATCAGGAGCCAAGTGCTACTGACAGGAGCCCAGTGTTACAGTGAACTACCACTGTCCAGAGATTCCAGAGAAATTTGTAATTTTTTTTTTTGATAATCAAATCCAATTTCATGTATGCAGTAGAGAATTATTATACATGTAACCTATTATTTTAAAATTCATTAGAATTCATTAAAATAACATTTATTAGAATTTCATTAGAAGAATAGTCTAAAATACATTATTTCGACTTTTGTATTTTCTCCCCATTCCAGTCACTACATGAACATCAGTATGTTAATTAATTTACCACCTGTTCTATGTAATGCCTCAGATGAATATTATTATCATTATTAAACTTCAGTTTAGTTCATTACTCTGGTGATGTTTGAACATTCAGTTGTGACTCAACATGGTAATTCTCATAACAAACTTCCTCACGTGCTGTTCTGTGCCCAGGTCTGACATCATCCCCAATGGCTAGTAACAACTCTGACCAGAGGGAGATCCAGTCCATCTCATGCCATGTATCCAACAGTCAGGGAGTCAAAATACCACCCAACTCTGGAGACAGAATTTTCCCCAGTAGATCTGATCATGCAGAAGTCCAAAACTGTGCAGGGCAAATGCACCAACAGCCTAACAGCCAGATACAAATTGGGATACATCAAAACAAGCCACAGTTCCAGGGGATTGCCCCTAACATACAGCATGTAAGACCCAGTGCGACCCAAGAGCCAATCCTTGGCCAAGGACTGGGATGCATGACCACCACTGGAAACAGGGACAGTGGCATAAGCTGGGAAGATGTTACAAAGCAGCTAGATGTAAAGAGACTTCCAGGTACAGTACCATCCCAGGGTCCACAAACTGATGTTCACTTCCCACCAAGAAATATTGGCCCACCAAATCCGGTAGTGGTGCCCCATTCTGGATTGATCCCTTTAAACCCTGGCATTAGAGGAACTGCTCCTAGAGCCAGCCAGCCACGCATACCCCCACTTCCCGGGATCAGCAGATTAAACCAATCCTCTCCCACACCACAGGGATGCATGAACACATACGTAGGTACACCACAAAGCCCTGGTGCCTATCAGAACAACCGTGCAGGCCGCCTCACTTTTGATTTTCTGCAGGATGGAGATAATACAGTACCAGGGATCAATGCAGACTCGGATTTTATCGATTCTCTGCTTAAATCAGGTTCAGGCAATGATGACTGGATGAAAGATATAAACCTGGAAGAGATTCTGGGTGGTCACTCATGAAAGAGAGACTCAGGAACACAAATGAGAATGATGACTTTACTTATTTTGGTATTTTACTAAGTGGTTAAGTGATTGAAGCTTTGAAAGAGCTTCGAGGTATATTTTAAGGCACCTAACATAAGGGACTGGCTTGATTTTACAGCTATCATTATACTTAGATTTAGCTTTTAATCATATTATCTTATATGTTATAAAGGTCCATGTTCGCAGTATTTATGGTCTTCATATAATTATACACATCCCTTTGTAAACATATGCAGATTGGTAAGTACTGTAAAGGTCAGCCGTAGTAAGCTCTGATGTATTTGAATACAGTGCAACAAGCTGGCACACTAGTGAATGTTATATCTTAAAGATGAGTTGGGAGAGAGGCATTCATTAAATCTAGCTTGTCATGCAATATGAATAAGACAAACAACTTTGTCATTGTAGATTTAAGGAACCTGCAGTGGCAGTGAAATGATGTATTGGCAAAGATGCTGTTTATGAGCATATACCCTGTTGTAAGATCCTTCCTGAGTCCAAAACAGCATGTCATAATGCTCCATCTCTAAAACTGAAACCACAGGACTTGGTCTGGGCAGAGATCTAAAATTGGATTCCCTATATTCACTTAAAAATAGACATTAAGTATTAAAATGTCTCAATACATCATATCGCTAATATTGTATTTATAAATATATTAATTATATTGTGTGTTTTTTTTAACTAGTCTTTTCTATAATGCTGAATAAGGCTGTAATAAATGTGTATATCCTGTGATGTCAATTTAGTCTTTGAATACTGACAATTACAATAAACTCTAGTTATGCAGATTTACTGACCATTTGTGTAGAGCGATTTTAAATGTACTACCCTGTGAACCTCTTGTCAAACATAATAAGCCTGTGATAAGGTGTGGTTGAATTTCTGATCTATGTTTGGCGTATAAACGTGACAGACAATAAAGCTAGCTCTGCACTGCGGGTGTAAAAGGGAGATCTAAACATGCCTAGTTTTAAAGTAATTATTATTTAAATGTTGATGTTTATTCATTCATTCATTCATTCATCTTCTGAACCGCTTATTCCTAATTAGGGTCGCGGGGAGGCTGGCGCCCATCTC
>JAOUQZ010000049.1:17056047-17068256 GCA_028564935.1 Neosilurus hyrtlii | reverse complement strand
AGTATTAAATCTAGAGTGTGGCCAGCCTTATGAATGGGTCCTGATTTACCCCTAATGAATCTAGAATAGATACGAACGCTGTTCTTTAAGGATCCTCTCGTTTATCAAAATGAATATTTAAGTCACCAACAATTAAAGCTTTATCTAAAGAAACAACCAGGTTAGAAATGCCAGTTAGACAAGGTTGGTGTATAAAACTGTATCTTCGCTTAATTGCATCACATGCTATTAAGGTAAAATTAAATGGCAAAGCAGCTCAACACCTAACATTGATTTTGAAAAAATAACTTTTCTACTCTCCTGGTATGATAAGTTGAGCTGGCTGACTGGAAGTACCTTAAAAAAGAGAATGTACTGCTGACATTTTAGTGAAACCGTTCCTAATTAAGGATAATAAGGAATGAAGAATACCTGCCTTTTGGCTTTTACCAAAACATGCCTCATGGAATTGGACTGGGAAGAGAACATAATAATAAGTGGTTTCAGAAGTCCATTTTGAGATCATCAAGAAAAGTCGAGGTTGTTCACATCAATCTGAGGTACTGTAACACTATATTAATCCGAGGGAAAACATGTACCTCTGATATTGAACTGCTGACAATACCCCCTCCTCTTACCCCATGAAATGTAATTTTTCACTTTGGGTTACACTGATCCACGAGCAAATGCATTGAAATTAAATAGGTTTCTGGAGACATATGTATGTGACTTTTGCCACTACACATAGATCCTGCAATGGACTGACAAGCTGTTCAGGGTACCAATGAATGAGTAAATAAATAAAGATAAGACATTGCCATAATATAAATCTGAACCCTGAAGAAGGGACAACAAGGCAGAGTCATCTGAAAACTTTTTCCCCATTTTTTTCTTTTGAGAAACTCTCTGCAACTGTCTGTCTACATAATCAAAAACAGGGGAACAAAGATGCAACCCTCTGCTTTGTTGTCTCTTTAGATTCAGATTATGGCCATGACTTATCTTCATTCATTCGTTTGCCAAACTGCTTAATCCTACTAATATCGTGGGGAGCTGTCTCAGCTGGCTGTTGACAAAGGCAGGGTACACACTAAAACACATACAACCATTGTAACTGCTTGGTTAAATAAACCTGTCTAAGATAAGTCTACTGATAAGTCTAAATCATGGTGTTTGGTCAAAACTTTGACAGGACACACATAACATGTACATATACATAACATAATGTCATAATTGACATATGTTATGATGTACATCTAAAAAGTGCTTCACCAATATTACCAACGTATGTGTGTGTGTGTGTGTAAGTGTGTCTGTGTGCAATGTGTGTCTGTTTGCACATATCCTGTTGCACTTTTACCGTTGTGTTGGTCTGCCTTCAGGGAAATAGTATTTTTATTTTATTCAGTAATTCAAATTATAAGGATATTATTACAAGTAAGGATAGAATTATGATTCGTTATAGCTTACAAATAATTAGCATCATTAATAGTGCCAGTGGAAAGTCCTCATAAGTATAAAGGTGACACAGCATGTGGCTGTGCGTGCATATGGTCAGGAAAGACAGAGAGGAACTATATGACAAAGACATCCTTAGGGAAAACCGATTAGAACAAACTCAAACAAAGGAGGATGTAAGGAAGACACATCAAACAGACTAAATTTATGAACTGCATCCTGACAATAAAGTCCTCGGGGATTCACCTTGCTCAAATAACCAATTTTCAAAAGCAGTTGAATGTCAACATCAGAGCTTTAAAATGTGAAAACCTGGCAAAGTGACCAACTGACTACAGAACAACTAAAGTCCCGAGATAGTGAAGATGACTTTGATTTTATTTACAATTTATGAGCATCTGATATAGGTGTATATTCTGTGTATGCTCATTTATAAATTGTAATATCTTTAGTGACTTGTGCTTTTTAAGCTGACATATAATAACATCCAAGATAAGGGGGAAAAACCATTAAGAGCAGGTACACTATATGATCAAATGTTTGTGGACACCTGAGCATCACACTTACATGTGCATGTTCATTGGAGTTGAGGTCAGGGTTGTGTGCAGGCCACTTGAAGCCTTTCACTCCATTGGTTCATGTCCTCATAGACCTCACTTTGTGCACACGGGCATTGTCAATGCTAGAGCTTGTCTAGGCTCCTTAGTTAGTTATTGTAATGTTGCAACATATAGACATACAGTTCTGTTTCCCATTTTGTGGCAACAGTTAGGGGAAAAACCACATATGGCCATGATTGTCAGGCACCCACAAACCAAAGGCCACATAATATAGCTCTTTGGCACCATTAGCCAATTTATTGGACACAAGATGTCCTGTAAAAGTGTATGCATGCTATCTTTTAATCTTTGAGCACTCCTTAAGCATGTAATGCAGAGTAACTTAATCAAAATGCAGAGTTTGCATTGTCTGCTCACTTCATAAATTGCTGGATAGTTCATTATGAAAAAATCACAATGCTGTGTGATATGATGTTGTTGTTTATCAGTATATACTTACTCACTCATTTTCCAAACTGCTTAATCATATAAGGGTCTAGGGGAGGCTGACAACTATCTCAGCCAACACTAGGAGAAGGTGAGATACACCCTGAATAGATCTCCAGCTCACTGGAGGGCCAACAAAAACATTCACAGCTTGGAACAGCCAATTAGCCTAATGTGCATGCAAACTCCACACAGAAATGCCCGAGCCCAAGATTTGAACCCAGAACCTTTTTGCAGGAAAATAGGAAATAAGTTTCAATATACTTTTATTGTCATTCATCTATTTTTGTGCTTAAAAGTACATTACTCAATCATCTCATTCATTTTTACAACAGTTTCTCAAAAATGTATACACTTATACACTTTGTATATAGAATATTAATATTAGCACAAGCGAGCTGCCCTGGGGTGTACCCCGCTCTCGCCCAGAGACAGCTGAGATGGGCGCCAGCCTCCCCACGACCCTAATTAGGATTAAGCTGGTTAGAAAATGAATAAATGAAATAATATCAGCACAAAAATAAATTATTTTATCTTGTGAATATCTTTTAATTATTATTAAAATAAAATAATTAATATTTTGACACAAAACAGTTCTGTTCATACATACGGCATTGATTATTATTAAATATTTACAAATAGTATTTTAAATACAGTGTGCATTAATTAATATCTAAATTAGTATGCCATTATTTTAATATACATCTATATGAACATAAATTTAAAAACACAATATGACCATAAATATTTCAAAATCAACAAAGAAAGAAACATACATTTAAATATTTGAAACTAATCATGATTCAATGCTATACAATCACATATAAATACACATGTTCATACATACACTGTAACAATATGCAATACATACACATAGATTTAATTTCTATAATTAATTTATGTGCTTATTATGAGATTGCTGTTTAAAAACTGTACATTTCATTGATAAATACCATTTTTCTGCTTTCTCCACCCTCACCTTGATGTAAAACCAGTGTGAGTGCAGCTAGTGGACTCTAGTATATTGTTACAGTAAAATATGAGGTTCAACTTAAATATTATTTGGCTGTTTTACTTGTGTTGACGAAATGTAAGCTTTCTGGTTCCTTCATTTTTCTGCAATGTGTTTTATCTACTGAAGTACTGAAACAATGACACTTACTGTATAGTATGTATTGAAAACAAAAAATAAATTAAATACATTACATATAAAATGTAAGCTGAGCTCTTCTGCACTGGTGTTGTGTCCTGGGTTACATACTGAGAGCAGAGGGAACAGGACTGAGCCATGAAAGAAAGGCTGTGTCCCTCTACACAATGCTGCATACAGGAACTATCCATCATAGTTGTGTAGGAACCTCATCTTTAGAAAATTGAAGTTGCATACTACTGGATTTTAGGATTAAACCAGTCCTTTGTGTTGTTCAAGCATGAACAACCTAAGGGAAAAAATGGAAAATTGTTTAATGTTGTGACAGTAAGTGCTTATTATGCACTTTATTATTTCCCTGACTTTAACACCATAAGTGCGAAAATATTTTTGTCTGCCTTTAGTTTAACCTTAAAAACAATCCATCAACACTAACACGTGATTACATCTAAACTAAATGTGGCAAGTATCACTGACCAAGACAAGGCTGTATGGCAAGACAAGGCCATAACCCATGGTTTGATTTCAATAATGTTTCATAACTGATTTAATACTACATAAAGATATAAATACTGATATTTTTATATAGCCAACAGAGTGCTAGTCCATCCTACTTGCTTATAACAAAATAGAATTATAGAATAACCAGAATAGGATAATTAACTTTACCTTCTTCCTAGTAGGTCCAAATATCACACCATGTACAGCACCGAGGATCTGTACAACACAGAATATAGCTTGCAGTCCATTGACAGCCATGATGGTAGAGAAGAGAACAATGTTCCACACTACAATGCCACGAGGTTCCTCACAGGCAGACGGCCATCTCTCTCGCTCATACAAGTAACTTTTTGCGCTAAAATAAAAATGATTCAAACATAAATGTTGGCACCTGCATAGCTCACATCCTCAAATACACACACACACACCCACACACCCACACGCACATTTTATACAGCTTATAATTATGGCACACTCACGTGCTTGGCCTATTTGTGTGTCATAACACTAGAAGAGGAAGTACTAAAAAACTTCCATTTTAGTTCAAACACTATGGAAACAAACATTTCCATGCACACCCTTGCCTTGTATGGGAAAAATAAACGTCTACTTTTAAATTTTAATATATTAAATTATTATATAAAATGGGCAAATTATAAAAATAACTGGTTGATAAGCTTTGTTTAACTTCCAGCATATAGGAATGGAAGGAGACATAGAGACTTACTCTAAACTCATAATTTTCAGAGGTCTCTCCCACTTCAGACCTTCAGTTCCATTGTGCACACATAGAGGTCCTCTTGTTAGTCCCGTACCGTTGAACAAGAAACACAGACCGGCTACAAACACAGCCACACATGAGTAGACTATCCGACACAGCATCTAGGAACATAAAACTGCCCGGTCAGCAAACTGCGTTGAAATGACATGCTGAGTGAATTCTGCTTACAAAGTGAACAGAGCCATTCAATTTTTCCATTGAGTTGTATACTTCAGTTGGTCAATTTACGTTGCTAAACCACTAAGGTGATTCACTGATTACACATGAACATACTGATTACACATAAACATGATGGCACAGTGAAGGAAATTTAGTTTAAGAATGAGTCAAATAATTTTTTTTTTTAAATTTTGAAATCAACTCACATTAGTTCGGAATTGACAGCATCCTTTTTTTGCATCATTTGTTGCAAAGCCACGAGCAGCCACAAGCACCTGACAAAAATAAACACACACATGCTGTCTGGTTTAAACAGAGGGCTGCCCAACCTGAGACAGTGTTATCACATGACATATCGATCATACACTTAAACCAATGCACACAAACTACCACACAGATGAATGTCTGCTCAGCGTGTGATGCTCGAAGAACAAAAACAAGCTATATGCTGTTGGACTGTGGATACAAAACTATCATTTCTATTCTGAAATGCAGTAGTGTAGCTTTAAAGCTTCCACGAAAGCTTAAACTTATGAGTGGGCATTATGCTTTATTGTAAAAGCATAATAGTACAGCACTTACTACAAATCCAGAAGCCCATATTCCTGTGCACCATGTGGCCTCAGGAGTGATGTGATGTTCAAGCAGGTATTTATAACTGAATCCGGGAAAAAGCAGGAGCAGATTGGCCAGCGTGCTCACTAGTGCCAGAAGAATCATGATCACAGGCAGATATTTCAATCCGCAGAAGGAACACATTTTTACAGGGCAGTAAACCTGGGTGCACATAAAAAAAATCTGAGGAAATCTTAACAACGTTCCCAAACTGCATTTTATCATCCACAATAAAGATACAAAAATGTTGCAGATTTAACTTTCATGTGCACTTACAGAGCATTCATATCTCACACACATCCATATTTTAGTGATTAGTTGGAAATCCCTTTGTATAAAATATAGTAGGGGTGTTAATGGTGAGCCCGAAAAGTTTTTAGCCAGAAAATCATTTTTTCAAGACTGCTTTCAATTTCTGTTTTGATTTAATTCCAGTTTCCCTAAAGTACGCCCCACCCACCTCTACATTTATAATGTGATGTAATTATGGAAAGCATCATTATAAATTATTTAAGACTTTGGAAAATGAGTCCTCACTGATTATTATAGCGATTCACATTTATCTGTTTCACCGGAAGACAATTTTAGTCAGAGCATTCAAACACAAATTTCTTCATCATCTCTTTACTCAACTCAGCTCAACTCTGATCACTTTAATGTAATTCATTTATTTATTTATTCATTTGTTCACTGAACGGCTTAATCCTATTAGGGTCATAGGGAGACTGGAGTCGACTCTGGGTACACTCTAGAGGCAGGACAAACACACACACAACCATTCACATTCAAACTCACACTTATGGGCAGTTTGAAAGAGCCAATTAGCCCAATGTGCTTGTCTTTGGACTTGGGGAGAAACCAGAAAACCCAGTGGAAATCCAGGCAATCACGGGAAGAACATGCAAACTTCCTGCAGAAACGGCCTCACTGAGGCCAGGACTCAAACACTGGTCTTTCTTGCAGTGAGGCAGACATGCTATCCACTATGCCGCAGTGAGGCAGACATGCTATCCACTATGCCGCAGTGAGGCAGACATGCTATCCACTATGCCACCACTAGGCGCATCACTGAATATTTGGTAAACAGTAACATATCACAAATCGAATTGTTTAGGCTTCGCATTCACTGGGAGCTTTATGGTGAGAAAATCATACATAGCCAGCAAGGTTTTAGACATATGTATACAGAATAATTGCATTTACTGCTGTTTTTGTTAAACTGGCTCATTGCACGACATTACCATATGGCTTGGAAAGCAACCTACAGTAAATTAAAATATTTCTATTCCATTTTGCTAAAACATATTTTTGTTTTCTGAAAATAATTAGGTTCAGTTTGGTCAAAACTGAATTTTTCATTATTTTCTAATTTAAGCTGCAGCATTAAGTATAAGGTTTTCACAGACCAACACACATATTTTATCATACACATATTTAGCATGGAGGACGGCACAGTGGCGTACTGGTTAGTATATCCACCTCACAGCAAGAAGTCCTGGGTTTGATCGTCTCTGTATGGAGTTTGCATGTTCTCCCCGTGCTTGTGTGGGTTTCCGCTGGGTATTACAGTACAAAGACATGCACGTTTGGCGGTTCAAAATTGCCCCTAGGTGCAAATGGTTGATTGCTCTGCAGTATGTTGGTGAATGGTCAGCTAAGATAGACTTTAGCCTCCCCAGTGACCCTAGTCCCTACTAAGTGGTGCCGTAAATGAATGAATAAATATCCAGCATGGAGTTGGCAACAATTTTGACTCTTAATTTTTTTTGTTGTTGTTTGTTCCTTTTATCTTTTTTACTCTGTCTTTATTTCACATCAGAACAAATGCACTAAAATATATTTTTGCATCTCAACACTCAAACAGCCTGCACCTGCACCAAGCATAATTGTCAACTAATTAATTTAACGTATTCAAAAAGAGAACGAAATATTCATTCATGACAAGACCACACAAGAAGTGACAATAAACTGACAATAATTAAAGAGCACTAAGTAAGAGATAAGGAAGGCTTTACCTGTAAAAGAAACAGAAGAATAGCAGTATGTCACGTGGTGAAGAGAGAGCAAGTGTTGCGTTTGGATAAACAGGAGTGTGTGAGCAATCCAGAGAGACAGCAGTGTCCTATGTACCTCAGGATGAGGAACCACTAGTAAGCACCATCATATACAGCTGATTTCTATCTTCCTCTTTTGGTCTGACTCATGTACCTTTAAGGAAATTTCTGAATTGTTTTTGTATACATATATGGTCAATATTTGGTTTGTTCAGGCTGAAATGCATGCCACAATAATCCATACAGGCTATAGCATATACATATACACTTATACACACCAATGACAAGTGGCATAAATAACAAAATTGCATCTACATTAGCCTTTGAAACCAGCCACAGGTGTCAAACAAGCCAGTGTGCACTTCGCGCTGGTATCAAGCCTTGGTATATGGGCAGGGTTGCATCTGGACGGGCACAAACCTGTGCCCAATCAAATATGAAAATTCAAAACAGAATGTTTACACCAGGTTAACAATGACTGCCAGTGGTACTATTGGCCAGCAGGGAACAAGTGGAAATTGCACTATTGTTGGACCAAGGAGAAGAGAAGTGACAGAGCACCCAGAGACAAAGAGACAGGAGAGTAGGGACTTTGAATGTTAGCACAATGACTGGTAAAATGAGACTGGCTGGCTCATAAGTTGGAGCAGAGAATGGTAGACATGAGTACAAGAGACCAGGTATATAAGAAGTAAGATCAGGAACATTGGAGTTGGGCTCAAGTTGTTCTACCATGGTGTGGACACGAAATGAAATGGTGTAGAAGTAATCCTAAAAGTAAGACCCCGTAGGAGTGTATAGGAGTGAATTGAAAGTTTAACACAGTGATGAGTTTTAAGCTAGAAATTGAAGGAGTGTCTCTGAATGGCATCAGTGCACAAGTAGGGTGTGAAAAGATGGTGAAGGATGACTTCTGGAAGGAGTTATTTGGAGTGGTTGAGAATGTTCCCAAGGATGAAAGAATGTTTATTGGAGCAGACCCTAATGGGCATATTATTGAGGCTTGTTACAGAGATTATAAGGAAGTAATGGGAAGGTACATTGTCAGGGAGAGGAATGCTGAAGAGCAGATGGTGGTGTGTTTTTTTAAAAAGAATGGAATAGCAGTCATAAATACATATTTTACGAAGAAGGAGGACCAGAAAGTAAGAAGAGTGGAAGAAGGTGCTCGCAGGTGGAATATGTCTTATGCAGGATACACAACTTCAAGGTTCAAGATTAGTGACTGTAAGGTGGTGGTAGGGGATAGAGTTGCCAGGCAGCATTAGCTAGTGGTCTGTAGGATGACATTAATGGTGAAGAAAGGGAGGAGAGTAAGAAGTGAACCAAAAATCAGGAAGAATGCTAAATGAAATTCATAGAAGAGTTAAAACAGGCATTGGGTAGCAGCAAGGGGATTCTTAATGGCTGGATGGCCACAGCAGTGGTGGTGATGGAGAAAGCTATGAAGGTAGATGGATTGGCATCTGAACAGAGGAGGAAGAACAAAGAGACTTGGTGGTGGAGTTCAGAAAAGCATCAAGGGGAATTAGCAAAAAAGAAATGGGACACTCGGAGGAATGAAGAAAGTAGACAGGAGTACAAAGAGATGTAAAGTGCAGAGAGAGGTCACAAGTAGGGAGTGTACATTTACATTAACAGCATTTAGCAGACGCTCATATCTAGAGCGACTTACAGAAGTGCTTTAAAGTCATTATCAGTGAAAATATTCTTATACTGGTTCATCAGGACACAGACTAAGTATACCATCAGTCAAGAGCTCAGTGGGTAGGTGTTGTGTGAAGGTTTTTTTATTTTTTATTTCATTTTTATTTTTTGGTGTGTGCGTGTGTAAAAAATATAGTGCTAGTCAAAGTATTGCCAAAAAAGGTAGGTTTTCAGCCGTCGTTTGAAGATACGCAGTGACTCAGCTGTCCGAACATCCAGAGGAAGTTCATTCACGACATACACAAGTATTTTAAGAAGCTGATGAATAAAGAAAATGAAAGAGGGTAATGGTTCGAGGATGTAGGGATAGTAAACCAGGAAGTGTTACTAAAGGGATTAGTAAGGATGAAGTGAGATCTGCTATGAAGAGGACAAAGATTGGAAAGGTAGTTGGCCCAGATGAGATACCAGTTCTGGCATGGAGATGTTAAGGTGAGATAGCAGTGAAGTTTTTAAACAGAATGTCCAACAAAATCTTGAAAGGTGAGAAGATGCCTGAGGAGTAGAGAAGAAGTGTTCTTGTACCAGTTTCAGTTTTCAAGAACAATGGAGATGTGTAGAGCTGCAGTAACTACATAGGGATAAATTTAATGAGTCACACCATAAAATTATAGGAGAGTAGTGGAATCCAGTTTGAGAGAAGAGATGGTGATATGAGAACAGGAATATGGTTTCCTGTAACGGAAGAGCACCACAGATCCCATATCTGCTTTGAGAATGTTGATGGAGAAGTAAAGGGAAGGACAAAAGGAATACAACAGAGTGTCAAGAAAAGAGTTGTGGTACTGTATGACACATTCAGGCTTCATGGAAGAGTATGTGAAGTTAGTATGTATAAGGACAGCGTGTCAGTGATGATGTGTGTGGGAGGAATGATGGACTGGTTCATGGTGGAGGTGGGATTGCATCACTGATCAGCATCAAGTCTCTGAGCCTCCTCTTATTTGCACTGGTCATGGACAGGTTGACCAACAAGCTCAGACTAGGGTCTTCTATGATGATTGCGGATGACATTGTGATCTGTAGTAAGAGCAGGGGACAGGTGGAGATGAGTCTGTAAATGTGGAGTTATTCAATGGAGAGAAGAGGAATCAAAATGTCATTAGGAGTAACACAGTACAGGGAGGGTGATTAAAGATAGTAGTGGTGATGAGGGTAGATGAATTTAAATTCTTGGGATGAGCTATCCAGGGTAATGGAGAGTGTGGAAAAGAAGTGAAGAAAAGAGTGCAGGCAGGATGGAATGGGTGAAAACAAGTAACTGGAGTGATTTGTGAGGAAAGGATATCTGCAAGAGTGAAGGGAAAGGTTTATAAGACAGTAATGGGGCCAGCTACGCTGTAGTTTGGAGACAGCAGCACTGATTAAAAGACAGTAGGCAGAGCTGGAAGTGGCAGAGATAAAGATGCTGCGATTTTCTCTGGGAGTGACAAGGATGGACAGATTAGAAATTAATATGTTAGAGCACAGGTAGGAGTGTATGGGGATAAAGTGAGAGAGGCTAGATTGAGATGGTTTGGTAGAAGATATATTGGTAAAAAAATATTGAAGATGGAACTGCCTGGTAGGAGGAGAAGAGAAAAAAGGCCAAAGAGTAGATTTATGGATTTGGTGAGGGAGGACATGCATGTGATTGGCATGGAGGAGAGGGATACAGAGAAGAGAGTGAGATGGAGAATGATTATTTGCATTGGTTCTCCCCTAACAGGAGCAAATGAAAGAAGAATGACTACATTAGGTCTTGAAACTGTGTTAAAAGCAGGAAAAATGGGCAAGGGTAAGAATTTGAGTGTCTTCGCAAAGGGCCAGATCATGAAGGCTAAATGACTGATTCAGCATATCTCAAAAATGTCAGGTCTTTTAGGTTGTTTCCAGTATGCAGTGGTTAGCACCTACCAAAAGTGTTCCGTGGAAAGACAGATCACAATTCCCTCCACCTTGCCTAACCCCCCAGTTCCAGCTGACAAAATGTCTGTCAGGTACTGACTACTATTAAATTCAAGTTCAAATGTGATTGGTTAATTCTGAACAGAACCAAAAACTTATAAGTGACTGTGAAAACTTACTCGCCCACCTTATTGTTTTGTTATTTATTTTTTCCCTTTAAAGACTTCAGTTTGTTTTTAGTTGAAAAAAACACAGATAAAAGGTCACATTACAGGTGTGAAAAGTACTGCAATGGTTTATCTCGGTCTCATTATTTTTACATCACATAAACCTGAAAAGGGGCAGTGGTGGCCTGGTGGTAGGGTGCTGGATTGATCCCAAGGTCGGGGATTCAAGCCCCACTATTAACGGGATGTCACTGCTGCTGCCCCCCCCCCAGTGCAGCTAACTGTCTATGGTGAGAGGCCTTTAAAAAAAACATTGCTGATTTTCGTCAAGAGTAGGCTGCATATCCATCAGCATGTTTCTGGCCTGTGATGGCCTGGCAAGCTGTTCAGGGTGTACTTTGCCTCACCCAGAGTCGCTGAGATGGGACAATCTTAAACATTCATCTTTATTATGTAGAAACTGTTTGAATAAGAAACAGAAATCTGGAACACAAAAAATGATGTCAAGTTTGAATCCACTTCAACAAATATGGAATTTAACTGATTCACAAAGTGATCAAACAAAACTTCCTCAAAGGACTCTTTAAGAACAGTTCCAAACAATTTGAAAAACAGTGCCTAGAGAAACCTTGCAAGTAAAAATGCTTACTGCAATAAAGACCAAATGGAACCACAATACATAATATACTATATATATAATGTACT
>JAOUQZ010000049.1:17030359-17042114 GCA_028564935.1 Neosilurus hyrtlii | reverse complement strand
TATATATATATATATATATATATATATATATATATATATATATATATATATATATATATAATAAACTCCCACTACAGCTGTTGTGAAACTAGTTCCAAATTTTGGGGCATAGCAAAAAGCACAACAGTCATAAACTTAATAAAAGGTCACATTAAAATTATAAGAACAAATGATGGGGAATCAGTTTTAACCTAAACACTGCATCTGCCTATTGAACTTCAAAATAAAACCACATTTCTCTCCAAATAAAACAATGTATGCTTTCATATGGAGCTGTTAACCCATGTAGCTCCCACAGACTATATGCACAGGACAACACATACTATACGGCCAAAAGTTTGTGGACACCCTACCATAGAGCTTGGTCGTAAAGAATTGTCCTTGAACACAAGAGTGGTGGAAGAGTCAGTGATATTGTTGATGTTTTTTGAGAAAATCTCGGCTGTTGTTGGCTTTCTAGAAGGTCCTGAAGGTGGGCTGGAGGTTAAGGGCTGTGTGCAGGACACTCCAGTTGTTCCACCCCATTTATAGCAAACCATGTCTTTTTGGAGCTCATTTTTGTGCACTGAGGTATTTTCATGGTGGAACATGTTTGGGCCCCTTAAGCCACTTTTACACGGTCACTTCCGCTGGAGCAACTTGCACCCAGAACAAATTGACACTGGTGGGCGCCACTTGCTCCACTTTTCGAGGTGGTTTTTCAGAACACGTTCCAGGCGAAACTTGCCATCTGAACGATTTGTGTGAAGTAGGAGGGTTTAAATGTGCACAGTTGTGTCCATCAGGATTATTAGGTCTTTTCACAGGCTTTCGAATCAGATGGGCACTTCTTCTCCAATGGTTTGCATGTGTGTTGTCCCCCTAGCTTCCTATTTGCCACTGATTTGAGCGTAACCATGTGACCACATAGGAAAGTGGGCACAAGTTGTCCGGGGGCAATTTGTTCCAGGTACTCATGTGAAAGAGGCTTCGGTTACAGTGACGGGAAAGTGTAATGTGAGAAACATCTAATGCAATTGTGCTCTTCCAACCTTGTGACAAGTGTCTATAAACATATAGCGTACCACTTCAATTAAATCATTTATTTATTTTTAATGTATTTTACCTTCACTGGCCATATTTCACTGTTCTTATTGTTTATTGTTTTTAAAAGTAAACATTCTCAAAAAAATCATACAATCTTTATAATCAAATGCTACCTGATGGACCCCAGTTTGACTCGAGGGACGAGTAGATTCTGTAGTAGTGTAGTAATATAACTCTGTAACATAACAAACCAAATAACTGAAATAATTAAGTTTTATAAGTTTTCCTTGTGTTTCCAGGACACAGTGGTAAGGATAAAATTTTCAAAAATCCAGTGGTTTAAATCTGAATATGAAAAGAGCTGCATAGGCTTCGAGTACTCAACAGATACAGATGACAGCATTGTGTTACATCCTTACTATGTGTAAATGTGTGAAATACAATATAGTAAACATACTGTACACAGATAATGTTAACATTATAACACACTGAATGGTTTTAAAAGAAACTGTTTCTTATAAGAATTTATTTCAGGTTATTGTATGGCTAATAATACAGACTGAGTCTTCAGAATATTATGATTTATATAAAAATAGAAGATATTGTAACCACTGTAATTTCATGACTGAGATTGCACAGTTGTTGTTTTTTTTTTTTTTTTTTTTTACCATCAAGATAATCAAAAATGATATTTTGTAGTTGTGTAGCTGCCCTTATAAGATTCCGGGGAAATTAAAAGAAAACAAGTAATTTACCCAGATAGACAGAAAGTTTTAGTGGTCTGTGAACTATTTGAATTTTAAACCAATTTAAAGAGTTTTATTCTTTTTTTGTGGTTGATTTTAATGAGCCTGTAAATTACCCTTAGTGCTTTTTTGTTTCGGTTTTATGAATAGACCATGTCCACTTGTCCAGCTCCTGTATAAATATCAAAAATCCTTAGATGTATCCTTAGCCGTTACACCTGGCAGAGAAGTGGTGTCTTGAGGCAAGGCTGTGGAGCTGTCTGATTTTACTCTGAGTCGCAATCCAGAGGTTTCTACAGCTGTTCCTAAGGCCTTCATATTGACAAACAAGAGCAAATATTACACTTTTATATAATTAACCTTAATTATTTAAGTTATACATCATCAAGAGAGAGAAGTTCACCTGATTTTCAGCCAGAGCTTCTTTAGCCATGTATTGCTCCCTTTTAATCTTTATTTCCACCTCTTCTGGTACGTCAGGTACCATCCAGTCAATCATGTGACCAATAAAAAATACTACATGCTGAAACAAAATTTAATAGAGAATGTAAAGTCTACACTCAAAACATTAGCAGCATGAAGTTCTTGTACAAGATTTGAAAAATACAAGAGGTTAAACAGATTTTGGCTAATAATGTAGTATAGGCTTTGTTCATAACAAGGTTAAAGGTACTCTGTACATCTCTAGTGAAAGAGGTTTTAAAAACACTTTACAATCAGTACATTTCTCAATACAATTTGAATGCAAACTATAGAAACGTAGTTTATTAATACACTTACCTCAAATATAATGACAAAACCTAACCGAATAGCCAGCAGATTATAGAATTCATAAGTGTAACGTCCCCTTTCATCCCTGAATCCCCGATACCTGAGGATAAACATACATTACTGGATTGGCCCCCTTATTCGATTGCTTTTTGACATTGTGTGCATAATGCCGCCATTACTATGCCTGGAAGGGTTCAACGGACAGGGAAACCAGATTAAAAAAGAATCCATTTATAACTTTTTGAAAACCTAAATGAGGTGCGAGGTTGGTTTTTTATAAAGAAATTACATGACTGTAGAAGCCCAAAAGCTTTTAAAGCTAAATGTAGGTAAAGTTAGGAGCTTGAGGTGACTTCCTGTGATTTGACGAGGAGATTTTTGAATAAATAGACAAGAATAAATAACAAAAATGTTTTAGAAGTTTGTTTATTGAAATTTTTTGCTTTACAATACACCCTAGATGACCAGTCTTTTACATGTACATTTAACATGTATTAAACACTGAAACTCTAAGCAACTGTCTATAGAACAGCAGCCTGGCGGTTCCAAAAATCTTCAGAAAATATAACTATTTTAAACAGAACTAAACCTAAAATCTCAGAATCATAATCACAGCATCACGAAAAAAAAAAAAAAATAATAATAATAATATATATTTGTATATATATTTTTTCATTTGATGCAGCGCCAATTTTTGGGTGTGGGCGCCGATGAGAAACTGGGAATTTTTTTTATCCAACCTTATTTCTGGACAAATTACAAAATTAAATAACTGACGTCATCAGGACAGTGAACTGAATATGTTGACTTTAGCTTTTCAAGGTTTTTATTTATAAATGTTTCTCTCACACATAGTGAAACAGACCTACTGTCGGCAAAACTTCAAGGATCCATTTATGGTTTTGGGTGTTGGTGTTGTTTGGTTATTTGGTGCAGGGGTTTTTCCAGGTATAGTAATGGCGGCTACTTTTGCACACGATGAGCAATCCAGTATTTTAGATCAAGGCATTTAACATAACTGCACAAAAAATTTTACACAGCAGAGTTTTGTACCTTGGCATTAAACAAACATCTTGAAAAAGATACAATTCTTATATACACAATTGTGCAAAGCACAGCTTCCTCTACATCAGGGGTCTCAAACTCGTGGCCCGTGGACCAATTGCGGCCCGCAGGACGATAGTTTGTGGCCTTCGCCTTAATATGAAAGTTTAACGTTACTGCGGCTCGCGAGTTTGATATGTTTGGCACTTTACAGTGTTGTGGGCGGAGCTGAACGAACCTACCAATCACGGTGGGGTGTATGGCTCTCGGGGGTGGGACATCGGCCGGGTTTGATGCAAGCAGAGAAACATTTCTCACTGAGTGAAAGGTACAGCAGCGTTGCCATCGAGAGGTTTCTTCTGTGCCTGGCTGGCTGCCTCGTTTCTATTGGGCTCACGCGGACATTCGGCCCAACGCGCTGCGTTCACCACACTTCAAAATAAAAGTGTTTTTAAGTCGCTGCCCAGCGCAACATTTTATATATATATATATATATATATATATACACACACACACACACACGCAGGTCAATGGCACTTAGTGAGTCAATATGAGGTCTCTCTCTCTCTCTCTCTCTGATAAAATAAATCAAAGAGATGCGCACGCGGCAGGATAAAAGAAAAGTAGGAACTCAATGCACCCTGATGTAGAGTCTGCAGTCACATAGCGACACCATCGGCATGGCGTCATTTCCGCTTTCTTTTCCTGTAACAACAACACGGCGTCATTTCTGCTTCCTTTTCCTGTAACAGCAGCACGGCGTCATTTCCGCTTCCTTTTCCTGTAACAGCAGCACAGTGTCATTTCCGCTTCCTTTTTCTGTAACAACAGCACTGTGTCATTTCTGCTTCCGTTTCCTGTAACAACTGCACAGCGTCATTTCCGCTTCCTTTTCCTGTAACAGCAACGCGGAGTCATTTGCGCTTTCTTTTGCTGCAAACGACAACACGGTGTCATTTCCGCTTCCTTTTTAACAACAGCACGGCGTCAATTCTGCTTCCTTTTCCTGTAATAGCAGCACGGTGTCATTTCTGCTTCCTTTTCCTGTAACAGCAGCACGGTGTCATTTCCGCTTCCTTTTCCTGTAAGAACAGCACGGCGTCATTTCCGCTTCCTTTTCCTGTAACGACAGCACGGTGTCATTTCCGCTTTCTTTTCCTGTAATGACAGGACGGTATCATTTCCGCTTCCTTTTTCTGTAATGACAGCACGGCGTCATTTCCGCTTCATTTTCCTGTAACAACAGCACGGTGTCATTTTCGCTTCCTTTTCCTATAACAGCAGCATGGCGGATAACTGTCCATGAGCAGTCGCCTTTTTTGCGCTCGCTATTCTGGTACATTCTACCATCTAGCGTAAAAATGAAGGAGACTGCTACCAGGATTTTATCCGCCAAACACCGTGCTGCGGTTACAAAACAAAGGAAGCGGAAATGACGCTCTCAGTGCGTCGGCTTGATTGAAACTTCAAGACAAGAGAAGCCATGTGCAGAAGAACAGTTCATGTTCTTCAATGTTCCATTCATGTTCAGGACAATTCATTTTCAGAAGAAGGTTAATACAGACATTAGAATCTGAATACAGCAGATATACAAGACTGAAGAAACCTTATATAGTCTCTGACCAGAGAAATCTAATTATTATTATAAAAATTATTATTTTATTTTTTTATTACTGATTGATTTATTTATTTTCTTATTGATTCTTAATTTGTTTATTTTTTCATTTTATGTTAAAAAATAAAAATAAAGACATTTGAGAAGATTGAAAATTTAAAAACAAAACTTTTCTTGTGGAAAACCTTATGTGGCCCAGCCTCACCCAGACTCTGCCTCCAGCGGCCCCCGGGTAAATTGAGTTTGAGACCCCTGCTCTACATGTGTTTACAAGTGTTTGCTTTACTGAGAGAATATCGTTACCTGCACTGGATATCACTTTGGGTAAAGTTGTTGGGTGCAACAGAGAGAGTGAAATCAATGTAGCCTTTCAGAGTGCCCTCAGTGGTGTAGCGGTAGTAAAGACGTGGCAGGAAATCTGATGTGAAAGCAATCATGAAAGCCTAACAAAGGAACAGGAAGTTAGACATGGAAACACCGGGACTTATCATTGGCAGCACCACTGATAAGAAAAGGCATTCTTTCTCTAAAAAGGCATTCTTAAAAACTACTTTTGGCAAAAGATGTTTTAATGGTGAGTTGAAGAAACATGAAAATGGACTAAACTATGATTTCCAGATATATTAAAAAGCAGGAATGCTCACATTGCTAATCACAGCAAGATAGGTGATGACCTCTAGGATTGCAAACCATATCCCGATGTCCTGCGCCCGCTGAGCCACAGGCCTGCGGTATTCACACACAAATTTCTGTGCATCTAGACGGACCTCCACCCAGTTATTCACCAAGGCAAAGAATGGTGCCAAGGGACAGGCCGCCACAAAGATCGTAATGAAACCAAACTGCAGGACTGCAAAGAGGAGTTAATAAGAGTACATACTGAAGTACAGTATCAGATTTTTTTTTTTCAATCCAAAATTCTTCATGCAGTCATTCATTCATTTGCCAAACCGTTTAATCCTCCTAGGGTCTCAGCTGATATACTCAGAACAACTCACCAGGCCATTGCAGGGACAATGCTCCATCATTCACGCTTGCATTCACACCTAGGGGCAATTTGGAACAGCCAATTAGCCTAATGTGCATGTCTTTGGACCATGGAAGGAAACTGGAGTACCTGGAGGAAGCCCACACAAGCACGGGAGAACATGCAAACTCCATACAGAAACAAAAAAGGCGTTTTTGCTATGAGGTGGATGTACTAACCACTACACCAACATGCCACCCCAAATTTTATCAGTGTATAGCAAACACAAAAGAATGACCAATTTTCTGTTCTAATACTTTCCGGAGTAATGTTTGGCTATTATATGCTGTGTCTCACAAAATGTGCATATTTATGTACTTATACTTGCTATCTTAAGTACATAAGTACATTTACACTGTGAAGTATGTCAAAGTGCAGTGCACAGGCCACACACTCAGTGGTGACAGTCTTGGCCATATACAAAAGGACTTTCAACCTTTTTGACAGAGACAGTGGGGACACATGCAAGGAAAAATACAAATTTTATTAGATGATGTAGTTAAATGTTGGATTGTAATCCCCGGTAAGTACACAACTTGCAGTGCTCGATTTCAGAAAACACTGCCCTGTCAAACTGTGTAGTTCGCTGTGTGTCTCAGCTCACGTAGTTCCATTATAATCCTTCGACGTAGTCCACACAGTGTACTAGGTCGAAGGATTATAATGGAATTACATGATCTGAGACACAGCAATAGTGTATATTAAAGGGTATCTGAACTGAATTACTGGCTATATAAAACAATCATGTATACCATCAGCTGATCCTTCCAACAACATCAGTCCTTGCCCATTTTTAAAGTGAGCACAAGTGTTACAACTTAAGGCATGATCATGAGACATGTTGCCTTTCTAACTAGCCTGGTAGTGACGCAAACTCGTTGGATCGGCTGTGCTACATTACTGACCAATGTAGCATAACACATTATCAGCCAGTGCTGAGCTGCACAAACAACAAGCGCAGAGATTGCGAAGAACATTTATTTTTGTTCCTAAACCAGCTGATGGCAGGAAAGCTGAGTTGGCAAAACGTTAGCTGTGTAAGCCATTTTGGATTTACCGTCACGCACATTTCTGCCAGCATTCTCATCATCAGAGTCACTAGAATGTACCGTCTAAGTATTTCCACAAGAGACGTCAACCCTGCCCAACTTGTTGACGTCACTTCCAAGTAAAATGTCTTCTGACCCTCATTCAGCTGCTGCTAGTAATCCACGGGATAAAATTACCAGTTTTGAGCTTTTTATGGTCATTTATATTAAAATAAGCGTCTGTATTGCTTAAACATATTACATACACAAAAAATATGCAGGATGTGCTATTATAGGACAATAATCAACTTCAGAGTGGTAACAGTGAGTATAATTTGTATCACATGACCACAGTATTAGTTATTTTCCTATGACAGAATGCCCAGATATTATGTAGTGTTTAATTAGGTGCCTGTGCCCTCTTTTAACTGTGACATGATGTAATTCAGCTAATTAATTCCTGCTTTGAAGCTTGTTATTCAGACTAAAAATGGATCCTTCAAATTAGGTGCAGTCTTTATTTCCACTTATACAATAGCTCAAGCAGTAGATAAATAGTGTTGATATTATTATATAATTTGAGAAGATTCTAAATGATAGAACATCTCTATGGGGAAGTGCGAAAATTATAGGAAACTTACCCATTTCCAGATATTCATCAAACAGACCCTCACACACCAAAAGTCTATAATCTGTTTCCCAGGGTGCCACACCATCTTGATCATTTCCTCCCTCCTCTCCATGAGCTGGATGAAGTTTCCTCTTGTGCCACCATGCCTTTAACTTACTATAAGAATTGAGAGGGGAGGCATTTATAAAGGAGTTTAAGGTACATTCTCAAAACTATTATTTTTTTAATGTAAGTAAATGGAAACTTACGGAAGAACAAATTCTTGAACATTGTTGATGACTTGTTTTCCTACCATGATGACCAGCAGCTCTTGTGCCAGCTCAATGAGACACCCTGAAGCACCACACTGGAAGAAATTAGACGAACTTGTGGGATCACTGAGACACACTTTAATAATGTTTTGTTATAATGCTATACATTGATTCATTCATTTATTTCCCAAATTGTTTAATCCTACTCAGGTCGAGGTCAGGCTAAATGGAAGCTATCTCAGCCAACTCTGGGTGAAGGTGGGGTACACCCTGAACAGCTCTCTATCTATTGCAGAGCCATCACACACACATACACACACACACACACAAATATTCACACACACTCACACCTATGGCCAATGTGTAACAACCAATTAGCCTAATGTGCAAGTGTTTGGACTGTGGAAGAAAACCCATGCAAGCATGGGGAGAACGTGCAAACACCACACAGAAACGTCCCAGGACTGTCTTGCTGTAAGGCGGACATGCTAATCACGACATCACCGTGCTAATGATGCTATACATTAATTCAGAAAAAATAAAGAATTTATAAAAGTAAATGAAAAATTATTTTAAAAATACCAAAAAATTATTTAAAAAGTATTAACATAAATGGAGTTTTCACTCACATCTTCAGTTCGAATCCCAAAAAGCTTATTATAGTTCCCAGGATAGCCAACAAACCTTAAAAAGAAAAGATATAATTAATCTGTTTATTTTTCTGTGAAGTGAACAGTGTTTGCTGTACTGTACACTCACCTGCCCTTAAAAAATGCAATGTACACAGGAGAAGAGTAAAAATTGACAAACTGGAAGATGAACACTTTGAGAATAAAAGCATCTTCATATTTGGTCTGAGTCCGGTGCATTTCTGTTGGTGGTAAAGTAATAAATCATGAGCCCTGCATTATCATAACAATCATACATAAAACTTCAGCACATCCTTGCTCACCCCATCGGGTCAGGATTTGGGCGAGACGTGTGTACACTTTAGACAGCAACATAATCACTACCAAGTTTAGCAATGAGCCAGTGAGACTTGCTATCCTCTCAGCCTGTGGTATAGAAAAAGAACACAACATTGGTACAAGAAAAACACATAACAACTAAAGCCATCATTTATGATTAAATAAATGCTTGTTTATTAGACTAAAACCCTGTTTGCTTGAGTCTCCTGTGGAGCCTTTGACGAACAATTACTGCATGGCCTCATAGATTAAAAAGCTAGCAATATTACTCTGACATCAGAAATAATTAAAAGGATATTCAAATTATAATAAATTCGCCACTGCATTATAGCCTGGATGTACTTACAGAGGATATGAAAAAAGTATTCTGAGACTTGTAGATGATGATGCTCAGGATGGTTCGGTAAAGAATAACAGCTATCAAGAACATCAGAACTACAGCAACCTGAAGAGATCAAGCTTGATATCAAAATACAAATTCGACATTCATTAACACAAAGATAAACAGAGGAAATTCACTGTCCTGCCATGTTTACTTTACCATTAAAATGATGACCATGTTGCCAGTCACTATGCGCCGAAACCGGCTAATCTCTGGGAAATGCGGCTCCTCAGCCCCTGTTATAGGATTACGGACTGTCATTGGTGCCATGGCAGTGAACTCTGGCCTTGGCCTTTCCTAAAAATAAAATAAAAAAATGTAAGCTTAATTAAGCTGATGTACCTAAAAAAAAAGAGCTTTACCATGTCTAATTATAAAATAACATTTATTTTATTTGATATAGGGCTAGACTACGAGTCAAAAGTTTTGAAACTCCCCACTTTATTGAAATTTAAGTAGAAGGTCCTGGGTTTGAGCCCTGTGCCTGACGAGGATATTTTTCTGTGAAGTTTGCATGTTCTCCCCGTGCTTGCACGGGTTTCCTCTGGGTGCTCCAGTTTGCTCCGATAGTTCAAAGACAGGCACGTTTTATATTCTTGATCGCCCCTAGGTCTGAGTGTGAATAATTGTGTGTGTGTTTGTGTTTGTGTTGGCCCTGGCAAGCTGTTCAGAGTGTACCATGCTTTCACCCAGAGTCAGCTGAGATGGGCTGTAGTCTCCCTGCAACCCTAATAAAAGATAAAGGGGTATGAAAATGAATGACCTGAAAAGTCCAATGAATGACCTGAAAAGGAACAAAAATAAGAGGCATATCAGAACTACCTTAAAAGAAAAGAAAAAGAGGGTAGGGTTCAAATCATAGAATGCCCAGCACAGTCCCACGACTTAAACCCTATTGAGCTATTATGGGATTAAGTGGACAAAAAGGTGACGCAACGCATCCACTAAGCGCAACACATTTTTGAGAATTTCTGCAACAGTGTTGGAAAGACCTTCCAGAACAATATTTAATTTTCATCACTGAAAGAAAGTCACAAGTGTCTTAAGTGTCATAAGTGCTGTGATATCTGCAAAAGATAGCTACATTCATGACTCAATTTTCATTCATCATTCATTTTCTGTACCGCTTAATCCTAATTAGGTTTGCAGGGAGGAGGGTGCCCATCTCAGCCGACTCTGGGCGAGGGCAGAGTACACCCTGGACACCTCGCCAAGCCATCGCAGGGCAGAAACACGCTGACGGCAATGCAGCCTACACTTGACGAAAATCAGCAATGGTTCCTTTACATGAATCTCACCATAGACAGAGTGAGACAGTGGTCTTTGATAACCCAGTAGCTGCACTGGGGGACAGCTTGGGAATTACGATCAGCAAACCAGCACCCAACCACCAGGCCACCACTGCCCCATGACTCAATTTTTTTTATTTGACTCCACTAAGCAATCGCAGACTAATGCTATCTAATGCTGATCTTAGTATCGCCAGTTGTGTTGTGCCAAAGACTAAACATTTATAGGAGCTTCTAAGGTCTGTTCTGATGTTCATTTCACTCAGGAAGTCTGTTATAATGTTTACTGATTAGAAATTTGGTGAAGAAATTCAAGTGCATGGTGAAGTTATATAACTGCAAATTCACTGTCCGACTTCTTGCCAAAAGAGGCTAAAGGTCGTCTCATGCATGGCATTGTGGTCAAGAAAAAGGTAAGATCGATCAAGATTTATAAGCACTGTGAACAATTTCTCTCACCTGCCTACTGAATTTAACCAGGCACGCAAAACAATTCCACCACTTATTTTTCACTTCAAACCGTTTTTTGTTCATTCATTTGCTAAACCTCTTAATCCTATTAGGGTCACTGGGGGACTGAAGCCTATTTCAGCCAACTCTGGGCAACTCGCCAGTCCATCGCAGGGCAACAGTCACACTCACATTCCCACTTAGCTGCAATTTGGAACAGCCAGGTAGCCTAATGTGCATGTCTTTGAACTGTGGAAGGAAACCAGAAGAACCAGAGGAAACACAAGAACGGGGAGACCATGCAAAGTCCACACAGATCCGCCCTTGCTGAACCTGAGGCTCAAATCCAGGACCTTGCTGTGAGGTGGATGTGGTAACCAATGAACCACCATACTGCCTTTGATAGACATATTTTCTTCTGAATTAAATGAAACACGTACATTTCATAATGTACACACACACACACACGCACACACACACACACACACACACACACACACACACACACACACACACACACACACACA
>JAOUQZ010000049.1:16956938-16967534 GCA_028564935.1 Neosilurus hyrtlii | reverse complement strand
GAGCTACACCGCTGAGTACAAAAAAGCAGTTGTGGAGGAATCACTTACCTGTTTATTGAAATTGCTGTTAATGTTAAATAAAATAAACCTACCCCGAAAATAAGCCCTATGGTGTTTTTTGAACCGAAAAAAAATAATAAGACAGTGTCTTATTATCGGGGAAACACGGTAGTAGTAGTAGCAATAGCTGTAGTATTAGTAGTGTTAGAAATAGAAGTAGTAGTAAAAGTAAGAGTAGTAATAGACATAGTAGTAGTAATCATTGTAGTATTAGTAGTATTAGTTATAGTAGTAATCATTATAGTATTAGTGGTATTAGAAGTAGTATTAGTAATAGTAGTAGTAGTAATCATTGTAGTATTAGTAGTATTAGTAATAGTAGTAATAGACATAGTAGTAGTAGTAATCGTAGTATCAGTAGTATTAGTAATAGTAGTAATAGACATAGTAGTAGTAATCGTTGTAGTATTAATAGTATTAGTAATAGTAGTAATCATTATAGTATTGGTAATAGTGGTATTAGAAGTAGTATTAGTAATAGTAGTAGTAGTAGTAATCATTGTAGTATTAGTAGTATTAGTAATAGTAGTAATAGTAGTAGTATTAGTAATAGTGGTATTAGTAGTAGTATTAGTAATAGTAGTAGTAGTAATCATTGTAGTATTAGTATTAGTAATAGTAGTAATAGACATAGTAGTAGTAATCGTAGTATTAGTAGTATTAGTAATAGTAGTAATAGACATAGTAGTAGTAATTGTTGAAGTATTAGTAGTATTAGTAGTAGTAGCAGTAATCGTTGTAGTATTAGTAGTATTAGTAATAGTAGTAATCATTATAGTGTTGGTAATAGTGGTATTAGTAGTAGTATTAGTAATAGTAGTAGTAATCATTGTAGTATTAGTAGTATTAGTAATAGTGGTATTAGTAGTAGTATTAGTAATAGTAGTAGTAGTAGCGAAACAAAGAGAAACAATCATGTAATATGAGTGAAATTTATATTTATATCGGGTTGCATGTCAGATAAAGGATCGAGGGGAATAAAAGAACTGACAAATTTTTTATGACTCCATATTTTTGAGTTGATTCCTTAATCTTACTTTTACTTGATATGAAATAAAAATTTTTAATTAGGAAAAACTACATTTAATTATTAATAGATAAAATTGACTTGTTTCAGATCTATGAATTCTTTATTCGCTGAAGTAAAAAAATAAATAAATAAACACAGCTGTTTGACTGCCATGGATTGTAGAAGTAGTAGCTGCTGTAATTGTAGTAGTGGTAGTATTTTAGTATTTTAGTAGTTGTAACATTTTCAGAATACTTACACTTGTTTGTGTTCTGCAATGTAAATTCCTACCTCTGAACTTTTCTTCCACCTAATTTAACTAGGCCCAAGTTATGGCAGAAGCTTAAAATTGGCAGATGGTCGTCTCAACATTTTTATTCTAATAGACACGTCAGGAAGCATTCAGCAAGATCAGTTTGAGAGAGCAAAACGGGCCACTACTAGCCTTATACGCAAGGTTTGTATGGATATACATTAAGTGATCATATGTTTCTTCTTATTATTATTATTATCATCACCTATTTATTATTATTACTTTTATTATTTATTTATTTTTACAGTTGAGTAGCTATGATGTTGAAATGAAGTTTGATATAATTTCCTATGCCAGTGAGCCCCTAGACATTATAACAGTTTTGGATGGCTTTAGTGACCGCGTGGATGTGGTCTTGGATAAACTGAAAATGTTTAAACAAACAGGTATGTAGTAGAGGTACTGATGCTATGTAATTTTTATGAGCAGCAATTTGACAGCGCTTTACCATTATTATTCATTTTGCACAGAGCATGGGAAAAAGACTGGTACCAATCTCTTCAAAGCCCTCACGTCTGTTCAGAAAAGACTTGCTTTCCTCAAGGAAAATGACCAAAAAAGATTCAGTGAGACTCAGAATGTCATTCTCCTTGAGACTGACGGTAATTAGATTAACAGATTACAAACATCTCAAACATTATTATTATTAATTATATATTAATTATTAATATATATATATATATGCCCCATTTCCCAGGTTACTCCAACATGGGAGGCAACCCACAATATGTTCTGGATTTGATCCGTGAGCTCATGGGCTACAAAAGCCCATCTACAGATAACTCACACGAGGAGCTTCTTGGTTTGTATTAACATCAGTGCTTTAATTTGATCATTCAAGTTTGGTTCAAGAAGTATACATAATATAATCCATATCAGTTCTCGTTCATAGTGTTTTTTCGGTCAGCATATAATTATGTGTCTCTCTTCCTAGATATCTATGTGTTTGGCATTGGGAGAAATGTTAATATAAAGGAGCTGCAAAACATAGCTTCACGTAAAATTAGAGAACAGCATCTCTTTAAACTAAACAGTTATGAAGATCTTGGGGAGGTGTTCAATAGGATGATCAGTAAGTAGCCATGGTGCATGGTGTACACATATATTAAATATAATACAGTCTCGGTTAACTTCTAGAAATTGTTTATAATAAAATGTAGAGCAAAAGTATCCTAAAAGCAATATTTTCAACAGTTTATGGATCTGTAAACAGTCAAGGGACCAACTACTGGAGTGCTGATCTTGGTGTTAGTTGGACTGATTATACGTTATTTTCATTTATTAATTTAAAAAAAAGAGTATGTCACAATATTTATAAAAAACACAATAACCAGCAGTATCTTTAAAACGTGCTGTTTTGGGTGAGTGTGCTGGTAAACTAGGGAAAAGTGTCTTTAATATAGTATTTCCTCTTGCTTCTTTTTCAGATGATTCTGCTGTAACCAAATGTGGAGTAGCTCATGAGCTGGTTTCTGAAAGAATTGATGATGCTGATGATATTTTGCCACCTCAAGTTGCTTACACCAGGCCTTGGCATGTTTCTCTTCTTATTTGGGTAAGTGAATATACACAGTCAGTTTATTATTCTGGCTTAGAAACTGGATTATTCTAACATGATTATTGTTCTCATCACTGTCCAGCAAACAAAGCCATGCCAAGGCTCCATTTTGAGTGAGAACTGGTTGATTACAGCTGCACATTGTCTGATGAGGCAAAATGATGGTTTAATAGAATTGGCTGAGGCCACGGATGTGACAATCACGCATGGTTTGAATTCTTTATATTCTTTTAAAGTATGATGGAATCAGTTAGCTATTTCATAGCACATCTGCCTCACAACGTGAAGGTGCTGAGTGCGAGTTCCGGGCTCAAGCGTTTCTGTGTGGAGTTTGCATGTTCTCCCTGAGCTTACTTGGGTTTCATCCGGGTACTCTGGTTTCCTCCCACACGCCAAAGACATGCATATTACTCTAATTGGGTAAGATAAATTGTCCCCAGGTGTGAGTATGACTGTAAAAGGCTGTGTGTTGGCCCTGCGGCAGCCTGGTGAGCTGTATTTTCTAATCCAGGCCACATAACATAATTATGTAGGCTGGATGATGATGGTCATATAGGACCGGACTGATAATATCTGCTATATAGTGATGCCAAACAAGGGTATTAAAAAACATTGAGCTGATACTTTTCTTTTTTATCATAGGTGAAGGAAGAGTAGACGCTTCATTGCTAATCCGTCATCCAGAATATGATATCACAAAACTCATGGACAAGAACGTCAGTGCGTTTTATGACTATGATGTCGCACTCATTAAAGCAAGCAGTAACATTAAGTTGTCCTCTAAGGCAAGGTATGGGAAAAGGGGAAGGGTGTAACTGACTGAAATATATATATATATATATATATATATATATATATATATATATATATAATGTATGTGTGGAAAAATAATAGTACTACAATTTCATCCCGACAAGCCTGTTTCGTGGTTGCCCACTCATTTATGTGTATGTGTATATATACACACACACACACACACACACACACACACACACACTAGATATTTATGGTGATTTGTACTGTTATTCTTCTGAAAGCTCCTCTGTGGCCAGCAATTATTACTTAAACATGCCACACTATCATGAAGAATTTCGTGATGATTTCATGTAGCATAACTTTATATTTTCTTCTCTGACATTCGAAGCAATATAGAATGCACATTTTTCTTTCAGTGACCTAAACCTTGAACTGCTGAAGATGACCTGATGACCTGATTTGTTCTACTTAGATATTTCATAAAAAGGGCAGCCATAACCTTTCACACAATTAGCAAATCACAATGATGGGAGTTTCTTTTTCAATCTTTGGTACAAATCAAAAGTGTTATAAAAAAGTGTTTGTACATTTCCCCCCTTTTTTTCATTTAGTTTTTCATGCTGTCTTTAACAGGCCTATTTGTTTGCCATGTACAAAAGCTTCAAATCGAGCTCTGAAGATGAGCCCTGACTCTACTTGTGAGAAACATAGTAAGAACTAATGTATAATAACTTGAAATGTTATGCAATCAGTTGTCATAAAACTGAGCTAAAATACATAAAATGATCCTGAGCATAAACAGTGGATTAAAAGTGCACACAGAATTTTTGGACTGCTTGAAGAATGAAGAATTCATTTGTAATTTATTTATATATCTCTTATTTTCCCAGAATTGATTTAGAATTGAATTTTGATTTATACAAGAGCATGCATATTTCAACTCAGACCACAGGTTTTCAATAGACCGGCCATTTGCCTTATCATAACCATTGCGGTGTAGACTTAAGTGCATTGTTAAAGCCATCTATGGCTTAAAATATTTTTACCCTCCTAAAACCCTGGTGTCTGGTCATTTCTCCACATCACTTGTGACTTACTACCAGATATCTACTGAAATGGATGAACGTCTTCAAACAGGAAAAGATCTGGCAGGGACAAAATATTATGTCCTTGTATGAGGACAGTGGGGTCTTAAGAGGTCAATATTAAAGTGTCCTGATTGCTAGTACAATGTAAATAAAACAAACAAACAAACAAATAAATAAATAGCCATGGGAGGGTTTTTTTTGTTTGTTTGTTTGTTTGTTAAATAAATAAATAAAACAGCTTCAAAGATTCAGAGATCTCGGTGCTTATTTACATAAATATTATTTAGGGGTGTCAATCACTTCTCATGTTTTGATAGAAAATCTGTGTACAAATGTAGTTTATCCAATAGCTTTAGTGCAATTTTTCTATGTGAGATTTTCTGCATCATGTAGCTTCTGGCATTTTGTGCATGAACAGAAACTGCCCTGCTTGATCTGGAGCAGACTCAAGCCTACTTTATTCGTCAGGGGAAAATCCGAATGCCGACTCACATCCAAACTGGAGAAAAGGTGAATTATTTGCAATAAACGGTCAGCTATGCAGAAATCATTCAGTTGTGAAATTCAGAGAGACCCTGTTATAATTTCAGCACAGCCATTTTATGTTCACAGAGAAGTGATTGCATTAAGCAGTACAGTCCAGCCTTGGCTTCGAACAACCTGGTGTCGCTGACTGATGTGATCACTGACAGGTTCCTGTGTACTGGAGGATCACAGAAATACAAGGATTATATTACCTGCAAAGGTTTTTTTTTAAAAAACAACAAATGAAACACATTTATATATCTAAATAACTATGTACAGGCATGAATGATATATTTTAATCCTCTGCAGGAGACTCTGGAGGTTCCCTCTTCCTTCGTAAGGGAATGCGTTATTTCCAGGTTCGTAATTTGAAATCGAGGTTTGCAAGTTTTAAATAATAGTAGTGATAAATACACAAAACGATACATGATTTTTCAAGTGATCTTTCCAGTGTTGTTGTATTTCTAATGCTGCTGTTATATAACTTAAGTTTTCATCAATCTGTTATTCATCTTTTTTATGCTTTAGGTGGGAGTGGTGAGTTGGGGCACTACGCTTTTGTGTGATTCCACTAGCAAGTCCATTCCCGAGCCTCCAGTGGATGCCCGAGATTTCCACATCAATGTATTCTCCATTATGCCTTGGCTTAAAGAACAATTGGGCGCAGAACTGGATTTCCTGCCAATGAAAAACTGAATTAAGCAGAAAAGTTAAAAGAATTACTTTTTGAAAATAAATTTATTACAATTAAAAGGTTTAATTTTTTTTCTCATTTTTTCAGTGTAGGATTAAGCTGCTTCACCAAACAGTGAACGTTTTCTAAGCCTTTTTACTAAAACCTTACAAGAGTGCCAACAATCATGCAGCACTATATAAACGGATGACGTTTCATGATGTTATACCATCTGAGGGACTGAAGATCATGGGTGTTAAGCTTAGACTTGTGCCCTTGCACCAAAAGTCCTTCAGATTTCTTAAATTGTTTAAAGCTATATATGTAGTTTTGTTATAAAAGTCATGAAGATTATTTAATTAATATTAAAACTTTAGAAAAAGATAAAACTTTGCTGCTAAATAAACGGACTGAATACTGCTGAAAACAGTCCTCACTCGCAAAAAAAGGGAAAACTGGAGGCATGTGCTCAATGGCATTTTGTAGCAAACCAAGGATGGAGTAAGACTGCATAAAGTTCTCGCGAGAGGACTGTATCCCTGTGAGACACTTGTTCCCTGAATAACAACCACAGCGTTCAGGCAGGCAGGGAACCGACGCTGAGAAGACTCAATTAACTGATTCAGACATACATACAGTATATATAAAGGCTTCAGAGTTCATTCCGCCCCATTTGACATAACGACTCATTCCAGAAGTGATTTTACTTTAATAAGAAATAAAAAAGGTTAGTTAATATTTCATGGATGATCAGATTACGTTAACAGACTGTAATGAGCTGCACCATTCATTTATTCATGCATCTAAAATAATAATAATAAAAAGTTTAATATGTATAATATCTCCATTGTACTGTGCCATATTTATGTAGCTGCCAATTTTTATAGATACTTGAGTTAAATACACCATATATTTATACACAGTGGTGCTGCATGATATATTTAGCTATGTTGGTATGTGTGGCTTAGTGTTTAAGGCGATGAGTTACTATTCTGAAGGTCAGCAGTTCAATCCCCACTATCACCACTGTTCGGCCCTTGAGCAAGACCCTTAACCCTCAGTTGCTCAGTTGTATAAAAATTATAATAGTACGTCACTCTGGATAAGAGCATCTGCCAAATGCTGTAAAGGTAAAATGTGTATAATTAAGTTACACAGTATGTGGTTGAAATCTGATGACAGAAAATGCATTCAGTGTTTCAGAGGCTCTCGTCCCGGTCATCTCCATCCTCTTCACTAAAGATGACTCCAAACCTTCCCCCATGGGTTCATATGCGAATAAAACATTCACTGAATCATGTTCATCAATGTTAGGGTCAATGACATCGCTAAAAATGTCGTGAAATTGACTGAAAACTGACGAGGACTCCGAGACTGACATGCTTGCATGTTGTAAACAAACCTATGTGACCTGTTTCTGACGTAGCAGATCATGTGACCACACCATGATCAATTTGTTGTGTTTTGGAGGGCTAATGCTGTTAAAAAAAAAACTGGATTTATTTCTTTATCATCTACATACTTACTTGCTGTAATGATTCAACATGCATAGCAGGTAAGATTTATCATATTTAAGCATGCTCATGTCCTATATAAGACTCGACCTTCAAACATACATCAAATACTGTATTTAATTCCAGAGTCTGCAAAAAAAAAAATGAAAAACACAAACTCCTTGTTTATCACCACCTAAAATTAATCACATGACACTATCAACAACAATGCTGATGACGAGAAAGAGAGGTAGGCCGGCTGGCACCAGAGAATTTACTGAATCAGAAAGGAAAGAAAAAAAGAGACAGACAGAGAGAAATAGAGAAAGAATTTGAAGAGTATTTAAAGAGATGGAATAGAGTAAAAGGCTGAACTTGTCTAACTATGAAGTTGTGGGGTTCCTACTTCACAGGTGTGTTTATAGTATCTTCACATGCTTGGCTGCAGTCCAGAGTAATAAGGTTATTATTAAAAAAAACAAGTAAACAGATAAAACACTTTATTTTCGATGAATATATGATAGTAGCATCGTAAATCAGTGAGCTCTTTGCGGAAACATGGTGAAATGCATTAAGTGGCGTACTGTTTGCATGAACTTTGAACTTTTTTTTTTCTGCTAGTGCAATTGCGTTTCTTTTTGCCTTATCATCATGATTTTTGAAACTTTCTGCTGGAATAAGCATTCCCGTTTAAATGAGCCCTGACACTGTTTTGGATGTTTCCCATGTTTTATATATCAAAAATCTTTATAATGTATTGCTCAATTCTTAAAAACTATATGTCCAAATTCCCAATCTACTCCAAATTCACAAAATTTCTTGTATATGCGATTTTGTAATGTAAACAAGCAAGTACAGCATCAATGCGGTTTTCCTCTGCACACAGTGGCGTTGAATCATCAGAACCTCATTTATATTCATAAGGAAAACCGAGACGTTTACAGCTAAAAATAACTGTAACACCAGGGAGATGCCATAGTAAATTATCAGGGAAAATGTTTATTTTTAAATGTATTAAAGGTTTCTCAATTTAAAAAAATCTATAATCTACCTCTAAAATCTCAATCGCATCATATACATCATATATAGCTTTAATGATATTATGCACCACAGAGGATAGAATATCCAAATTCCTTCCTATCTTTTTTTTGAGGGATGTTTTTTAAACAATTCAATAATTTTCTCATGAATTTGTTAACAAACAGGAGATTTTCTTTTGCTCGTCAAAGACTAGGCCTTTCCTTGTACTGATTTTGTACCAAATCACAAATACAATCACATGTTTACTTCACCTGTTTCAACTCACATTATCATTTAACTGTTTTACCGAACTGCCCAGTCCAATGGTTTTTTTTTTTTGGAAATGTGTTTGCAGGCCTGATGTGCAGGAATGGATTTATATTAGTAAATGAAGTTGACTGTACAAATCATGAAATAGTGTGGGTTAATAGTGTCTGCAGTGTAACAGCAGTTACAGTAAATGTAGAAATCTCTGCTTTCTTTTTGTATGTGCATATTTTCCATACCGTCCCAAGTTTTCAGGGTTTTATATAATTCGAGGTTGTATATATGCAGCACGATTAAATGTGACCATGTACATTGTAGACATACTGTTTTTGTAACTGTATGAAATAAGCAGTCTTTAGTGGTGCCTGTTTCACTTTGGCATCCAGAGCCCGTAAGGAGAAAACTTAAGAGACTCCAGCACAAGTAGGAAATCCTACACTGTGCTCATGGGAAATCATGGCAGATGGAAGTTTACGAGGCTCAAGAGAGATGCCATCGTGATGAAGTGAGATGAAATAACACTTAATATGTCAAAACCCTAAAAGTAAAGTCAGTATGTAAATAATACATAAAGATCAGGGGTGGGTTGTTTTTTTATAATATATAATCTTTATTTCAGTTTCTTTAATTCTTTTTAATGTGGAATGTTGCACTATAGGCTGGGTAGCGTGTCATCAGACAGAATGCACTTTTTGTCAAATAAAAAAAGCAAACAGTGTATAACCCATACATTTTAATGTTGTATTAACATAGACTACCAGTTAAGAAAATGTACACTTGGTGACTTAAATAATGCTAGAACATCACAATATATATTAAAAAAAAATAAAAAAATTATAAAAATTCACAGAACACTGACCTTATGTGTGAAGATGATGATGAAATCAGAGTGATCAGATTTAAAACTCATTTGCTAATGGGCACTTTTCTCCATGATACACTCTCTCTAAGGCTCATCCTGGAACTGCCTTTCATTTACCCGGTGTTTCAGTGAAGTAAACCCTGGTGATCTTTTAAACAAGTCTGTAATAACTAGCTAGTAACGGACATATACAGGTCAAAAGAAAGCACTTCTGTCTATTTAAAGTCCTTCAAGCACTTCAAACTTCCACTGAAATGTTCATTTCAATTAGAGCATGTATATATGTTTACATTGTACTCTACATATTTAAGGGTAACCATAAATGCCTCAGGACAACTGCAGACCCCAGTTATGCAATTATAAGTGGAAAAGCAAGACCAGAGAGCAGGATAGTTATGCAAAAACACACCTACAGGCAACAAGACTCTCTATAAACAGGGTTTCATTAAGCACATATAACAGTGGAGGTGTAACATGACAAAGAGTAGCCTGAGATTCAAGACCTGTCATCAAGAGGCTGACAGATTCAGGAACTACTGACACTGAGACACAAAACACTGCAGCCGAAGTGCATTATAAGGCAGGTGGCGTGAAATGAAACATCTCCCAAACACATGATTTTTTTTTAACAATCCTAGCATTAAATCTGAACGAAAGACAAAAAACTAAATGAAACAAACAAAAGAGCACAGCTAATACTGTACCAAACACAATGTGTGGATTATATGATAAACAGACTTTTGTTGCAAAACGGTGGTGCAATCCTAGCACTGTACTTTCCAAGTGGGACGAAGCTAGAAATTTTCATTTAAAGGGCTGTTGAATGGGTGAAGTCATACATCAGCAGCTTTAAAACATCAACTGTCAGGTTTCTTTGGGCTGAAGAGGTGCTCGAGCGGTGGCTAGTGACGTTTAACAATTATTCACCTCAGCGGATGTCGGACGATTCAGTGACGTTCACGGAGCCTGAGG
>JAOUQZ010000049.1:16932808-16948702 GCA_028564935.1 Neosilurus hyrtlii | reverse complement strand
GAGAGAGAGAGAGAGAGAGAGAGAGAGAGAGAGGGAGAGAGAGAGAGAGAGAGAGAGAGAGAGAGAGAGTGAGTGTGTGTGTGGGGGTAAAAAAGCCTCAAGATCAATCCAGGAGGAGATCAAAAGAAGCAGAGGAACAGAGAGATACTGAACCAGGTAAAGATTCTGCACCATATCACATACAGTGTATTTATTTCACAGACTGCCAGAGGAAAAAGTACAAAGGAAGCAAACGATTCAATAAACCTTTAGGAATAAATTTGATCCTGCAAGCACAGTGATGTTATAAAGCAGACAGGAGTGAAATAATTAAAAGTTTACTGCAGTGTTTTTCTCTATCCACTGTACCTTCAGTATAACAGCAGCGAGACCTTACATGCTCCTCTGTGTTATAATGGAGCTCATGGAGAAAATCTTACCAAATCTTACAGTATGTGGTATTTTACTAGTTTCCCATAACTACAGCAACACAGTTCACAAATTTAAGAAAAGAGTACATTTTATGATTTCAGGTAAGTGTTAAAAAATGTTTCATTCCAAAATGTTTAATTCTAGGTTTTTTTGGAATTGAAATGAGAATCTGAAATGAGACCAGTGGTTATACAGGCATAACTGTCCAAATGAGTGAGGCACCATGAAAACTCCTATCCCAGTCAACACTAAGGAAATGTAACCTGTACATGGCAAGGCAACAAACACACAACCATTATTATTATTATTATTATTATCATTATTATTATTATTATCATTACAATAAGAAATAGCAGTAGCGTAATGAAAAATTAACATTTTCTCAAAGATAAATCAGAAAGTGGTTAGCATGTCCACCTCACAGCAAGAAGGTGCTGGGTTAGAGTCCTGGGCTCAGGTGTTTCTGTGTGGAGTTTGCATGTTCTCCCCATGCTTGCATGGATTTCCTCCAGGTACTCTGGATTCCCACAGTCCAGGGTCATACATTTTTGGCTAATTGATTGTTCCAAACTGGCCCTAGGTGTGAGTGAGAGTGTGAATGGCTGTGTGTGTGTTGCACTGTAATGGTCTAGTGAGCTGTTCAGGGTGTAGTGTTGGCTGAGATCTGTGACCCTAGAAGGATTAAGCAGTTCAGCAAATGAGTGAGTGTGAGTAAGTAATCAGAATTTACGTGTACCAGACTTTACTTTAGGTACTTTTGCCTAATCTATCTCAGAGACACACACACACACATACATACATACTTGCGGTCAGTCTTGTTGATGAGGTCTGAGACGTGCTGCAGGTATTCCTTGGCATACACGACCACCGGCTCTGTATCATTCAGCTCCAGCGGTGAAAGGGCAGAAGTCAGGTAGTCCAACCAATCCACCGCTGGTGCAAGTGTCTAAGGAAACAGAGATCAATACAAAAACAGTAAGGGGCTGATCACACTAGAGGTGCGATAGAAAAGCGACTGATGCGTATTGATTTTTTGTGATTTTTGAAATTTGCATCAAGATGCTTAACAACTACACAAGCAAGCAATTATTTTGCTGCTTAAATATGTATATTGTGCAAAAGTCAGCAATGTTTGTGACTGATTTGTGATTAGTTTGCGAATGTTTCTCCTGTCATAAATCAGTCACATTTTGTTTGCTTTTTGTTCTCAAACCATTCAGTTTTTATTTGCGCGTTATTAGCAAAATGTGAATAAAATACGAATGCTGAGAAAATATACAGAATTTGGCGAATGCCAGCAAGTCTCAAACTTTCCACGTGGAAGTCTTCATCTTTTCGCTTTTCTCTGCAGACGAAAAATGAATCATTTGCAAGCAAAACGACAACTTTGCGACATTCTCGCGACATTTGCAGACTGTTTGAGATTATTCCTTGTCAGAGCCTTGTTTTGCAACATTCGCAGAAATTTCAAACATGTTCGAACTTCCCTGAGATGAAATCACGAACCGTAAATGTTGCGCAACAAATTTGAGAAAGAAAAGAGACAACTGTGAATTGCCATTCACATCAGTCGCTTTTATATTTTACCTTTAGTGTGATCACCCACTAAGCTCAAAACCCAAGACAATAAATAAATCATGGCTCATTTGTATATGGTCACTTAGCATTAGGGAAATAATATCATGCTACCATAGCATACTTTGCACATTAGTATGGGGAAGCACTTTAAAAGAAATTTTCAAATCATCAGAATGATACGAGCAAAAACAGCTTAGCAGAGTAACAAAACCTTATTAAAGCTGCTCACAAAACAGCTGATCACAGTGGGCTGAGGAAAACTCGCAGAGGACACAAGATGTGCTGTACACACTGCTCCTGGTCGTCTTGGTATAAAAACATGGCTCTTAGAAAAAAGGCATGAAACCCCAAACTTTATTTCCAGCTCCAGATTTTTACCTCACAAGGTTTAAAACATATAGGCAGTACAGATACTCCATCAAACACACATGCTCAAAGACAAGCAAACTCACTCACTCACACACACAAACACACCACCAGCATGTTTGCATTCCACAGCCTGAGACGCAATAACAGCTACCCAATCCCTTGGGGGGATATTTTATAGAAATACTCATATGCAGCCATTCGTATCCAGGCTGTGGGAGTCTGGGAAGAGAGAGAGAGAGACGATGAAAAGATAAAAATAAACTGAGGGTTTTTCTCCCTTCCTTTAGCAGTCCCCACAGAGGTAGAAAAGAAGGAGGAGAATGAGAAGAAAGAGAGAAAGAAAACGAGAAAGGATGTTTTCCTATTAAATTGAAAGAGCCGGAGGGCATCAGCTTATTTCAGTAATATGTGGATAATAAGAGAGTAGGCTAGGCTGTGTTCACAGAGCAGCAGAGACAAAGATCAGTATCAGAATTAGAATCCGAATCAATTATATTTGCCAAGTTTCTGAACACAAACAAGGAATTTGACTTCGGTTTAAATCACTCACTGTACAGAGAAGCATTTCATTCATTCATTTTAAGCTGCTTAATCTCAGCCGAGTCTGGGCGAGGGCGGGGTACATCCTGTACAGCTCGCCAGGCCTTCACAGGGCCAACACACACACACACACAACCATTCACACTTACACTCACACCTAGGGGTGATTTGGAACAACCAATTAGCCTACTGCACATGTTTTTGGACTGTGGGAGGAAACCGGAGTACCCAGAGGAAACCCACACAAGCACGGGGAGAACATGCAAACTTCACACAGAAATGCCTGATCTGGGAATCAAGCCCAGGCCCAGAGAAGCATTTATGTAGATTTTTACAAACATTTAGGCAAATATGATTAAATATAAGTGAGGGAATAGACTGTAAGGAAATATCTGCAAAAGAGACAAAATAATATAAGAAGAGATGTACAGTATTGTGCAGAATAATATAGTGCATAATTTATCATTGACACTGAGTGCATGTGTTCATGAGGTAGAGTAGTGGATAAAAAGGTATGTGTACAGTGGGTTATTTTCACCGTGGTTTCCTGACACTCTGTGGCTTTTCACAGTTCAACAGAGCAACTGACTGGGGGAAGAAACTTTCTCTTTTTATGAGCGGGATGTGAGGGGTCTGCAGACATGCAACCTGCCTTTTTTCTGACCCTGGACCAGTACATGTCCTGAATGGGGGCAGGTTGGCCCCGAGGATCCTCTCTGCAGACCTGATTGTCCGTTGCAGTCTGATCCTGTAATGTTTAGTAGCCGATCCAAACCAGACAGTGATGGATGTGCGATATGGGTTACTGGACATAAGTGACTTCCTAGACTGCATGGCAGGTTTAATTTGAACTGAAGGACATGAGAGGAAGTGATGTATACTAAAAAAGAAATACCTCTCTAGGATTTATTCATGGAATGCATGGAAATAAAAACTCTATATAAATTATTATGAAATACTGTATATAGTAAATGATGGCAGATAAAGCAGGTCCCCATTTTCCCAAAGCTAAAAAAACTGCTTCACTATTTTATACAATTTTCAACAATTATTGAACAAAATCAAGAAGCAAAAATAAGAGCAAAGTTAAAATAAATCATGAACTCGAAATGATCTCAGGTATCCTATTAAATGACACCAATTGTAAGATGATTAAACAAATTTCTAATTGGGAACCAACTTAGTTTTTAATTTCTTGCCAAGAAAAATTATCTTGCCATATCGATCATTTCAATAATATTTTCTCTCCATTCATTAAATTAATTTTTTGGAGGCCTGATTAAGGACTTGAATCATCTCACTCACTCTCTCGTTTGCTGAACTGCTTAATCCTACTAGGGTCGCAGGGAGGCTGGTGCCTATGAGAGGTACAGCCTAGACAGCTTGCCGGACCATTGCCACGCAACACTCACAACCATTTGCACTCTCACTCACACCTACTGGCTACACTGGCAAAAAAAATAATAATAAATTGTCGCAAACTAATTCAAAATCAGTAATCCAATAAGATGAGTACAGGGTGTACATCAATTATAAAAAAATATATATTTTGTAGATTGTTTCATAGATTCAGAAACAGATTTAACCCCCCTTGGCAACTTGAACACTAATTCTTCAAACAGCTTCGGTGCTTCAGGTCTCAGCAGAGCAGCCTCTCATTCCTGAACTTCAACAGACAAAATATCCAGCATGATGGCAGTCATCCCAAAAAAGTGCTGTTTCACTTTAGTTTTGCACAGACAACGCATAAAACTCAAAATGAATACATATCAGACAGCCAGGGAGTGTAATTAGCAAAAAAATTATTACACTATTTCACACTTGCTTTTCTGTCTTTCTTCTGAAAAAAAAAAACTGTTGCCTGGTAACGGTTGCCATAACAATCATAGGCCATGGGGAAACAAAGGCGTGCTGGTGTAAGGTATGAATAAAAGGTCCCTGAATAAAGAAATATTTAATTGTTTTTTTAAAAAAGAAGAAGAATAGCAAGCTAAGAAAAGTGCAACTGTAAAAGGAAATATTCTAAAGGGCAGGATAATCTGGTAAGAAGACAGAACATCCTGCTGTTAAGGAGCTCATCACAGACAGACAAAAAAGAATCAGATTCAGTCATCAGTGGTAAACAGCGAAATCTGCCATTACAGTGGTTCTTCAAGTGAGGACCTCCAGGGGTCCAGGAAACAGCCACAGGATCTGCTGTGATTTTTGAAAAATTTAGCTACACTGGTGGAAACCATAACTTAACATCATCATATTTACCCCATATGAATAAAAGTATGTGGACAGCCAATCAATCACACCCATATGTCTTTTGATTTGACTTTGATATACTGTATTAATCCCACAAGGGAAATTATTACCGCTGCATTTAACCCGTCCAAAGTGAGCACACACATGCGTAAACAGTGAGCACACACACTCGGAGCAGTGGGTTGGCACACACATTGGGGTACCCGGAGAGCAGTTGGGGGTTAGGTGCCTTGCTCAAGGGCACTTCAGCCATGAAGGTAGAGAAAGGGAAAGTGCAGCTCAGTCCCCCACCACCACACATTTTCCTGCTGGTTCTGGAATCAAACCCAGCAGCCTTTTGGTCCTAAAGCCGCCTCTCTAACCATTAGGCTACAGCTGCCCCATATGTCCTTTAATATACCATTGCAGAATTGCTGCTATAGTAAACTCTACTGTTCTAAAAAGGCATGATTTTAGACCAGGGATCTGGGGATTTAGCCATTTAGCCACAAGACCATTAATGAGGTCAGGCACTGATGTCAGGTGATGAGGCCTGGTGCATAGTCAGCAATTTAAATTATCTCTTCAGTGGGGTCAAGTTCAAGGCTTGGTGAAGACCACTCGAGTACTTCCACTCTGATCTTGGCAAATCATGTCTTTTTATAGACCTCAATTTGTGTACAAAGTGACCAACATGCTGGAACAGGTTCGGGTCCCTTAGTTCCATTGAAGGGAAATAATAATGCTACAGCACAAAAATACATTCTAGACAGTTATGTGCTTCCAAATTTATAGAAATAATTTGGTGAAAAAAATTGAATGGGAATTCAATTTCACCCAACCCTCAATTGAACTAAAAAGTATGCTTACAGTATTGTAAGCCAGTTCCTGCAGGTGAACCTGTCTTACTGAAGTCCAACATCTAGAATCTGGTGTTGTGCCATAATGCCAAAGTCTAAAGAGCTTTTTAAGTCCTTTAGATAAAAGAGGTTGTGGACACCTAGGATTTTGAAAAGGGATTTATACAGTTCTTAATTATTTGAAATCCCTCTGAGAAAAAAATTAACTGTACATGGCATAGATTTCAAATGACTACCAAAATGCCCAGGACTGGCCACTCCAGTAAATTCAGGTTGCTTGACATGGAAAAAAAACCCTCAAAAGCCCAAAATGTAATCACTGTAGATAATCCTTTTAGCCACTTTTGTAAAAATGAATAACTTTACAATCAGAAAAAGATTGGATAAATTTGGCCTGCAGGGAAGGTGTGCTAGGAAAAACCTTTGCTCTTCAAAAAGAACATTCGTTCAAGATCAGATCATATAGTCAAATACCAGACCTTTTGCTTTGGATGGATACACTTGTTTTGCCATGAAAGAACTGGAGTGGAAACATGTACGCATGAACAGTAAAAGAACATCATAGTAACATTGGAGCATGTTGGTGAAAATATTATGGTTTGGGGTTGCTTCACTTCCTCAGGGACAGCAAAGCTTGCTGCCATGGATTCAAGTTTGTATTCTGCATCATATCCAAGAGTGCTCGAGGAAAATTCTGGCCATCTGTCTAAAAGTTGAATTGGAGGTAAATCTTTCAACAGCATCCTAAGCACACTAGTAAATTCACATAGGAGAAGCTTACCAAAAAAAAAAGAAGCTATAAAAGGGCCTGGAAAAAGCCCAGATGTAAACCCAATTGAAATGATAGGGTTTTTTTCCAAAGGGCAGCACATGCACAAAAACCCTCAAACATCTTGCAACTGAAGGAAAAGTGGTTAAAAATTCAGCAACTGGCGAACAATTATACAGCATGCCCATATTTTCCTTGTGGTTTTTGTTATTACATATTCTGTTGTATCTGTACTGTAATATTAGCTTCAAAGAGCATTCTGTATAAATACTGTCAACTTAGACCTAATGTGTTCCATCAGTGAAACATGCAGGAATGAAAAGCTCTGTGGTTCCAATAAATAATCAGCAAATTATAAACATCTTAACATTAATATGTTTTATTAATTATATGTTAATATTTATATTTGAATACTTGGATAAATAGTCGTAAAGTAAACCAAGGGATCTGTAGAATTTATTTTTTTAAAAAAGGGACCCTTCTTCAAAAATTGTTTGAGAATCACTGGCTATTGTATAAATAAACACACATTTGCCTTCCTCAATCTCATTGTGCCTCATACACACACCTGCAGCTCAGCGATGGTGATTTTGTGGTAGATTTTTTCCTCGTCCCGGCGCTCGTCCTGGGGTACAGTGATGTTGGCAAGTGTCGTCTCAAAGTCCAGAATCTGCTGCATCTGATTCTGAGTGGAGTTTTTATCTCCTCCCAACAGCAACCCAAGCTCCACCATGTAGTCCAGATATGCCTTTAAAACCTTAAAACAGAGACACATAACCAGCAAGACTTACAAGTAAAACTCAGCTGTGGGTACAATCTACTGTAAAACTTTGGGATTGTGAAGTTCAAAGCAACAATTGTGTGATTTAAAGTTACCGAGCCAAGTTCAGACGGAGAAAAATCAAAGTGGGTACAATATTTGAGCTATATATTTGAAATAAAACATCCTACATATATTTAGTGGTGCATAAAGACCAGGTTTTTTTTCTCACTTAAAATATTTCTCACTATCTACACTGGGCTAGCTAATAATGTTATGATGTGTTCATCACTGATGAATGTTGAACATCTATTGCATTTATTTAGCTTACAAGCTCATTTTTTAGTAATTGTGAAGCGGCACCATACCATTCCCTTCCCTCTTCAAGATAGGAAGCAAACAGCCTCTCTACTAGACATCTTGACAGACATTCACTGCCACTAAAAAAGCAACAGCCACTACCTCAATTCTACGCTCTGGGCCCAAACAAACCTTCAGAGTCTAAATATTTCATTCCCACATAGAGAGGATAAGAAATGATTGCTCAGAGCCTCAGATGAGTCTCAAGCACACACCAATGCCCCTTTCAATAAAAAATGTATAATGTGTGCATCTAGGCCTCAGGCTAATGGCCCAATCAAAATGTTCCAAAGTACGAGTGGTACAAAAAAGCCCTAATAAATCAGGTGCAAAGTCCATATGTGCACATGCACACACCATCCCAAATAACACCTATAAATAATCCCTAGATGGAAATCATGCTTCATTGGAAATGATGGTCGCACATATAACACTGCCTGTCATGTAGGCCCAATTCCGTCTAATAGAGGGCTCGCCACTGCCATCAAAATGCTCTACTGGCTGCCTATTAGAGAAAATTTAATGCTGGCAAATGTGTATGATGTCAGACTAGGGTTAAGGACCGTAGCCAAAGGCGAGGAATTTTATAGTCCCAAAGAAGAAAGAAGAAGTGCCTGCGGCCAGTGTTAGACCTGTGTGTACTGGACAAATGCCGGAGAATGTTCAAGTTTAGAATGCTGACCCATGCAGTTCTCCAGGTGATTGGTTCACATCCATTGACAGGGAGGCACTATATATATATACATATATAATCAATATATATATACATGGAGACTGACCTTTGTATATCTGGTGCTTCTATTCTCGAAGCCCAATGACTAAAAATACATTTATTTTGAGGCAGGGCTGCCAACTCTTATACACTGATTACCAAATTCATGCAATTGACAGATTTCACTCTCCCCTGTCACACATGCTTTTCTCACGCAAACCTTTCAAGTTTTTCCAGTCAGATAGCTCATTCATGCTATAAAAGAATGGGGATTATGATTGCAACCTCAAGGGTTTTGTTTTTACAAGAATTTAGTACAAAATACTACATTTACATGCAAATTATTTCATACCTTAAAGACATTCAACAAGTGCCAGCTGTGAATCATGCATCAACACTACAAATGCAACCCTACATCAGTACTACATATGCAGCTGTCACACATCAACCCCCACAACTGCATGACATGTTCAATATGGGGGGAAAAAATCCACCATATGCATGATCACTACCTAATAAGGCAAATCCCGTGTAGCAAATCAGTAGCACAGTGTCCTACCTTCTCATTAGTTTTATTGAGGTAATAATCCCGAGAGGGAAGGAAGAGACCGGATTGATCAACCTGGGAACACAGGTGGGAAAATACAGACACAGCTGAGCAAACAAATAAAAGTATTAAGTTGCTGCAAAGCAAATAAAGGACAACAATTAATCACCATGAGAGTCAGCTGACACTATCTCCTTTGTGTTGGAGATACTGTAGTATGCGGGAAAAAGATTAAAATCACATTTGAGTTACTGCAAATAACTTTTTGACATATCAGCTTTAAGAAGCTATATAGATATTTCAGTCCAACTATGTGGAAATTGTGTTTTTAATTTATTTATTTTTGGTCTAGGCTATCTGTCTGCAAAATATCATGGTGAGTAAGGAACCCGATTACCACACACAGTGGTAAAAACCATCAAACCACATTAATATCTCTAAAACTTTACTAGCAAAGTGAGATACCATGCTTTGCTCATGGTATTGGGTAGTTCTATGTGTGTGCGAGTGTGTGATTAAATGCAAGAGAGTCAGTCGCCATCATTTCAATCAGTGTAGAAAATGAAAATGATCTTCTGCTCTACTGTCTATTATATGAAAAATGCAATCCTACATTACTGTCCTTCCACACAGGTTACCAGTCACACCTGACTGAGCTCATTCAGTGCTTGATGTGGAAAATATTTTAGAACAGATAAACAGTAATACAGCTCATGATTGTCAGTAAGCAGAACAGACAAAATTAGTGTTTCTGAGTTGCTTTGCTACATCTAAAGGCAGCACAGAGGCTTAGTGGTTAGCAATCTTATAATATTTTAATATAATAATATTAATTAATATCTGTATACTGTTATTACTGTCATTAACTTGCCTTATATGAGATGGGGGAGATTCATGTCCTATTCTCACGTTTACATACTCTTATGCGAGAGAAACAGCAGTCTAATGCAAACTATCAGATTTTAGCAGGTTGTACCTTCAAACTTGTAAGCAAAACCACTAGATGATGGATATGTGCATATGTTTATGTATAACAGGAGAGTTTGGAAGGCTGGTCTGTCATTTCGCTTTAAGGATGAATCTTCTATAGTGACTGTGTGAGTGAGTGAGTGAGTATCTTTTCATAAGTTATAAGAATAATTATACAATCCCTATTTACTGTTTGATGCAGATTATTTATCAGTATTTATTTACTAGACAATGTGAAATGGTAATAAAAAGTGTGCACTGTCACCGTATCTTTTCATATTCTATTAAGAAGTGTAAAAATGATGTGAAAGACTTGCATAAAATTTGAGCTGCACCTGAATTACGTTGCTGTTGGAGTTTTTAGGGTCCACACTGACCCCCACAGTGAAAAAAGGCTGGGCTCTGTATGGGCCTGACACCATCTTCAGCACTTCCATGAAGTTATCCTTTTCCCATGGCTCTGTGATGTTCCAACCTCCCGTCTGCAAGCATATAGTACATGAAAAGTTATTGCAGCATCTCCACTGAAACTGCACAGTTCAAAAAGGTTACGCAAGACAACAAGGCCATCCCGAAATCATTGTAATGTCTTCGGGAGATTGTATATGTACTTACAAGTCCACACACAAAAGATGGCTAATCACAAGAAGACACATACACACACACAGAGAGAGAGAGAGACATACAGACCAAGAGAGACAGAGAGAGATGGATAGAGACAAACAGACAGTGAGAGAAAGGGGGAGAGAGAACACAAGTTTCTTCTCTCCATTTCTTCTCACTATTGTGTGTGTTTGTGTGTGTGTGTGTGTGTGTGTCAGAATGATTTAAATTAAAAACACAGCCTACTGTGTGACACTTCATAAGGAATGGCATTGACCTCTAAAGAACAGTGTTAGAAAGCATCCCAAATAAGGCTGACTAAACTTATGTGAACGGCTATTTTTTTTTTTCATAAAAGCATCATCAGTATGACCTCATTAATCTCAATTCCATTTTCTTCTACTTTTTCTTCTAACAACTGCATGATTTCTATTGCACAAATTTGTAAATCGCATCAGCAGAAAGAAGTTATAGCAGGCTTCATAACCCAAAAGTATGCAGTAGGGCTGATCTTGACGTAACATTAATAAAAACACTGTAAAGAAGTTGATGCACACAGTCTATCATTATGCACCATGGGCCCAGCAGGGTTCCCAGTTCCAGTTAACAACTCAGTAAGTCAGTAAGTCAGAGTAAACACAAGACCTATTAGTCTCAATGGGAGATGTCATATTTGTGTGATATTTGGACAGATTCTGGGCTGGTTTTATATATTTAAATTAAAAAAAGGTATAACTGGTTATCAAAGCAATTGGTGCGAGTCCCACTGAACATGAATCGTAGGGTCCCCATTCAGTAGTGAACAGCATATGTGTTTTATCTTGCTTTAACCTTTGCAAAGGTTTCCTGGCAAAACCACCCCTTACAATATTATTCACCTGTTTTACATCTTGCTATGGTTTTGTATCTGTTTACAGTAACAGTTACAATCAAAAGACAGTGTGACCAGAGGAACGAGCATGCACATATGCAATAACTTGGCAGAGCATAACATTTTAATAGAAATAAAAAAGATTGTGATGTTTACTAATACCATTGTGCCCGGTGCAGGGGTAACTGACACTCACTTACAGGAATAAGCTAATGGTTTAAGAAAGAAATTTTATTGTTTCCAAGAATTAACACTATTTCATATGTATTTGACATGCCTGGTAAGTGAATGGGCTCCTTAAATATACCTCCATGTTTTACATTTTTAAATGCCAGCATCCAGTGTGTTTCTCAACTATAGAAACAGAAATTTCAGAAAACAGAAAAGCATTTGAGCAGATATTAAATGGAAATATTTTATTGATTCACTCCGTTATTCAACTCCGACCTCTGTACTAAAGTTAGGTTTGACAGCCACAAGAAAAAAAGCTATGAAAAGAGGTGCTTTATATCAGTGGCACTGTGAGTTCTTGTTGTATTAGTTAAGAGTCTTGGCTTCTAACATAAAATTTGTCTTTTACAAGGTCACCAGGGACCTCAGGGAGAAAAAAAGGAAAGGGAAGGAAGTCCTACCTTTGTGATGAGGTCGATAAGTGGCTGGGCTCCCAACTCCTCAATGCGCTGCTCATTCAGACAGGACAAGTAGTAGAATTGAGCTTTTTTTTCTGCTTCACTACTCGAGTTAAAGGTGCCGTTCTCTAGAGGGAGAAGAAGAGACCGAGGTTATTTCTATAGCTGGCTTGTTGCTGCTGAATCCACACACAGGAAAATATTTACTGATGGAGTACAATAACTTTCCTTATTCTATGTATTGTGTTTTTTTTATCCATTTGTAGTTGCGTACATGGGATGTACACAAAAATTAACGGTTAATTAATTGCGTACATGGGATGTACACAGAAATTAACGGTATTCCTGGACGTTCTCTTACTTGCTCTTAAACACGGCTGAAGAAAAATGCAATCTTCTACAACCATGGGCTTCCAGATGCCCAAGATGCCACCCCTCCCTCCTTGAGGGCACAGCAAATCTCTCTGACTCTCAGACAACTATAGTTGTGACATTATTAGGATTCGCTATCCCCCAAGAGCCCAAACTTTTAAACAGGGACATTATGAACTCTGATTACCCACTGACATGCTTATGCTTAAACACGCACAGGTTTAACTCACAAGATGTTTCAGTGGCAGTTTGCTCCTAGTATCAAGTCTTATGAGTAATCAGTGATGCCTGGATGGAAAAAAACAGCATCCATGTCGGCGCTAACCCCATTCAAGTGAAAAAATACAGTAAAGCCCCCATCAGCACCACCTCTGTTTCTTGTCTTCTAAGTGCTTATGTCATGATAATGTTTAATTGTAAAAGCAGAAATGAGCTTACACTGTGCATGTGTGTACGTTTTCTCACTTGCATAATTCATGTTCTTGTGTTAGGAGGGAACGCAGGGACATGTGCACAGCCACAAGCAGCTGTTCATTTCAGCTCTCATCTGTCTTCCCTCCTCCAGCGTTTTCACATTAAGACACACAAGGCGGAATATTCCACTAATAAATTCACAAACGCACAGTGCCAGGCCAATTACCGGTCAGCAGGTACAGGCCAAGGGACAGCAGGAGGTTAGGGCCGATGGAGATCGGGTGAATGAGGCAAGGTTGGCGTTCTGCCATACATGCTGAGTGCAATTTAACACTGCAGTTGCAGCATACACAATATTTGCATATTTTGTATGCATCAGACAATAGAAGACAATCAGCCAGGTGCATCATCACAAAACAGTCACATGACTCTCCCTGTCTTTCTTGGCAAAGCACAAATTGTACAGAAAGTTTCTACAATTAACTATAATAACACATACTGTTCATTTTCATCAACTGTCCACATTTCACTAAGAGGGGTCAGGACCACCACCTCATACCTTCCCTCAATTAAAGGCAACACTGCAGGCGTATACGTGCTGTAGGAATACTTTGCTCATCTTCTCCTTACTAAAGTCTTTGCTTCAGTCAAGATTATATCCTTCCCATCTGTACTGCACAAAAAGCAGCTTTAAATAGCATGTAGATAGATATGATGAATGTTACAGAAATGGACACCTGGGTCACTGAAGACATCTGGGTTTCAGATTCAAAAGATTTTGAGGCGACAGATCAGAATTTAATTTCCTGATGTTTATATGTAGAAGTTAAAAACAATAGTGCATGACACCCTTTGTCCCACTTTTCTAGATCAAAAATATTGAAACATGTAAATGACAAGTTTTCTTGTTTAAAAATATAAGCCAATAAGAAGACCTATGAGCTACCAATGACAGTAAAATAATGTGAAGAAAAACCAAAAACAGCAGTCAGTGACATTACCAACCTCTACAGGGTAGGGCTAAAGGTACCACAATCCATCGTTTAAAGACTTTAAGAGCAGAAATATATAAGCCATACCATAAGGCCCAATTAACTCATGATAATGAGCCACAAGACATGAAACCAATTTTAACCTCGACCAAAGTGACCAAAAGGCCAAATGTGGTGGCAGTAGTACCTCAGTGGGCCACCAAGTTGGGCCCTTGAGCAAGGCCCTTAACACTCAATTGTTTGGTTGTATAAATGATAACAATGTAAGTTGCTCTGGGTAAGAGCATCTAATAAATGCCATAAAGGTTAAAGGTTAGAGGTAAATGTAAAGGTCTAGAGGGAAAAAAGGATCTGCTCATGATCAAAAATCTCATCAGTCAAGGTGGAGGTAGCATTACAACTTGGGCTTGCATGGCTGCTTCAGGAACAAGCTCGGTAATCATTATTAATGATCTAACTCATGAGGGTCTGAGAAGTATGAATTCAGGAGTCTACAGAAACATTCAGTGTGCCAATTTACGGAAAAAAAGGCATCCCAACTTACTGGAAGGAGCTTCATCATGCAGCAGGATAATAAACCAAAACGTACAACCAACACAATCAACAACTGAAAAGAACCTGTGGTATATGTACATTTATGACTTTGGCAGACACCCCTATCCAGAGTGATTTAGATTTATCAATTTTATACAACTGAGCAATTGAGGGTTAAGGGCCTTGCTCAAGGGCTCAACAGGGTCTTGAAACCCTGACCAACAGGTCAGCAATCCAGAGGATTTACCACTAAGCCACCACTGACCAAACATAAGACCATCACAATTAGGAATACAACAAAATAATATTTGAAAAGATTAGGTGGTCTGCCACATATACACGTAAATCAATCTATTTTATCAATATTCACCTTCTGATCACAAAGAAACATCTTGACTACATCAACAACAAAACTAGTGACCTCACCCAGTAGATGTTTGAGCATGGCCTGATTCTGGTCCCAGATGCTGTTGAAGGTGCTCCAACGTGAGCGTCCATCAGGAAGGGGGTTTTTGCGAATCCAGCCACCACATGCATACTGGTAGAAATCCTGACATGGATCAACTGTGCGGTCCAGAGATTCCACTATCTTACTGGCCACCGTCACACAGGCCTCCGTTAGACACAGGCTATATGACGGATCTGTGAGAAAGAAACACGGGTGTTACTGATATCAAATGTACTAGAAATGAAAATCATAGTTCATGCATAATTTCTGGCGGATTATTGGAGCATCTTTGATTTCTAAATTAAAATAAGATTATTTTCTGTGGGAAGGTTTGCCATTCAAGATTCGCAAGATCAAAATACGATTGGCCCACCTACGTCGACTTAAAAACAAAGCTTTAATTAAACCTAATTCTTCTAAAATCTGGGGGAAAATCTAGTTTTAAAAATCCTTGCCAATAATTGAATTCATATAAATATGTGCAGATGAAGTTGGAAGAAGCTTGAGGAAAAAATATTAGAACTCGAACAAAGGCACCTTTAATTTAGCATTACTGAAGTGCACTTTCCTATCTCCTTTTAGTTCTTTTCTATGATCTTTTTTGTATCTAGTACCCCTGCTGAATGCTTTAATTTCTTTGGCGCACTATCCTCACTTCATCACATTACTATCACCCTTGTCTGTGAGTAGCATTTACTGTAATAAAACTGCCACCTTATTTAAAATGGTCAGAATGTAACAAGCAGCCTGCCCAAAATATTAAACTAACTACCACAAGAGACAAAAAATACTGCCAATATTAACCCACCACCATCACCACCCACATAAGCCCCCCCACCACCACCGTCTGCACAGAAAAACACACACACACACACACACACACACACACACACACACACACACACACACACACACACACACACACAC
>JAOUQZ010000049.1:16918500-16932708 GCA_028564935.1 Neosilurus hyrtlii | reverse complement strand
CACACACACACACACACACACACACACACACACACACACACACACACACACACACACACACACACACACAAATTGAGGCCATAAAGTGTATACATGTGGTTGGCTTACCAGTTTTATAATGAACTCCCAGGGTAATAGCACATGCAAAAAGTGATAAAAGAGAGACCATGAGTAATGCAGCCAATACTATTTCCATCTGAGTCCTTCGTCCTAATCCACCACACAACTGGACGCCACCTTTTCGGAAACCAACCTGAGACAGAAACATGTATTAGTTAAGCATATTCCGTTAAGAACTAAACAAATCCCAGACTGGACATGAGCACCTAGACAAAGAAAAATAAAAACTCTTTTTTTTTAAACCTAATCTCTATCCACTGGTCACCAACCATATTCCTAGATATCGATCTCCCTGAAGACTTTGGCTCCAACCCTCATGATGCCCATTTCACCATCTGATCACTGACTTGAACAGCTTTTGATCAGCTAAAAGAGGTCTGTTGGATTTTGGCTGGAGGTAAAATGTGCAGGAGGGTAGATGTCAAGGGAAAAGGTTGGTGATTGCTACTCTATGCTGCACAGGTAGTTCATGTGGAAATCCTACTGACAAGAACAGACAATTTCCCAAAACTGATAAGTATTTTATGATAATCTTTGGGTCAGTTATTATTGTAGTGAAGAAGGAGGAAGGAGGATGCTGTGGTGAGCTGTGGGGATCAAATTGCACTTTGATACAACACAAACTTCAGGTAAGTTTATAGAACTGAAATAAGTTTTTACTTTGCTGCACTAGTGAGAAGAAGGTCCTGGGTTCGAGTGTTTGAGTGGTGATTGCATGTTCTCCCTGATTTTGCATGGATTTCCTACTCTAGTGTCCTCCCATGATCCAAAAACCTAGTCATTAGGCTAATTAGCTGTTCCTAATTGCCCCAAGGTGTGATTGTGAATGGTTGTGTGTGTGAGTTTGTGTGTGTTGACCCTCTCATGGTCTGGTGAGCTGTTCAGGGTGTACCCCGCCTTCGCCCAGTGTTGGCAGAGATAGGCTCCAGCCTCCCCTTAACCCTAATAAGAAGAAACAGTTCAGGAAATGAGTGAGTAAGTGTGTGCACCAGTGAGCAGATCTGTAGCTAGTATGTAATTATGAAGGTCAGAATTTTTTTTTTTTGTGTTATACAGCTGTAGTTTAGTCTTTAATTGGTGATTTTTCAAGACTGTCCTTTGATTTACTTTATGATTCAATGTGATTTGCAGCTAAAGTTTTAGTTTTTCAAAAGTCTTGTCCACACAAAGTACTTGTGAACTTGTAAACACACAAACACTACAGATTTGGAGAAAATATCAAACAAAAGTTAATGGGTTAAACAGACTGGCAGAACAGATTTAGCCTATGAGGCTGCATTATTTTTGGCTTTGAGAACTCGGGCCTGCTAGTCAAAGAACCCACTTCTAGCACCAGTTTCACAACTGATCACAGGAACTTTTTTCTGCACCTTTTTTGTTTTAAAGCATTTTTTATGTTTCAAAACACATTTGTTCTCTAAATCATTTCAAACAAGATAGCGACATTTGGAAGCAATGGATAAAGCAAAAGAGCTGTATACAAGCCCATTAGCAGATGTTTTCCAGATGCTGTGGGACTGTGCAACACACAATGGCTTAGTGTGAAAATATTATTGCCCCTGTTTCTTAAAACTTCATTTGTAAAGATTAGCAGTATCTGACTGTAGCTTCTTATAGCACCATTTGAACCTCAGGTTATCCAAATATGGCATCATTATTAGAAAGATTCAAATCTAACACTCTTTGTTTAAAAAATTGTCAAGCACAAACAAAGTCATGTCCCTTGAAAAAACTGATATTCAGAACATATTTTTTATACATGATGTAAGCAACACTCAACCACTAAAAACCTGCGAAACTAGAATATGAATGAGAAATTCTACAGGTATGCGATGGCATGCACACAGCACTCAGTTGCAGAACAGAACTGAAATATTGCACAAGAAGATGTGGCAATATTAATTATTTCAACAGGTGTCATTATTCAAAAAGTAAAGTGTGGTGTAATCTAAACAGAACTTGTCTTAATAAACCCTGAATATCAGTGTGATTTTCTTACAGCAAATTTAGTGTGAGACAATATAATATCAAAAATAAGTACATTAGGATAAAAGCACCTTATAAAACCAGAATGTTCCTCAGGAAGCCACATAATTATTACATAACATGGAACTTGACTTGGACGGTTGTCCTGTGTCCATGCCCCCACAAGAAACCCAATACAGCTACCTCATCACCAATTATTAAAAAAAAAAAAAAATGTATTCTTCTTTTTCTTATTATTCTTATTATTATTAAGGCAGACACCCAAAAAACAGAGGTTCATACACCACCGCTTAGTCTCACACACAATAGAAAAAACACAATCTAACTTGGGTAGGTAGATAAACTTTCGCCGAGCAAAAAGACACCAAACATTTGAACCGTTTGCACTGATAACTAAAAACAAGACAGGTGATACTAATAAATGTGGAAATCAGCTAATGATAGGCAGTGAAAAGAAAACCCAGTGTTAAACTTTCCTTCTTTCGCAACTGACCGTCATCAGGAAACACAGGAGATTTATTTTCTCCTGGGCTGAATTGATTTAGCCTTAAAGGAGTCACGCTACTCTTATAACACCAGCCTCAGACACCTATTAATAGAGATATCTATCAGGAGCTCTGCCTTTAGACAGTGCCTAAAATCTAATCTTTATTAGGTCTAAACATTGCAGTTGTTGTACAGTATTTGGTTTTCAATGGCCTCAGTACTCTCTAAATAGATCACTGTTCTAAGGTTTCCCTATAGCTGCTCTTCCATAAATTCATTTCGATGTACTGAGGAATGAACAGTTGGAATTAAATTATGAATTTAGTGTTGTGTGAGAGACGCGTAGATGTCTGATAGCTCTACTAAGATTTCTTTGCTATTTCATGAACCACCATTCCTGGAATTATTCACTCCCATTTGAACAGCAAAGTCCATAGTATTTAGAAATTATTTGCAATGTTTTTTTTTGCCAGTGTATTATAAATCACTGTTTTGTTCCTAGCCAAATATGTTTTCATCACTGATGGCTGAATATTTGATTACCTCTGATTCTATAACAGACAAGATTTTCCCCAGATTTCATTGCTTAATTGTAAAAAAATAACTAATTAATTAATTGATGGAATAAAATAGAATAAAATAAAATAAAAACATATTTTTAAAAAAAATGTGATTGTGCAAAATCCACAAAGGCAAAAAGGAATTTTTAAGATTAACAGCAGCACCCAAGCTGCCACATATTCTGCATTGCAAGCCACACAGCTATTTTTGTGAAATTCAAAAACAAAACAAAAAAACAAAGCCTTAGAGTCAATGCTCAGAATATGTGGGAGGCTCAATTGTTTCCTTGGCTCATTGCTCAGAATCCATTCCTTCTAATCATTTGACCTATCCAAGACTTACAATGAGTTGCCTGTTCCTAATAAGAGCAATAAGCAGACCATACAGTGCGTAGTTTCCTTTCACAACTGTGTCTGCTTCCACAATTAGTAGCGTTTCTTCTTATAGCTGTTATTTGCAGAAGTGGAAATTAGCACTAAATCTGCAGGAACCATATGATGTGTTAGTCAGTGCTCTGATCCTTTACTGATTTAGTGAACATACAGTCTGATGCTACTGTGGCAGTCCACACAGACAACAATAACAGCAGTCCACTGTCCTGTGAATAACCTGTTTGAACATGTTACTGCCTCAAAACCCACCCAGGCCAGAACATGTTCAATTTAAATAATACTGGTACTCTGGTTATCCTCCTGGGACATATGATTATCACAGTAACATTACACATGTCCTTAGAAACTATTATTACCCCAGACCATTAACTGACCTCTACGCTGTCGGGAGAAATGGCTCCATCAGCCGGAATGTCTGACCCCTCTTCCTCCTCAAATGTTGCACGCTTGTAGTTAGACATCTAAGGAAAGAAACACAGTAAGCAGTTAGTGATGTCAATGTTGCACTACTCACTTCAAGTCCATCACAGAGAAAACTGTTTTAAAAAAATATACAACGCACAATAGTTTCATGTTTTTACTATTTCAAATAATATGAAGGCATCATAACATAATTATTGTTCCAATGGGAGTGAAGCAACAGTCTCACCCTCTGAAAAAAAAATAAGATAAGATGCAGCTTAGTCTTGAACACCTTGGAAAAGTTTACAATGCCTTGCAGGCTAGTTATAGACAAACCTCCAGCTTTACAGCTTAGAAATGCAAGCTGACTCACTCACTCACTCAAGGCTCACCAGACCATCAAAGGCCACATACACCACCATTCACACTCACATACACACCTACGTTCAATTTGAAACAGCAAATTAGCCTAATGTGCATGTATTTGGACGGGTGGAGGAAATAAGGGGTACCCAGAGGAAACTCATGAAAGCATGGGAATAACCTGCTCAGAAATACCCAAGCCCAGGACCTTCTTGTTGTGAGGCAGACATGCCAACCACTACGCTGCCCCATGCAAGCATAGCAATAATGCATAAATAAACTGCCACAACTGCTTCATAAAAGCCTGTTGATATTTTTAGTGTTAAATATTGTTTGTAATTCGGGTTGTCTCTTTCCCGTTTTGTACCATATTTGTTCAACAATCATATTAATAAAAAACTTTAACTGCTTTAAATATTTTTGGGGAGATTATATTTTTGCCTAATAATTGCAAAAGACATAAGACAAATAAATATACTGCTTACAAGATGGTGCTGACCCCAAACAGGACAACATGAATGTGATTTAGTGATTTTTTTCTTGAAATTGTAATACAGAAAATAAATTACTGATAGAAATGAATACACTGTTGGGGCCAATAAGTACAACACACGTGACAGAATTCTGTATGCATAAACCCTGTCATAGTTAACCAATTAGAATGAGATAATGGACAGTTATGCTAGCTAGCTTAACAAGAAAGTGGTGTCAAGCAGTAAATATTCATTCATCTTCACTAACTCCTTCATTCTGGTCAAGGTTGTGGAGATTCCAGAGCATATCTGAGAAATCTGGGCACAAGGCTAAGGCACACCCTGGAAGGAATGCCAATCCATAGCAGGGCATCACACATACACACTACAGGCAATTTATCATAGCCATCCACCCACATACATGATTTAATAGGTGAGAGGAAACCCTGAGAGATGGGACAAATATCTGAAATTCTACACAGACAGGAGTTTGTGGTCATAGAACCTGAAGATATATGGCAGAGAAATACTCGTACCCCGTGCCACCATGCCTTCCTCAAACAATGAACAAATCATTCCAACATAAATGCTCACCCTGTAAACTCTACAGCCTAAAATCTAACTAATCAAAACAAGCCAGGGAGCATGATTCAGCTTTGTACACCACCAAGGTCAGGAGAGAGTGAGAGAAAAAAAATGAGAAACACACATATTGCTCCTTCATCTGCTCCCACCCATAGCTGAAGAAGAAGCAGGTCCTCAGGGCAGAATTTCTGGTTTGTTTTTTTTTTTGTTTTTTGTTTTAATCCTAGTGCCAAGAGAATATAAAATCCCTGATGCATCTGTTATGAGCTCTCAACCCTTACAGCGTAAACACTGAACTGGCTGAGAAAGGAGCAAAACCTTACTGAGTATTACTTTTTTTTAATTTTCATAGTTTCTCCTACCATTTATTCAAGTCACTTTTACATCCATTTCACACACAGTTTCCATTTAAAAGCATTTGGTAGCTGTGTATTTTCATCCAGCACGTTCTCCATCGCATACTCAGTATTTAACTGTCCTGTGCTACACATGAAATACCAATTTCACCTGCTCAAATACTGACAAGACAGACCTCTTTAAGGTAAAATCATACACATTCGCTAAAACATGCCAAATCATCTTACACCGCTATTATCTTCTCTTACTTACTATTCACACATGGTGGTCCCGTGCAGTTAGCTGATAAGTGACAGTAAAAAAAACAGAAGTTTCTTCTTTCTCCTACTTTTTCGCTTGACTGAAAAACCAAGTAGCACAGAGACAGTGTGGCTGGTGGTGAAGCATAGAAGAGATAAAGCACATTTCTGTAAAAGACACTCTCTGAAGAGATGTTTGTTTGAGCAATAATCATAAAATAGCATTAATGTTTAACAGCTAATCTGACATGATGACAAAGTCCCGGTGTTAACCAAGTATTGATTGCTTGTGAGAACAGAATTCACCAACACCTGCTGATGGATATATGCTGGACTGACTGGACAAAAAAATTGCTTCTATAAACCAATGTTACAGCCTGTTGACAAGGCCACCTAATCATACATTGTGTGATACACTGAAGGGTAACTGTGACAGAGGGAGATAGTTTATTGTGATCTCAGAGAAGAGATAACCTTTAGAAAGTTATTTTATCGAAAGGTTATTATTGTTGTGATATTATAGAAATTACCTGTCGTGATTTCCCATTGTGACATCATAAATAATTGAAGGACTCAGTGCCATAACCTGCTAAGTCACAAATTTGTAATTTTGAGAAAAAAAACAAACAAACAAGCATAATAATACGATTAAGTCATATTTGTCACATGAATTGAAATTTTTGCTGCCAAGAAGCTGCAATTGTCCATTTTGGAGTGACTTTCAGCATATGGGGAGAGACTACCTCATTTTTCATCATGCATGGACTTGGCAGGTTATGGCAATGAGCTCTTTAATTGCCTGTCTTGTCTGTTGTACCATTAAGTTCTCAACAGTGTATCTTTGACTGACTGATGAATCTTTAACAGTTAGTGGGGATTATGGTGGGGATGGTGGGGATTATTTAAAGGCAAAAGAAGGTAGGACAGACCTACTACTGAAATAATCCAACAGTGTCTACCAGTATGGACCCAGGGGTTGAGGTTCTCATCTTGGAAGCCTCTCGCTCCTGCTCATACACTCAGAAACTGTCAAAATGACTTTTCAGATCATTTCTCCTTTTCTAAAAATGATTTAGGACTACAATTACCACTGCAGTTATAGGATAGTGGCTGGGGAGAGTGACGTCTGGATCTCATTGCTTAGGCTGCCGCCCCCGAGACCCAGAAACAAGTGGAAGAAGAAGAATGAATGAATGTTATAGGATAATCAACTAGACCATGTTAAACTGTAAAGTTTCTGCTACATAATTTGTATTTTATCTGGATAGTTAATAAGCTTATTTATGTGAGTTCTGTGTGTGTTCCAGAGAGAGAGAGAGAGAGAGAGAGAGAGAGAGAGAGAGAGAGAGAGAGAGATGCTGGAGACTGAGTAAACAGTCTGTCTGAATTAGTCTGTAAGCCAAAGCAGAGAACCCCAGACCAAAGAGTGGCGATAAGGCGCTAGTACAGTCTGTAATCGCTGTTAAATAAATAAATAAATAATCTTTATTGCCATATACCGAATTGTTGAACTAGATTTCTAAAGGTAGTCCCCGCAGTGATATATGCTATCCAATTAGCACAAAGCTTACTATTTTTCACAGACACTTTCCCTCCACTTTATCTACACATTTTATCTTTGCTTATTTGCCTTCTCTTTTGTCTTTTACAGGTTTTCAATTCCTCCCCCATTTCCTTTCCTCTGTCTCTCAAGAGTCAAACTTGTGTGACTCAATAATCACTTCCTGTTTAGTAAAGATTTCTTTTAAAAGGGATTCTCTGAAACACCCAATAACATTCGGGTCAAAAGGCTAAAGATAAACACACTTTTGTACACCATTAATCCACTTAGGAACATGTTTCATTACAGGTGGCAAATGTCTACATCAACGTTAAGATTCACTCTCAGTCAAGTGATGTTTTACATCATGGCGCAGAGCAAATGTAATCAAACCTCTAGACAGCACACAGCACCAAACACGCACACAAAGGTTTCAGTGAACCTGTAAATGATCAACTTTTATTCAAAAGATTACAAGACGGAGCTCCACATGCTCTGTGGTGGTAAAAACTCTCAGGCTTATGGTTCTATTACACGGTTCCCTGTTTGTGGTTCCCAGCCTATATCGGTCAAACAGCACTTACAGTAAAAGATGTTCTTGTATGGAACTCACTTCCTGTTTGCAATTAAAGATTAAAAATATTTTTAAGCTTATCAAGGGACAAACATTAAACATCAACCTATAACTATAAATAACATATGCCATTACTGCTCTGTAATATTCTGTATATATTTATCAGTCCTTACGCCAAATGAAACCAAATTTATAACAAAACCAGTTAACTCACATCTCTCTGTCACTTTCCGATACACCTACCTCTGACTTCTCACTCAGCAGTCTCCCTTCTGTTCTTGTTTCTAATCCAAACACTTCTGCTCAGTGCTACTATTTTTCAGAAACCATTTGAAATTGCTCTCACGCACATGCACATGCGCGCGCACACACACACACACACACACACACACACACACACACACACACACACACACACACACACTATCATTTGCTCAGAAATGGCAGGGATGAGATATTTGTTTCACCACTCTTGGAAGATGTTCATTCAATTGTTTAATTGTTCAGGGGGAAAAAAAATGCCACAAAACTATTTTCATTTAATATTCCAACCTTCTGGCTTTATGAAACACTTACAAAAATAAAAAAGAAAGAAAATTGTAGTCAATTGCAACTGTTGTACACATCAAACAGAGGAACAAATACGGAATCACTTAATTCTGAGGAAAATATTATGGATTCACCAGGTACTTTGCATTTCTAAAACAAACACCTGTATCTGGTTACATCTGCTAATTAGTCTGCAGGTAAAAAAGAGCGCTTGCACACCTTAGTGAGCTGTTGAGCCGAGCTGATTGACATAAATCAAGGCTCCAACACGAGGGATGTCAGTTGAAACAAAGGAAAGGATTATAAACTTCTTGAAGAAGGTAAATCTTCACGGAATGTTGCAAGAGATGTTTGTTGTTCCCAGTCAGCTGTGGTTAAAATTGAGCCCAAGTACAAATCAAATGGGAAGGTTGTAAAAGGGAAGCGTACTGGTAGACCAAGGAAGACGTCAAAGCGTCCAGATAGAGAACTTAAAGCAATATGTCTTGAAAACAGAAAAATACACAACAAAACAAATGAGAAAGAAATGGGCAGAAAGTGGAGTCGATGTCTGTGACCGAACTGTAAGAAATCACCTAAAAGAAATTAGATTTACATCCAGAAAAGCCAAACGTACACCATCATTAACATCTAAACAGAAAAAAACAAGGTTTCAGTGGACTAAAGAAAAGCAATCATGGACTGTGGACGACTGGATGAGAGTGAGATTCAGTGATGAATCATAAATCTTCATTGGGCGGGTGATGATGCACTTTTGTTTTGTGCCGTTCCAGTGAAATTTATAAAGACAACTACTTGAAAAAAAAAGCAAATTTCCACCATCATTAAAGATATGGGGTTTTATGTCAAGTAAAGGTACAGGAGAGATGACAGTCATTACATCCTCAATAAATGCACAAGTTTAAACTGAGATTTTGGACACTTTTCTTATTCCATCAGTCGAAAGTTTGGTGATGATGACATCATTTTTCAGGATGATAATGCATCGTGCCGCAGGGCAAAACCTGTGAAAACTTTCCTTCAAGAAAGACATATAACGTCTGTGGCATGGCCTGCAAATAGTCCGGACCTCAGTCCAACTGAAAATCTCTGGTGGAAATTAAATAAAATGGTCCACGACAAGGTTCCAACCTGCAAAGCTGATCTGGCAACTGCAATAAGAGAAAGTTGGAGCCAGAAGGATGAACAGTACAGTTTGTCGATAGTTAAATCCGTGCCTCAGAGAATTCAAGCTGTTATTAAAGCCAGAGGTGGTGCAACAATGTACTAGTGGTGTTTTTGTTTGGGGAATCCATAATATTTTTCTCAGAATTAAGTGATTGTGTATTTTTTCCTCTATTTAATGTGTAAAATCAGTTGCAATTGACTACAATTTTCTTTCCTTTTTTATTTTCATAAAGCCAGAAGGTTGGAATATTAAATAAAAATAGTTTTGTGGCATGTCTGTGATTGTTTTTTTTTCTCTACACAATTAAACAACTGAATGAACAAACATCTTCCAAAAGTGGTAATTCCATACTTTTGCCAGGGGTTGTATAAACATGTTATTCTTACTACCTTTCATGGAGTTTTGATGCTGAAATCTTTCTCAGATATGTGCTTGAAATAAGCTCTGTTCACAGGAACAATTACACCACCCACATCAATCTGTTTATATAAAACAAAGACACATTTACAATTGCTGTGTAGTTTATGATTCATTAAAAAAATGAAACCAGAACGCTGTTTCTGCTTGTACTGCTGCCATGATGCTTAAACATGGCCCATTTGATGTGCTCTGTTCCCACAAACAAACCTGGATCCTACTGACCTTCTTCCATTCTCTTTCTCCTTCAATCAACAATGCACTGAACACACCATGCACTGAAACCATCCAGAGCCCTGGCACATACAGCCATTCATAAATAGTTTATACTACAGACATGTGTGAGTAAACTTTGTCCTACTCAGAAACCTGCCCCTATCATTTCCAGTTTTAGAATTCTCTACAAAGAGAAAAACATTTTGGTGATACTGATATGATCTTTGTATTACACCTATAAATGTACTATTTTACTCTCAATCAAATGTTGACTGTCATCACAGCTTGTTTTGAAGACATTTTAGATGGCACTATTTAACCTAATATGTATTTAATGCTTTTATCATGCACCCTGCAGGTCACAGAGTGGATGATATTAAGAAAAATGAGAAAATCAAACATGATGGGGTACACCGTTAAAGGAAAGGAAAGGAATCAATCAATGACAAGGTGGCGTGATGCAGCCTTACACACAGGTCGTCTCCCCCCCAAACACACACACAACCTAAAAAAAAATTTTTCCCCCTTCAACACCATATCTTAACATTACACCACACCAGTTACAATAATTACTACTTTACATGTATTATTATAAACCGCATTTATAGCTTCATTTTATGCTGTGGAATGTTTGTGGGACAATTTATTTCCAGTTATAACAGACATAAACAGTTGTCCTCTCACCAACCTCACTTTTCTTCTTGAAAAGTAAATTGTAGTTAAATAGGACATTTGGAAAGAACTAAATGAAATATCCTGACGATATTTCCCATAACTTGTCCGTTTTTACTTACAAATGTATATTAATGAATTACATTTTGCAATAATAATGGCTGGATTATTTAATCAGATAAATCAATATATGACCAGACACAGTTTTTGTTCAGTTGACATTATATTACATCTTTTCTATTATCTGATTGTTTTGACTAACATCAGACTGGAGCAGAAAGCAAGAGCTGGCAAAAAGAGCCGTCTCCTCTCTCCTTTATTCTCACTGAGCATGCCCAAGGTTGCCACGGCAACAAGGAAAGCCCCTCCCCTACAATACCCCACCACCACCACCCCCCACCCAAAATCCTCCAACAGCACAGTTACATGAGCCAGGCCATCACAAATTAAAGCAATATGTTCAGAGTCCTCTAATGTTGCAGCAAGACGCTGGACAAACAGCTGTGGATCTGCTGGTTCTGTGGGGTTACTAGTGCGGAAACAGATGAGTGTGTACACCCCATTATGGGAAGAACAAACCGTTAAAATGCGTCAGAGGACTGTAAATACTAAACAGATGACAAGGACTGTGGGAGTGCAGCAGTGCCGAGTGAGTGAGTGGGGGGAAGCAAGAGAGAGAGAGAAAGAGAGAGACTGAACACTTCCCATCACATGTGGGTCAGTAACGAGCTGCAATTATAATTCATAAAGGTCCATTTGAGGGTTTGACGTCAGTGAGTGCACATGAACAAGCTGGAGGGGAATGGTAAGGGCCCTTCAAGATCTACTGATGCACAGTTAAGGGCATGAGAGGATCGTTTAGCTCCAGTGGTTCCTGCAAACCAGATGGGGGTTTTAACTGTGAACGAATCTCTCCCAAACACATTCACAATGACTTAAAGAAAGAGAACGTACAGTACACGTCCAGCTGATAAACCCCTCCATGTGTGAAAGCAAGAACAAAACATTTTGTGCATGAGTATATAATGTGAGCACAGACCTTTAATTTCTAGTGGTACAGAGCGTACAGAACTGTAGCCAGACCCCCTGAAGAGAAGCTGTTGAAACCAGAAACCCGATCAGGAGGAACGAAAGGGAGAAATTTTGTGCTAAACAGAGGTTGTAACTTTACCTCCAACTAAGAAAAAAACAAATAAATATACCCTGGACACAGAATTCCTACTCACAGGGAGTCAGAACGGTCTGCTCAAGTCTGAGCTCATCAGAGTTCAGAATATGACATCAAATTAATAATCAAATTCATATGGTTCCATAGAGTATCAGCAGTAAATAAGGTAGAACTTTTTACAGTTTCTGATTCATGTGTGCCGTACACACAAACATTTGCTTTGGATTAATCAACATAAAGTTAAATTCAAATATTAGCTTTAAAAACCTGTACACTAATAAAAGCTCAAAAAAATCTTAGCAACTAAGAATATTATTAACATTGTCCAAATTATCTAGCATTTCCTACTAGAACATTGCTTATTAAACCTATTTCTAGATCAGAACCAACTTATCCCAACATTACAGGTCAGGTTAAATGATCTTTTCTTCCAGCAATATAATTTCACTTCAACTGTATCCCCCACAAAGCATAGGGGATACTGTCGTTTCCCAGGCTGCCCGCAGACACTTCTTGTTAACGCTCTAGAAGTATTGGTTCTTCATGGGTTTATTTTATATTTATGTTGAAAGGTTCCTACGGCATGCTAGCCTATCGAAACTGGGTCACCTCAACATTTTTTTCAAGGTCACAGAGATCAATTAATCAAAAATGCCTGCTAACACACTAGAAGGTGCCACGGTCAAGGTTTTCAAGCCTATTAAAACTGTCACCTTGACCTAATTTCAAAGTCACTGGGGCCACATGAAATATGAACGTGGTCATGTAAAATATCTGGCGTGGTCAGATATGTCAAATCTGACACATTTAGCACAGCATTGTTTGTTATTTATACAGATATGCCTGTGGACATAATTTTTTTCTCCTGATTTTCATGTCACAAGGATCAAATTTAATAAAAACATGATATCAAGTGTGCCATTGACCCTACGGGGGATACACCTAGTGTTCTGTGACAAGAACGCATTTAAATCATTTTAATTTCTTGTATTTTAACTGATCCATTTTGCAGTGTAACACTAACTATGCAGTTGTCTGTTTTGAAAAGTAAAATACACAAAACATCACTCATCACAGACAGCTGGCTATCCTGTTATTAAAAGGCAAACTTTGTAGCGGCCTCACAAAGGTTTTTTTCTGATCTTTGCTTTACCACTTCTGAGTCTATTTGGGCACTAAAGGTGGTGGAGTTTCAGATGTGCAAAAAAAAATTATAAACAAATACACACACACACACACACACACAAACACACACACACATACACATATACACACGTGTGTGTGTGTGGTTATGTATATATTTCAAGATTTTTTCAAATAGATAAATAAGCAGACAGACCAGACAATCAGGGCTCGAAAAATCGGGTGCCCGAATGCCCGCAGGCACCCTGTCCGACAACAGGGGCACCAAAAATCTATAAAATGCAGAGTACAACATGCCCGACCGGGCACCTGATTCCCGTCTTTAAAAACTGAACTACCGTATTCAAAATCATTTCGTAGCACACAGACACGTCAAACAGAGCGAACTCACACACACCACAACACACCGATCACTAGCTGTAACAGACATTTGCAGACAAGTCAATAAAAGTTCGTTCATTTGCCGCCATACTCAGACTCCCGTGTCCCGGATGTAGGAACCCGGATTACACACCGTCTGCACGCCAGAAAAATGTCATACAGACAAGTCGATTTATTTGGGCGTGTAAAAACGCCCAAAACAACACTGATTTGAGCACATTCAGGAAGAGAAGAGAGCGTATGAGGAGAAAAGAGAGCGTTTTGTTTTGGATTCTTGGCTGCATGTACATTGAAAATATCAGTCAGAAATTGGCGTCGTTCACCTTCCAACCACCATTGGTGAGGGCGCTACTGCATAAATCGTCTGCTATCAAGCTATCTTCTGAAACACTGTCGTTTTGAGCGAGAATTATGAT
>JAOUQZ010000049.1:16902591-16918400 GCA_028564935.1 Neosilurus hyrtlii | reverse complement strand
TGGAAACTGTATTACTAAAAATTCTGATGGAGAGTGAATCTGAAATAACAAAGCTGTTATTTTTAGTTTGAAATAAATATTTATTTAACTTCTGGTTTTGTTTTTTTTGACTCCGCACATGCACTTCAAACAAAGCAACCCGTGAAATAGGAAAAAAAAGACACACTAGAAATCATGAAGGAGGCTTTTTTTTAACTTGTAAATTACATATTATATTCGGGCACCAAGAAAAAACTACGGGGCACCAAAAAAGGAAAAATCATAAAAACAAGGTTTTTCAAGCCCTGACAATACCTCAAGCTATGTGTTTCTATTTTCTTTTTTGCTGATCTTTATTCTGTTTGTTGCTAGCCAGCCCATTCCTGATTACATTTACCTTATCACCTGACTTCTTCAGTGTAAATTACTTCTGTTAAGTGTCTTACTGTTAAGGCGACAGCCATTAAGCACCTTGACCTCACAATCCAGAGCCGATCCAAACAGCGCTAGGTGAAAGATGTAAACACTCCCTAGATTGGACTAGTCCATCCCAGATGACTGCAAGGACATCGGGATGGAGAGAAAAAAAAGAAGAGCATAAAGAGGAGACAGAGAGAGAGAGAGAGAGAGAGAGAAACAGACAGAGGGGGAGAGAGAAAGAGAGAAAGAGAATGAGGGGGAGTCTTGCCTTGCAAAGGGAAGGGAGAGGTTTTCCCAAGTTCCAGGAGTGGTGCAGGACTTTGTGTGGATTTGTGATTGTTTGAAGTGGCTTCCTGAGGAGTGTTTTTAAAAGGAAGCAGTTTGGCGGGGGCAGGCTGGCATAGTCCAACCTCTGCCCGAGATGTTACAAATACCCTGAACTCCAGTGCTCAGAGAACCACCTACCCTGCCCCACAACCAGCTCCCACACATGCTGAGTGCTGCAGAGAAGCAATGCACCAAAATAAACCCTAAAGTCAAACCCAAATCCTGCCAAACACAGCGAAGGCTACTTTTGGAGTACTAAAAGAAAGATACAAACGGGAGGCTGTGAGGATGAGGGAAAATCAAGAGCCAATCATAGAGGGAGAAGAGCAAGACAGGTACCAGCTCTAGCCTCCTCATGCCAGAAGTCAAGTACATCATCATCAGACACTGCTGACGAACACATCAACATTCAAGCTAGTTTTATGCTGTGTGATTTCAGCAGTCGTTAAAGAGTATTACTTGTGAATACACTGTATGAAACAATACTAAGAAAATACAGTCACTCTAAATGGATTCTCCATGTCAGACTATTTAATGACAATGCTATATGGATACACCTGCGATACAAGAAAGTAACAACACAGAAAATGCAGTCACATGTACCCTTGGTGTAATAATTACGATGAAAAAAAAAACACATTTTACCTGGAGGGATGCGGAGACATTCGAAGCTAAGTAAAAGAGGACGACATGGTCATGTGTGCATGTCAGTAAACAGTGTATTCCTATGGCTAATCAGTGTACATGTTCACTTGCACAACCAACCAATTGTAGATGCAGTGAGTTTAATCAGAAACTTCTGACACCGCTGACGTCAACTGTCTTTGGTTGCAAAGGCACTAATCTCACTGCCAGGAACCAGATCACATTACACAATCTAAGACCACTGACCTCAAACCACAACTTAGAATGTCCAAAAAAAAAAAAAATCATACAATACACACCAGGTACTACAGGGACACAGATCAATTACCAAGTGGTGTAATTCCTACTTAGGTGTAAGAGACCCTGAGTTTATGAACTCAACAAATCTGGAAGTTAATTCAGACAAATGCCATAACTATAAATCTACACAGAACCTACTCAGTTACATTAACACGACTCTGAAGCATCGGTAAGTTCAGTGCACATGCATCTCCTCCTATAATGAACACTTACTGAAAAATTTGCCATGAAGAGTCCACGTAGATCTTTCACCTTGATAAAGTGCCTTCCAAATCCACAATCATGCACACTTTAAAATGGGAATGAGAAGCCCTTCTAATGTAGCTACTCCTTTCTGGCTGCTGGGATGAAAACAGAAAGTTCAGCTATTCCAAATAACTATACTCAGTTACACGCATAGACGCCCCGCAACTCTTTCGCATCCCACCCCCCACCACACACACACACACACACACACACACACACACACACACACACACACACAGTGTAGAAAGACATCAATCAGCTGTGCTGAGCCAAACGTTTGCTGAGTTGCATTGCAGAAACTGACCTGAAGGGACTCTAATCAACAATTTACAAATCGCACAATGACACTTAATGTGAAAGACAAAATGCACTCGAGGTAAATTAATTATTAATCAACTGTCAGTTAATTTATCAAACATGCATTAATGAACTGCAGCAACTTGTTCAAGGACTTCAACATTATGAAAAGCTGCGCAGGCTAAACAACGCGGCAACACTGAAAGGAATGACAGAAAAGAAAAAAGAATTAGAATGGGGGGGTGAGTACAAGAAAAGAAAGGGAGAAGCAAAACAAAAAAAAGAAGAGGGGAGTTAAAAAAAAGAAATAATTTAAAAAGTAGTAGGACAATAAAAAAAAGGAAAAAAGAAGAGTAGAAAAGAGAAAAGAAGATAAATGGTGGAAAGCAAATACTGTATAACAAAAAAGAAAAGAGAAAAAGAACAGCAGTAAATGGTCACACTGTAAATGGAACACTGCACGCTGACACAAAAAGGAAGTCGGGGTTCAGCAATCTCCCTTTCCTCTCTTCTTCAATTCATGACCTCTGTCTTCACCCTGACAATGAGACCCCATCTCTTTCTCACTCTGTCTCACACACACACACACAATATAAAAGTTATTCATTACCACTGAACACTCCTTCCAGCATCTCCACATTTTACTGCTTGCATAAAAAAGTGTGAGAAACCAATGTTGCTATTCAGTACAGAAATCTCTCCTAACCACGTGTGTAAACTCCCTCAGGGGAAAACGGAGGACTGCAGAGAGAGAAAAAAAAAAAAGAGTTCATCCTCAGATACTTAACCTCACAACAGATCAGCAGTTCACACAAAAGAGATGCACAGCACTTCTCATTTCTTCTCCTGATGGTTGGAGTGAGTGTAAACATCGAGCGCTCAGAGAAAGACAGAGGGAGTGAACAAGCAAGTGAGAGAAAGAGAGGGAGGGACAGGAGGAGGGAAGGCAGGGTAGAGAACAAACAACTAGCTAGAAAAGGACAATCAGGAGTCCATTCAGAGAGAGAGAGAGAGAGAAAAATGCTTAGAGAGTGAGATGCAAAATTAACCAAAGACGGATTTTTTAATACATTTCAAACCAAACAGAGGAGAAGTGATTTTTTTGGATTTGAACCTGTACCCATTTTTCACGATACTAAAAAAGCTCAGAAAGTTCCTCTTGTTAAACGGCAACAAGAAGAGAAAGAACATGAGAGTTTAACCTCATGCACGGGAGTGAGTATTAGCGTATGCTCTCAGTTGGAACTTCCCCCCAATCACTTGAACAGAAATCTCCTGTGGGGACTGCTCTGACCTTGCCCTGTACATAACATGTATTAGACAAATACACGCTCCCACACGGCAAGTGCTTTTCATGATTCCGAAGGGCCTCTGCCATTCATAAAGACTTCATTCAGGCAGCAAGTTAGCCCGAGAAGTGCTAGCAGACATCCGCCAGCAGAGGGGGCTTCCATCACTGCGTGCCAAACAGAACGCTTCATTGTTGAGGTACAAAGGTCCATTCTAAGCAACACTGCCAAGCCAATGTGTCCTGATGCAGTTAGCCACTCGGACGCACTTCACACGACCACTCAGCATCGCAAACCAAACAAGCACATCCAACAAAACCTGGCAAAGTGCATGTCTGTGTTATCTTAACATTACATGTTTAGCACGAGATATTTGCTTAACACACTGGGGTCCATCTCACTACCATAAATATTTAATGTATCAGATAAAGAGTTCTCTTAAAAAATATATACATTTACTTTTTTGTCTCAAAATAAACCATGTATACTTTTGGTAGACCTTTAAGCATGGTGACAAATAACTGAACTTGAATACGGTACCATATGACAGTCCAGATATCCATCCTGAAGGATTTGCACATTAATGTTGATCATTACTGTTGATCTACAGAGACACCCAGATTTATTTTGTAATGAAATTAATTTTCCCCCCATAAACTATACTCATTGCTTCAATGGCTAAGATTTTCTTAAATTATCCACAATACCATTTGACTACTTGTTGATGGGGCTACCAATAATTATTAGTCCTTATTTTACCTCACAATAAAAAGAAAGCAATGCACGGTCAACAGCACCATGCCGCCATCTCATAGCACGCTAACTAGCTGAGCTAAGTCTCCATTTGCGTCATATAGTAGCACTGCATTCTGGAATATTAAGTCCAATGTTTCACAGTTCCACTATTTCTATATCAGATTTCTCATTATTATGAAATTGAACCTTACTTTTGCTTTTTGCAGGAAAATCTGACTGCTATCCCTTATCATGTCAGCGCAGCACACAACCGCTAACCTCTCACAGGATCGAAGTGAATAGAGCAACCAATTAGCACCAGAGTCATGGAGCACTATTTTAGTACCAACACTGATTGTGTGGTATAATCATCCAATGTGTTTCAGCACATTTTCCTTTCATTTCTAAGCTACCAATTAACTAATATTAGACATAAACACAACCTACACGATTTTCTTTGCATTTTTTTAAAGCAGGATGAAATCTGTAGCATTAGATCAGTTAATATGGTGTAAGCTGCTAATTCTAGCATTCAGGAGAATTATAAATATACATGGTATTGTACAGAAACTACGCTGGTGTAGTTGTTTGGAGGGTTTTTAGTTTCGTTTTCATTTTCATATTTAAGTAAAAAAAATTTTTTTAAAAAGGCAAACTGTAGAACCAGACAAGCCTGTTTATTTACATTGTCACCAAAGAATACTCGCTGCCGTTTAGACACACAAAACCATACACAACAGCATTCTGAGCCACATTACTTATGCATTTTGCCAGACATGTGTTAAGTCAAACACAGTTTACAAGATGCATTTAAAAGGCATAAGGCATACTGTTAGTTAGCTACCTCAGCAGTGACAGACATATATATTCTCTTATCAACACATATTCCTCTTTCATTCTGCCCTATTCCCTTCGTCTACATTAAGAAACATGGCAGCAGTGCTTATGTGTGTGTGTGTGTGTGTGTGTGTGTGTGTGTGTGCACGCACGGGCACGCATGATGTGAGAGAACCAAAGAGAAAGCGAGAATGAGAGAAGCTCCCTCTCCCCTGAGAGGTGGAATGATGTCACTCTTTGTGCAGCAAGGTTAACACTTTCAATGCACATGGTTAGGGAAAGGAAGGAGGGAGCATCTGATGGAAGAGAGAAGGAAGGAAGGAAGGAAGAAAGGGGGAAAAATATATAGCAAAAGGAGAACAAAAGATGAAGCGTCTGAGAACAGGATGGATGAGTACACGAGAGTTTCACCATCTTTCAAAGCAAAAAAAAATTGTTTATTACAGGAAGAAATGTGTGTTGCTGGGTTTTTTTGTTTTTCGGTGTTGTCAGTGTAAGCCTTCTGAGCATGTCAGAAAAACAAACAAACCATTTTTTACAATTCATACAAGAATAATAATAATATTAGCAAGGTTTTGGGAACTGGGAGGGAACAGATTTAAAATAATAAATTAATGGGTTATAAAAAACAACAGCAAACTATGTGAACCTGGAAAAAAAATTAGCTGATATAGTGTAGATGTGGTACAAACTACCCATTAACCCCAGTGTGAGGTCTGTACAGAGAAATCTCAGCATGACGTCTTTAGTATAGACAGAGCTGAAAGTGAGGCCTGTGCAATAAGACCAAGGCCAGAGATTTGTTTGTATGAACCAAGACAACAAACTCAAGAAATAGTTAATTATATGGCAATTTAAAATGATGGCCTTAAAATTCACTTCGGGTGCTGTTACTTTTTTCAATCCGGCTGTATATCAATGTACACAATGCATTATCAGTACAATCAATCAAACAACACAGATTTACAATCAGGCAACAGCATGTTGTATAAAACAAATAAAACATATTTAAAAAATAAAAGTTTATTTTATTATTAGAAGGACTAGTAAATGAATTAGTCATGCAAGATCTTTTCTCAAATGATGCAAGTTTGAACAGTTAGAATGAATGGAACAGTACATCCTTCTAACACTGAGTATTTTACACAATTTAAGCAGCTTTACAGAAATCGAGATGATAAATTTTTTCTAAATTATCTATGTGTGGCTGGACCACTTTGAGAAAAGTTACACCTCAGGAAGGCCAGAATACATCAGCACATGCAGGTAAGATGAGCACATCCTTCCATCTTATATTTTTAAACTAAAGCAACTTACTAGCCAACTCAAGCAAGAATTGATATTAAAATTCAATGGATGGGAAAGTTCAGGTTTTTTGGCTATCAATGAACAACATCGTGTCTACATCACGTTACAAGCTTTTTTAATGGCTGCTTTCTTATCACTGATTTTAATTAAGCTTGACGCAACACGAGAATCCAGCTGGTTGCGAGACATTTGTTGTCTATCAGTGGTTGAAATCTAATAGTCACATTGACTTATTCATGGCTGTTGTTGAGTGGCTTAGAACTGCACAAAGCCTTGACCTAAAAAGTCTCTGAATCACTACAAAATCTCATTGAAACTTCATTGAAAAATGTCCCATTCTTCTCACTTTCCCTTCCCTTTTTTCCCTCTCATCTGAGGTGAAAAGCATCAGCAATCACAAATACAGTTGCCATGCCACCACGGAATCTAAATCCATCGTGAAAGCAGTGTGTATTCTCTCCGTCTTTTCGTTTTGGCCCTATTAACTGGTGCAGTACAGAGTTAGCAGAATACTAAATATCCAGCCCATGCTAAAGGAGCAACAATGAGTAATGCTGGGGTGTGACCATACAGACAGAAATAGAAATAGGGGAAATAAGGAAGATGAAAAAGAGTAAAAGTGAATTTAATCATATCCATCGTACATGAGTGTTACATTCTAAGTTTGAAAACTCTCAATGGGGGGAAAACAGCTACTCTTACAACCATTGTTTCTTTTCACACACAGAAAATGTCCTTTACTTAATTTCATTATCAAATCAACCTAATCATGGCAGCTTGGTTTATGATTCAAAGCCTGGCAACAACTAGAAACTCATGTACACTTTATAAATCACTTTCAGTCTAATGCCGTAGTTCATTAGGCAGTCTTCCTTACAAGAACACAAAGGGAAACTGTGGATCTTATCAAATAATGGACAATAGTTCCTTTGAAGCCAAGAGTTGGGGTTATTAGCCTACACCATTTTAAATTTCTGTTCTATCCCAAATCTTTCAGCATCACCACTTTCAACCATTGCATCCTTGGAGAACGAACCCTTCAATCACTTCACTGTAAACCTGGGCTGTAATCTCTGAACTCAGAACTCAGTATGTACATACACATACACATACACACACACACGCACACACACAGGAAAGTGTGGCCCTCTCCCTGCACACACACACCCTTAGGCAGGATACACCAGCTATCCCAAGCCCTTAGCAGCCCTCCAGGGTCAAGCACAGGTCGAGGAGTGAAAAAGCACTCCACCTCCAGAGAGCTCCAAAAGCACACTTTCCCACACCACCACACCCAAGCAACGCTGCACAGCTGAGACCATTCGTCCAGATTCTCTCCCAGAGGCTGTGGTCACCACAATGCAGCCATGGATGCAGAACTCATATCAGCACAAATAAAATTTTGTATAGACCTGAATACATAGCTTAAAAAAACCAAGGAGTACATATATACTGTGCGGTTACCTAAAAGTTAGTCAGAAGGGTGGTGCATTTGAAAGGTCAGAGGTAGCATGACTTGTAAGCATCTACAGGATGATGCTGATTCCACAGCATTATTCAGCATGACAGTCACTTGATGTTATCTCAGTTCACCAAACACAAACTGGTGTACAAGGTCACTATTAGCCACTGTATTAGAAATAGGACATTACAAATGTGTTTTTAATGTGGAAAAGGTGTGATATATTACCATTTCAGCACTGATTATTTTCCAGCATGTTGAGAAGTTTTTTTTTTTCTTATACCTCATCAATTTGAAAACTAATACACTCATCACTCTCACTCATTGCCAAACCACTTAATCCCATTAGGGTCAGAGGGAGGCTGGCACCTATCTCAGCCAACATTGGCCAGAGGCAGGGTTCACCCTGAACAGCCTGCCAGACCAGTACAGAGCCCAATTAATACACTTTGGTATTTATTTAAAAAGGTAAAACTGTACATTTATTTATAGTTTCTGTTACAACTCCTTTCATCTTTCACTCTCTTGAAATTTAAATGAAAAATATTTATGTTGGAATTTAAGAAAACACACTCTAAAGATACCTTCCAAAAAGGTAAAATAAATTTCCTCTCACATAAAAGTGTCCAGAGCGGCACGGTAGGGCAGTGGTAAGCACGAAGGTCCTGGGCTCTATTCCTGGGTTCAGGACATTACTGTGTGAAGTTTGCATGTTCTTGCCTCTGGATTTTTCTCCGGATACTGTTTTCTTCCTACAGCCCAAAAACATGCACAGTAGGCAGATTGGTGGTTCCAAATTGCCCCTAGGTGTGAGTGTGAATGGTTCTATATGTGTTTCGCCACGCAATGGCCAAGCGAGCTGCACAAGGCATACCCCACCTTCGACCAGAGCCTCCTCCCGACCCTAATTAGGCCTAGGACTTTTAACCTACTTAGAAAATGAATGAATCAGTAAAAATGACCATGTTACATGTATTTTTAATCATTTATTAATACTATGTTAATCATGTCAGTCTTTGTGCAAGTGGTTACTATAGAAATTATAAAAAGTAAATAATTCACTGTTGATGTAATAAATTAATAACAGCGTCTAACCCATCGGTATCATCTATTGGTGCAGATGCTACAATAGACACCACATTTGGTCAGATGTTATTTAAAATTTATGCCATTCCAAAGTTGATATAAGCCATTATTTTATAGAGCCCCATATTTTAACCAAATCTGTCAGAAGAGCATACATCCTAGCAAAATCAATCCCACTTTTCAGTATAGCATCCCACAGAGTTTTAAAAAATATAGTGGACAGACTTGTTGATGAAGTATGAGGACTGTCCACCTCTCCTCTCGAACGGTCCCACTCTCCTCTTTCCATCGGTGGTGCTCCAGTGGAGAAGGTGAAGTACCTCGGGGCTCATCTCACCGACAGTCTTACCTGGTCCATTCAAATCCACGCTCAGGTCACGAAGGCAAGACAGCAGCTGAGGCAGCTTAGGAGGTTCAGGGTCTCTTCTGAGATCCTCAAAACCTTCTATATGGCTGCAGTCGAGAGCATCATGACCATGAGCATCACAGCTTGGTTCGGCAAAAGCACCATACAAGACAGAAAAGCACTGCAGAGAATGATCAAGGTAGTCGAGCTCTGCATTGGATCTGATCTGCCCTCGCTGCAGGACATCTACACCAGGCGCTGCCGGAGCAGAGCCTTCAAGATCATCAGGGACATTTCCCACACCAGTAACTGTCTGTTTCGGCTGCTGAACTCAGCCAAACGTTTCCGCAGTCTGACAACACGGACTGAGAGACTCAGGAGGAGCTTTTTTTTTTAATTATTAAACACACAAGGTGAAATGGGAAAGCAGGATGAAGATGTGCCAAAGGGGGAAAAAAGAGAGAAAGCAATATGCACATACATACATCACCAGGTGAGTGGTAGATACCATTAGCTTACTTTCAGAAACAACAGCAGCTAACAATCTAAGATTTTGAATTGAATTTTATGTAAATTAGCTACAACACCGTGAAGTGACAAATCCAGACGGCCAACTCAAGTAATTCCTTTTTATCAATCCTATGACACAGGTGGTGCAACATTTTATTCAGTTCTTAGATTCAATAATTATTTATGCTTAAATGATGGCTGGTTTGCTAAAGTGGACTTCTGCTTAAGTGTGTTCAGACACACGACAAACAAAAAAATAAAGCTTGGAAGAAATCTGTAAAGACTGCTGGTAACTCATATAAGTGTACATAGGTATTACAGTTAGCTTGTTACACTAGCTTGTAACATGTAAATGAAACTGCTTACGAACTACAGTAGCAGGGTAACAGTGCACTTGTTCTGGTATAAAGCATGCACATAAAAATGAAACATCAGAAAACAACGAAGAAAATATCTCAGCCAAATGAAACAGCTGAACAAGGAAAAAGCACATGGATATGAAATTTATTTCCTCATTGTTTGCATGCCGTGTCACACATACGTGTCTTACTGTAGTACCATAATGGGTTAAACTCCTAAACCCCAGACAGACTCAAACCTTTTGTGTGTGAAATGCATGACCATTATTTTGATAACGATTATTTGGGCCTACATTGGAAATAAATCCAGGAAAGAAAAGGAAAGGTGAAAAAAAGCTTATTTTGTTTGTCGGCATAATCAGATTACTTGAGATAAACGACAAACTTTCGTCCTTATCTCCCCAATGATCTTGCCGATGCAGAAAGCAAAACATGAATTGTCCCTGTGGCTATATGGACATTAAGCTAATTGTTTTACTGCATGGCCTCGTCTGCTTCCTAGTTACAAATGACAAACACAGCATGTTTATATGGTCAGCATCCTGGAACACTTAACAAAAACAAGCTTAAAAAATATTAATGATAATAATAAAGTACAGTAAAGACATTAGGTTCCAGTGAGATGAGACATGACAACTCTCAAAAATTTCAAAATAAATTCTATATATTTTTTTTTATTCTGCTATAATGATCAATTTGCCCTGAACAAAATCAAGCACATTCATCTTCTCCTAACTCCTACAACATTGAATCTTAAAAATAACGCCATATCTTATTAATCTATAAACCAGCCAGTCAATTTTTTAAAGGTTTTACACCATGTCTATCATTCAAATCAGATTATTAGTTATATATAGGTTTTTTTTATAAGGGGAACCCCAGTCAATCAGTGTTTAGCACACCTGCCTCACAACAAGAAGGTCCTGGGTTTGAGTCCCAGGCTCGACGAGTGTTTCTGTGTGGAGTTTGTATGTTCTCTCCGTGCTTGCGTGTGTTTCCTCCAGGTACTCCGGTTTCCTCCCACAGTCCAAAGACTTGCATATTAGGTTGATTGTCTGTTCAAATTGCCTCTAGATGGAGTGCGAGTAAGATTGGTTGTGTGTGTATTGGCCCTTTGATGATCTGGCGAGCTGTTCAGGGTGTACTCCTCTCGCCCAGTCTTGGCTTTTTTTTTTTTTTTTATATATATACACTGTATTAATCCCGCAAGGCTTTGCTCTGCATTTAACCCATCCAAAGTGAGCACACACATATGTAAACAGTGAACAAACACACTCAGAGCAGTGGGCTGCCACACATATTGGGGTGCCCGGTGAGCAGTTGGGGGTTAGGTGCCTTGTTCAAGAGCACTTCAGCATTAATGTGGAGGAAGAAAAGGTGCAGCTCACTCCCACACCAACACATATTTCCTGCTGGTTCGGGAATTGAACCAGTGACCTTTCTGTCCCAAAGCTGTTTCTCTAACCATTAGGCTATGGCTGCCCCCAAAGAGATGGGGGCTGAGATAGGCTCTAGCCTCTCTGTGACAATAGTAGGATTAAGCAGTTTGACAAGTGCGTGAGTAAGTAAATGTTTTTTTATGTAACATCATCTAATCTCATTGTCAGCCATTTGCTGAAACGTTTAATCCTACTAGGGTCGCGGGGAGGCTGGTGCCTATCTCAGGCGACACTGGACGAAGGCAGAAGACACTGAAGAGCTCGCCAGAGCACTGCAAGGCAAACACACACGCACAACCACTCACACCTGGGGGCAATCTGAACCAGCCAGTTAGCCTTAACTGCATGTCTTTGGACTGTGGGAGGAAACCGGAGTACCCAGAGAAAATCCACACAAGCATGGGGAGAACATGCAAACTTCACACAGAAACATCCGAGCCTCGGACTTTCCTGCTGTGAGGCGGACATGCTAACCACTATGCCACCGCGCCGCCCTCCATGTAGCATCTGGCTTGGCCATAAATATTAAATATGAATATTGCAGCTAGACTGTAACAGCTAAGATTTGATTATAAATACATCATAACAGTGAATAATGAGGGAGGATATTAAAGAAAAGAGTGTTTTTTTGCTTTTTTTTGTTCTCAGGAGGTGAAATCAGTATCACTGTCTGATCAGGTGTTTCTTGCAAAGGAAGGGATTCTGCGCATGCGCACTTCGATTTTGTACCCCTGTGATTACATGCGTGTTCATATTATTAACAGGAGGCTGTCTGTCAATCAGGTCACAATAATAATGCAGAAACAGGCTACTTCCGGTATGCCATAAAAAGGTGGAGTAAATCATTATCATACATTTACAAGTTTACTGAGAAGGGAGGACAGGGGGAGGACAGAGGAGAGTGATAAAGACCAATTTATTTAAAAAAGAATCATTTATTTTACCTCAAAGTAATTATTTTTTGCACATTATTAGTATGCACGGCGTGTTTTTATCTGACCTCGCCCAGAACTTGTCGCCATGGATACCATATTGTCGATTATTTTCCACTTCATTTGGAGTGTCTTGAGCTCAACAGCCAATAGGAATCGCGCGCTGGAGAACTGGCGGCGCGTGCACAAACACACCACCGCTCAGTCCATCCGTTTAAAACCAGCAACAAGTCACCGACGCTCGTGTGTTCCGTTTGCAGGGTGTAATTAAAAAAAAAAATTTAAAAAAGGTTATATATTTATATCGGCTAATTTGCCCCACGACTTGCTCTCGCGCTCTGAGGCGGATTGGGTAGGTGGTATTCTAAAGAAAGTCGGTGTCCGGGTGGAAGTTATCTACAGCCTAATCACGTAACAAACAACAACACGCTGCACCACGCAGCCGAGCTCTGTCCTCATATCTGCACCACGTCTCACGTTTACAGTCATCCCGACTACAGAAGACCCGACTGATTTCCATCTGTTCGTTTTGCTCAGTAAGTCAGATGGGCTACGCGGAAAGGACTGGCTGGACAGTAACAATCTGCACTTACGTTATTCCGCAGATCCTGCAGAGCCACGCTCATCGTGCACACGGAGATCCGGGGAGAGGCGAGGCGAGGAGGCGAGCGCTTCTCAGTCCGCCACGGCGTGCGTGCATGCGGGACTCACCGGCCCCGGCGCGCTACGCCATCTCCTCTTCCAGCCGAGCTGAAACAAACGCGCACCCCCCACCCCGCGCGCGCCTTGTTTAAACCCCGACTGACACGTACACAGCTGATTACAAAGAAACACAGACCCAGACGAGGCGTTTTACCTCCCGGAAGGTAATGAACACGCGACGAGCCGGCGCGTCTTCGTCTGCAGCCGCTTCCGCCTCCGAACAACATACAACATGCGCTGATCTGTGTAGGATACTGCGATCAGACTGCACACTCTTCCTTCTGTCCTCCTCCTCCTCCTTCTCCTCCTCCTCTCTCTCTCTCTCTCTCTCTCTCTCTCTCTCTCTCTCCGTGTGTGTGTGTACAGACACACACGCAACACGTGCGTCAGGTGAAGGAGAATCCTCATGGAGGAAATAACACAGCAAAAATTCTTTAATATTAATAATAATTATTATTATTTTTATTATAATATCAGAGAAGTGCACTGAATTTAAATCTAGATTAGAATACGCACCGGAGAACAGGAAGTCATGGTCAGGTGTGTTGATGGTCAATGTCCAGACTTTTAAACATGGGCTTGTTGTTGGAGGACTCTGAAGACTGCACCAAGACAAGCTGGTGTTCGTGGAACATCATAACTGCTGGGTATTAAACAGAAACACTGGGATTGTTGTGTGGCATAGTGGCTAACACGTCCGCCTCAAAGCAAGAAGGTCTTGGGTTCGAGTCCCTGGTTTGGCCAGGGTGTTTCTGTGTGGAGTTTGCATGTTCTGCCCAGGCTTGTATGGGTTTCCTCCACGTACTCCAGGTTTTATCCCACAATCCAAACATGCACAGGTGGTTAGGTGAAGTCTCCGTTCCAAACTGAACCCCAAGTATGAGTGAGAATGGTTGTTTGTGTGTGTTGGCCCTGTGACGGAATAACGTGCTGTTTAGGGTGTACACTCACAATCATCTAAGATAGGCACCAGCCTCCCTGTTACCCTAGTAGGATCAAGTGGTATGGCAAACAAACAAATTAGTGTATTGGATTTACTGGTGTCTCTCATTGATCATGTGTGATTGTAAATTTCACACAAATATGTGTATGTATTCTTTTTTCTTTCTATAAAAGCACTTGGCATAGTAACCATTCATTCATTTCTTTGCAGAGCCACTTAATCCTACTAAGGTGGCAGGGGGTGGAGCCTATCTCAACTGACTGTGGGCGAAGCCAGGGTACACCCTGAATAGCTCGCCAATCCATTGAAGGGCAAATACACACACACACACACACACACACACACACACAACCATTCACACTCACATTCATGCTTATGGGCACTTTAGAGCTGTCAATTACATGGAAACCAAATATGCATGTTTCTCACACCCGGTATTGTAAATGCAAGCTTGTTCCAGACATTCCTGTTATCCTTGCTCATGTGAGGTAATCTCTAAATTATATTTTAGTTAATTAGGGTTTCAGCTCATACAGTCTACTCGCTGCTGGTTTTGTGTGCACAAATGCACTCTGCTACTGATTGGCTGGAGGAAAGATGGGGTGTCTCTGGGTGCTTTTTAAAACCCTTAAATCGTATCCTTGTTTCCTTCACTTGCATCTCAATCTTAAATCTTAGACTCTTCCAATGAGGAAACATGAGAGATGCAAGGCAGCGATATGGGGAGTACGGAAGTAACATCCGCTGCCAATCATGGCAGCATGGCTGACCTGCAGCCTAAAAGCAGCCGAATTCATATAAGTGGCAGGTTATTTATGCACTGATGTACAGCTCTTCCGGGAAGGTTGCTCTCATGTATCCTCATTCATTGCTTCTTGATCCCTGCTCATTTGCACAAATAAGAAAATTGGGATCGTTGGCAAAAATGGCAGACCAGACAAGCTTATGGTATAAGTCAGGATTGAGGAGAGATGAAACGACAAATAAGGGTTTTGAGATACACCCATGCTCAGCTTCATTGCCTTGGCAATGCGTTTCCATGAATTTGTGGGGAGTGGCCTAACAAGGACCACCAAAGGGAGGTGTGTGTTTGCCTGTTAAGTTAAAAAAAAATCAACAGTCTTTTTCAAGAATTGATGGCTCTTTTGAAGCTGGGGTTGGTAATTTGGAAAGCTAGCAAAATGTGAAAGCAGCACCTCTTCAGGACTCCGGCTAAACCCTCTCCTGCCCTCGGAAGTCCTTCCAAAGCCTTTCTCTTCCTTCCACTCTACACGCATGAGTTCTTCTCTGACTGCCAGTTTGTGCATGTTAGGGCAATGCAGAGGCGGGGAGACACAGGAGCATTTGATTGGATATTTCCCAGTGGACCATGAGGCAGTGGTTGGTCAGAATTTCTACAGGATTACAGTGGCCACAAATGACAGATTTTCTTCGGACCTTTTCAGATCTCATAAATCATTGATTGCTGTTGGAGTGTAAAGACGATTTCATACATTATAACAGCTTCTGTATACATCTAAAAAATTACCAATATCAGCTTTAACAGATTGAGGATTCATTGTTTTAGAGCTGAGGCGGCACGGTGGCGTAGTGGTTAGCACGTCCGCCTCACAGCAAGAAGGTCCTGGGTTCGATTCCCAGCTCGGG
>JAOUQZ010000049.1:16869397-16881083 GCA_028564935.1 Neosilurus hyrtlii | reverse complement strand
AGCATCAGCACACCAGGACAGACCACAGGACTCACAGAGCAGAAAGATCAGGAGGATCAGGATCACCGACATCCAAGGCGTAGCATGTGTCCCTCAGCAAAACACAGAGAGAGAGAGGAGGGGGGTATATGGAGAAGGAGGTACCACATATGATAATGTACATGCAATTTATACTTGTCCCATGTTGCAACTGACCCCATAACAGGGCATGGTTGCAACAGTCCACAGGGGCGTTTGCAACATTCATCAAAATATAATAAAACTATTCATTAACATCATTTTGACATTTCATTATTTTATTTGTGCACAGACAGAGTTTTCACTAAGTTAACTTGTTTGGATAAATATATTTTGATGTAATACGTAACAAACATGTTTTGGTTAATCTGCCCTACAGAATATTATTTAATATCAAAATCAAGACGCTGAAATTTAATAATACTTCTGTGAACGTCTGTGAAAGCTTATTGATTTGAACTGTGTGTGTGTGAGTGGGTGGGTGGGTGGGGTATGTGATGTAGTTTTCAATTTGCGTGACAGTGAGAGAGTAAGAAAGAAGAAAATGACTCCAAACCTGGTATGCTCATGCCTTGTACTGCCACAAAAGTACCCACACCTCTCTTGTTTACAGGTAACTCTCATTGCAGGAATCGACAAACAAATCATGCAGAAATCCTCTCCTATCTCAGAGTCAGTTTCATTATCTATGTTTACTGTATCTTTGTATGTATCTTTTTGGGTTGTCCCCAGGCCCCACCGCCCTTGCCTCACCCCCTTTACATTTATATTTATATCATAATAATAAATGTAAGGCTAGCCTATGTGGTCTGAACAAACAGAAGAGCACACATTGCTTAAAAAGTTACAGATGGCTATGATAGAACGGTGTCAGAACACAGATATGCAGATTGTTGCATATGAGGCTGCCTAGCTGCAGACCAGTCAGAGTGCACATGCTTCACCCGCCCACTACTGAAAGTGTCTACACTGACCACTTGTGCATTAAAAATGGATCTGGAAAATGGAATAATGTAGACTAGGCTGATGAATCATATTTTCTATTACATCACATGGACAGCTGGGTGCATGAGCATTGCTGTTGTGGGGAAGAGATAGCAAAAGAATGGACTACGTGAAGAAGGCAAGCCACCAGAAGCAGCGGGATGTTCTGCTGGAAATCATTGGATCCTTGTATTAATGTGGATGTCACTTTGACATGTAATTGCTATCTAAACATTGCTGCAGACCAAGTACACGTCTTTGGTGTTACCTAACAGCAGTAGCTTCTTTTAGCAGGAGTGGTTTAAATAAAATTGTCTACAATGCAGCACATTATAAGATGTTTGTGTTGAAATGTATTATTTGGCTTTAGGAGAGTTAAATAGTTTTAAAATAAGTGAAACTATTTAACTCTCCTAAAGCCAAATAACCCGGATAAAGGATGTGGAATGTTTGGACATTCCTGCATGATATATTTTTACTGCAGAAGTTTTCTTCTTTGTGATTAGACACCAGAAAGCTACCTATTTAATATTGTGGCAGAATTAACTAGGAATAAGACCATAAATAAAACATGCAGACCGTCAACCTATAGTAGTGATGACTTCATGAACTTTTTTAATGTTAAAATTGAAAATATCAGGCAAAAAATTAACGCAGATTATCAGGTGGGTTTTTATTATTAAAAGATTATCAGGTGGGTTTTTCCACAGCAATGACTTCATTCGATGATTTCTACATTCGTTTATATCACCCGTCTTATTGGTTTAATTATCCAGTCAACAAGTTCATGTTCTGTGTTCCTATTCATGTTTGGTGTTGTTTTGCTTGATGAAAGTTTTCTGCCTAACCGAGTTAGATTTTATTTCATTATCTGCAAGTCTGAGCAGTGGTGTATGAGCCTTTATTTTCTGAGATTATGAGTAAATCTGTTTTCTTTGAATTGCTTCGTCATGCACTTCAACGATACATATCAGCCAATCAGCAACAACTCAGGCACGAAGAAGGGAAAAACCATTAGTCATATTTAATACCTATGGGGCACCACTATGAAACAAAGTAAATATTTGCTGTGATGACCCTTTGCTTTAAAAATATAAGTCTCAGGTACAGTTTATACAGTTTTACAAGGTAATGAGCAGAAACAGCACAGTTCTCTTGCCTGACACACTTCCTTCTTTATTTGAATGCAAAACCCAGCAGTGTTCATTATGTTACTGTCTGCAAAGTGTTTTTTCTGTGTAATATGCTGCTTTCTTTATTGACATAAAAACTTTTTTTTTCTGTAACATTGTATTTTGTGCTGGAAAGTTATGAAATTCTAAATGTACTTGTATCAACTCACTGATGTTCAAGTCATAAAAAACTTTTGCACAGTACAGTAATTTGGTACTTTGTATCATGGTGTTCTTATACATGACACTCAAATGCTTAGGGGTTTATCAGGAGGAATGCAGTGAAAAACAGTGTTGTTCAGGAGTCTGTTAAGAACAAAGCAGTTGCCTTTAATCCCTGATAATCAATTTTCAACCGGTTCCCCAGACAGAAGAATTTTCAGATTGCGTACACACACACACACACACACACACAAAAGCAAACAAAACATGGTAGGTAAACAAAAATTATAGGTTTATGTATACATATACATACAGAGTTACATTTCCAAACCAAAGCAGGAACCATCAGAGAAAAAATAGAAGTAATAATAATAATATTACTCTTTTGGGTTTTCAAATAAGAGTCCAGGTTTAAAATGCTGACATGACTAGGTCAAAAAGGGGAAATGTCATCCACTATCAGCCATTTCATATCCACTATTAATTTCTAGCAAAAGAACAGACATTAGCAGAAGATGCTACTCTACACATCACACTTACAAAAACACTCCCTAGCATGTGTGTCTTCAGGCCACATGTAACCAGACAAATAGACTAATCTCATTATGGTAATTTTATATTTTCCCCCTTTTCGTGCTCTTGTAAATGACAAGAAATAAAAAAACCTAGTAATGGACAACAAAACCATGGTGAATCTTAAAACAAATCAGCGAATTCACAGATTCCTTCCAGTCTGTGAATGTGGGAAACAGCTCAGCTATTGATTTATTCAGAGTGCATGTGGGGGAAGTGCAAACAAAAAACAAAACAATAAACCATTAGCTGTTGTCTAATTACAAGGAATTATAATGATAACTTCATCTTGGAATAGGACAGTAATAAATACAATGGGACTTCACTGAGTGTAAAGATGTTTTTGAGGCAGTATGAAGACCAACTGAAAGCTGGTGATGTGAAATTCCCCCCAGCACTTACTCCCTCCTCATGCCTGACCTGAGGTTTGCTGGCTAAACCCAAGGAGAAAAAGCACCATTAGAACACTGATCAATCCTCCTCAAGATACAAAACCAGTGTGTGTGTGTGTGTGCATGTACATGCACGCAAGGTAGGCAGATCGATAAAAAAAAAAAAATAGGGATCGATATATAGAGGGATGAACAGATGACAAGTTTGGAATATCACGTCACAAGCAAGTGGAAGCTTATTCCCGGTGTCTCATTCCACATCTGGATTTGGCAAAAAGTCAAACAGCAGGACAAATGCCCAGTCTCAGAGAAGCATAAAGCGTTTGCACACTGCTTTTTGAGATCATTCTGGAGAGGAAGGCTCATCCTCGTCATCGTCGTCTTCGTCTTCATCATCATCATCGTCATCCTCCTCGTTGAAGGAACTGGGTGTCTGACCCCGAGATTCTGAGGTGTATGAAGGAGCAGTGCTGCTGTGACTACAGAGAGAAACAAAGCCACTGGAATAAATATCATTCAGGCCTATTCTATTGTATATTCTAAACAGTAATAGCAGCCCATGTAAGGAAAATGTTAATTTCAAGATTATTTGAACATGTTGCAATTCCAAAATCAAAATGCATCCCAAACATTTCTAGACTTGTACTTAAGCAATAATAAATGAGTTGCATTTTTTTGACTGGACAGATATCCTTACACTTGCACCTATTTCCACACCCTAGATTTTATTTTAAAAACTGACCTTATGTGATCATCATACAAATATCTAATAAGATCTCTTAAAAGGTTGTGGGTGCCCAGTAGTCTTGCAAAAATTAAAAAGATTCCTAAATAATGTGGAATAAATTCTTTCACTGTAAGGAAAATGATTTAAAAGTGTAGTAGATTTTAAATGACTGACAATTTGTCCAGGACTGGCTGTCCCAGCAAATTCATCCTGTGAGCAGACCATCTGATGTGAAAAGAACCCACCAAGAGTCCTAAAATTTCATCACAGAATCTGCAGGTGACACTTACAAGTGTTGGTGTGAAAGTGCATACATTTACAGTCAGAAAGGGATCTGACAATTTGACTTGTGTGGGAGGCATGCCGGGAAAAAAGCCTTTGCTTTCCAAAAAGAACATTAGAGCAAGACGACAGTTTGCCAGTGACCATATTGGCAAAGACTGGGCCTTTTGAAATAATACGCTCTGGACTGGAAAGCTTGCTTTCCTTGATTTATCTATGAATTTTGTATCACATCAAATGGTTGAAGACAGTTGTAAGAGGAGTGTCAGAAAGTTAAGGTTGAACTAGAGGCAGACCTTTCAACAGGATAATGACCCTAAGTGCACTAGCAAATCCACAAAGGAATGGCTCAAAAACGAAGAAATGCAGGCTTATGTAATGGCCTAGACAAAGCCCAGATTTGAAGTCTATTGAAACGTGCAGGGGTTTAAAAAAGGGGAAAGCATGCAAGAAAACCCCTAAATATCTTGCAACTGAGAAAGGGCGGTCAAAAGCTTCCACAAACTGAAGTCAAAGACTGGTATCCAAAATATTTTGCAAGAAGATATTTCTGCTAAAGGGGCAAAACTAGCTTCTGAGGATAAGGGGTGTTCTTATAACACTACATCTCTTGAGATTAATGATTAAAAACAAAAATTTTGCTCTGTTCGGTTTTGCCCAAGTACATCGCCTTTATCTGTAGGAACTCTGGTCAAGATAGCAAAATGTTCACTTATTCCAACGTGTTGAAATAATCAACAAGGAATGTACTTATTTTTCATGACTGAACAGTTAGGGTGGCACACTGATGTAGTGGTTAGCATGTCTGCCTCACAGCAAGAAGGTTTTGGGCGTTTCTGTGCAGAGTGCAAACAAATGTTCTCCTCGTACTTGTGTGGATTTCCTGTGGGTACTCTGGTTTCTTCCCACAGTCCAAAAGACATGCACATTAGGCTAACTGGCTGTTCCAAATTGACCCTATGTGTATATGTGAGTGTGAATGGTTATGTGTGTATGTTGGCCCTGGGATGGTCTGGCAAGCTGTTCAGGGTGCACCCTGCCCTTGCCCAGTGTTGGCTGAGATAGGTGCTAGTGAGTGAGTGAATGAGTGTAACCAATTACAATCAGTATGTTAAAAGAAGGAAATATACCTTGTATAAATGGAAGTGGTTCTGTTGGTTTTCTTGGTCATGCCTAGAAAAAGTTTAAATACAGAAACAAGGACATTAAAAACTATAAATTAGTCTTTCCAACAATTTATAACAAAAAGAATGAATTTATCAAACACTAATCAGCTCCTTAAATACTTTTAGTGGTGCTTTAAAAGTTAACCCTTAAATCCTTAGGTTAATAAAGTCTGCATGTAATTTAACTCCATCCATTGTTTTTATTACTGAGGCAGATTTAAGCCAGGAATACACACAAAGCAAAGCAAGAGTCTTTTGGATATTTATTTTAATTAAATGCATATGTGCTATAGAAGTCATTCAACATCATGTGTTTGAAAAGCAAAAACACTTAGAATAAAAGTTGCAGTCAACAATTCTGGCTCAACACATACAGTCTTGCACGTGTTCTATTTAAAGTCACATCCTCAAATCAGATACACCAGACTAGCACACCTGAAACCTAGCAGCAAGTCGGAAAAACATTCTGAAATGCCAGACAAGCAAATATATTTACATTTTCATTTACATTTACGTTTATAGCACTTAGCAGACACCCTTGGCCAGAGCAACATACAGAGCTGCTTTGTAACTTTTAGCAAAAAAAACACAAAAACTAGTTCACTACATCAGGAATTAAGAATATCATCAAGATGAAGCCTCATTGGGGTTACACAAATTATTATTAGTATTTTTAAAAAATATTTTTTACTGAATGAATAGGTGCTCTTTCCAGCATTTGGGGAAGAGACACAGTATCTCAGTTTCCACTGTAGCTTTGCACAAAACAAAAGTAATATTAAAAAAACAGTATCAATATAAAAATATATATTTGTCATATATTCATTAAGTTATGGAATTAAAGCCGGGTTTTCTGCTCTCCTGTTATTTTCTCCTCTTGCAATAGCTCTTGCAGAGGCTCCACTTGGAAGCGTGCCTCAGTCTGAGACGCTGGAATATGTTTGTTGTGTTACTAGCTTTAGTAGCCACAGATTTTAGAGAGTAGCCACAGATTTTTACAGAGGACAGACACTAAAGTTTGTGCAATGTTGGACTTTGCATAACCAAACCGCAGACTTCGGAGAAGGAGGAGACAAGCTCTTCACTTCTTGATGTGTGTGCTGCCATCTTGCTAGTGGCAGATTCCAGAAAAGGTGCTTTAAAATTTATTAATAAAAAAGATCATCAAACGGGAAAAAAATCTACCTACCAGCAAAAGCAAGGGTGTTGTTTGTTTTAAATTTTTTTTTTTTTATTTCTTTTTTGTGCTCAAAACATTCCCCAGAAGTCCCAGTAGCAATATCCAATGCATTACCAAAGCAGTCGAATGTTACATGCATTCTGTCCATCACCATAACTTTAGCACTGGGTGAAGAATGCCACAACTGAATGACCAATCTAAGAGACAATAAATAAACATATATTCTAGCTGTTTGAAACTCTTTTACTTGGGAGTATTTCGAACATTCGAGTATATATTTACCCCACACTACCTAATTTTTTTAGACAAACGTTATTTTTGTCTGTGATATTGTTGTAACGCTCGACCTGCTGACCTGTCCAATTCAGCATTTTAGACACATTCAGAAAAGATATGAGACCATTACTGCGCATGCGCAAGTATTTCGCTTCGACAGGTTTACTTCCCCTTGCCAGAAGGCTTAGATGGTGTGGGGCATTTTGATGGCATCCTAGGGCTTGAAATAAAGCGCAAGATAACACAAAACAAAAAGATATTACGAGCCAAACACTGGTAAGCGATGTGCACTATGTAGTGAAATACATAAGTGGAGAGGGAGGGAGGGAGAGAAAGAGTGTGTGTGTGAGAGAGAGACAGAGGGAGAGGGGGGGGTGTATGCTGGTGGTGTCGAGCTTCAAAGCATGCTCTGATTCATCAAGTCTTCTTCTCTGACCAAAAGCTTAACCCGTAAGAATTCATCTGGGTCTTTCTGAGGCGTTTACCGTTACAGATAATTTCACTTTTCTGATGGTTCTTATTTTGAATATGAAGGATTGGGCTTCTTCCTGTACACACGTACTGTACATACAATAATCAGAAATGCCATAACATTTATACGGTACAATATATACACTAAATACATTAGGAATTCTCTATCTCTCTGTACCAGTCAATGCACTGTACAGGAATATTAATTTTATCAGCTATTGTGCTATATAACCAACAGTGAAATTCAACCAGTAATACTATATATGTGTGTGTATCTCAAACTAGCATAAAGAAGGACTATTATAATTCTAGGCTATTGGGAATAAATGGTGAAAATGGCAGGTTCGCTTTCTGTCCTCACATATTGCCGTTTTCTGTCCATGTAACATTAGCACTGTGACCCAACCTTTAGAACCCTTTCGTCATTATATTATTGATGCGGGTCTGAAATGTGTTGTAGGCATATTTATTTATCTAATAAAGTGAAATAATTCACGATTATGCTGAGGTTCTCATTTTTTTAAACCTAATTCAGTGGGACTCCTTGGGTGCACTTTCTGTGGAATCTGCCTATTGTGTGTTGGTAATCAGTGGAGAGTGACAGAAGGCAGTGCAGCAGCTATGGAGCCCATCCATCCATACATCTATTTTGAGGCTTTTTCTATAGCGTGGTAGGTACCAGAATCTATCCCAGACCAAGAGCACAAGACAGGAAAAAACCTGGGTGGAGAACCAGGCTAGAACAGTTATTAAAAATAAATAAATAAACCCATTCTGTGTTAATTAGCCAATTTTGAACTTAACTGCAATTTTTATTTTACACATCCTCTCAAATAAAAAAAAAAATTAGATTGTTATTTCCATGAGTTGTTTTATAGTTCTCAGTAATGAACTGCGTATTAAAGCAGGTTACAGAAAGCGTAGCTGGTGACACAGTTGCTGGATGTTGGTCATTCATGTCAAATATTTAATTAGTTTTCTCCTGTTTACAAATCCTGGAAGAGCCAAAGCTTAGAATTGTTCCTCTGAGGAGACATTTTATTGTCTACTCTAAATATTACACAAATCAATAACAATACTTAGTGTATTTTAGATGTACAAACCAGCCTACCTGTGACATAACTCTCTAGAGATCTGGGCACAAGAGACTTGGCCACAATGAGGTTTTCTGTGGTACATGTGCCATTCTCCAGCCCCAGACACATACCCATACGCTTCAGGATCTCAATGTCATCGTGGATCTCAAACATGTTGTCGAAATTAAAGAGGTATTCACATCTGCAACGAGGAATGGATTGAGGCATGTGAGACTACAGGCAGAAAAAGTCCAGAATGATTCAGACAAAAGGCACAAGTCTCAGAAGGGTAGGATTAGGGGAAAAAAACGTCTAAAGTCCATTTTCTTGTTAATATTTTAAGTTTGAAAACATAAAAAGAGATCCTGCATATAGCGGAGCTCTGTGTGAAGCATCATACTTAAGAGAAATTGGTATAGAATTGATCTGATTTTTTGTGTCTCGAACATTGTGTCCGTCTATTTGTAGGTGTACAAGTGGAAATCCTATGGTGACATTTCACATGCTGGTATATAACCGTCATAATGGGAATGAATGTCTGAGTGATGGTAACAACTTCTGCTTTATCTTCCTCTCAAAACTGTTTTTTAAAACCATAAAGTAAAATACACTTTTTTCCAGCAGTGTAAACAGAATTCTATGTGCCATATGCAGTAGGTATCTTCGTTTTTAACTGAAAAAACAAAGCATTACTGCCTACATTACTTATTTGAATAGAAAAGCTTTTAACCCAATCACATTGAGGAGGCGCATGACGTTTCTGGTAGATGTTTCGTGTATAATGTGCTTACGGAAGTAAACCTATCCAGCGAAATGGCATCTCGCAGCCCTGTGGTGATATTGGGTTTCTATTAAATAAATCTTATCGCAATAGTGTAACACTTTCAGACAATATCAAAACTTTGGGGAGGGGATGGTCACACATGATGGTTACATGACATTACGTCATCGATGGCATCATCAAAACAAATTCACATTGTCACCTTCAGCTATTACAGACAGCAAGGAGACATAGAGAGAGTGAGAGAAAAAAAAGACATAAGAAAGACGTACTTGTCGCTGGAGATGGAGCAGTCGATGACTGTTCGCACGTCTGTATTGAGAATGATAAAGGGCAGCTGAATGACAGAGCCAGGCGGAGGTCGGGATTTTGAAGCTGCTTCGTTGGCCTGATTCCTCTTCACCAGATTCTTAAAGGCTATCTGCTGCTCATGGAAAGACAGTGATCAGTACACAGCATCTATTATACAGCATGTCTAACACAAAATCTCACACACACACACACATGCACTGCACAATATTGTGCAAATGAAAATTCATTAAAATCCTCAAGATATACACAACCATCCACAAAATTCCATCACCAACGTCATTCAGTACTCATGCAGAAGTTCATGCACTGGTTCTAACACAGTAAATGCTACAGATTGGTCAGTTTTCTGTTAAACTAAGAATAACCTCAAGCTAAACATGGTGCAATGATTTATTTTTATCACAAAGTGTGTGGAAGGAGGTTATGAAGGTGGGGGAGTTTTCAATGTGAGACAGAGAAGACAATTGCATCCTTCTCCTGCTGAAAGAGTTAATACACTAAATGGCTAACAATATGTTAAAAGAAATGTCTTTCACTCCAGCCACTGAATTCCACTACAAGTCTTAAAAGTAGAATTTTTAAACCAATAAAATAACCACAATACTATATTAGATTAGATAATTTATTGCTAGTTACATTTTTGGCACCTGAGAACTAAACTACTACCTTAAAAAACAAATACCAGCATCCATGAATATACAACCTGAGAATCTTCTCTTACCCTGCTGCCATTCTCAACAGCTAGAGAGCTGATTAACTGCTAGAAGACTAACGCAAAACACAAAAGTTTGACTATTTCACAAATCTGAGTACACACAACCAGCATTACCATTAACAACTATTTGCAAAAGCTGAACAGTCCCCGATAAAGGAAGCTAAGACGACTATTCAATTCAGTGACACAAACAAAGCAAACCAAATAAAGATTACTAATTTTACCTAATTTAACCATTACAGGGGCGGGGCAGGTGAGCTCCATGCACAGGATGTAAGTGCCGTGTAACAACCTGTTTTTAAACTCATTCACAGTTGTGGCATATAGTATACAAAAGCACAAGAAAACTGTTGCATAACTACTGCTTTTAAAACCATTCAAACTTTTAGAATTTGCAGTACAGAAACACCAAATCAAACTAAAATGAGATTTTTATGGTTTATTTTTCATTTAAAAATGCTCCTGGCTTTTGAGCATTTAGCATGACATAGTAAACAGTACAAGTGTGACTTCAATACTGGAGAAAAAGACAGATTTAAGTCTTAAATTTTTAAATTACTACTATACAACAGGAGAGCTTAACTTCTACAATGTGCTTCTTGATAATGAATCCGATGCCTTCATCTTTAGATTCGAGAGACATTCTACAAAATGATTAAAAAAGCTGAGTGTCAAAGGCATCTAATACAGAATCTAAGACTAACTCATTTGATTGTTTTTTTAAACCCCTCCAGGATTAGGTGTAAATAATGATTATGATCCACACTCCATACCAATAGATGGCGGTAATGAACTAAATAGCCGCTATAAAGTAATAAAGTAGAAGAAGGAAAACACCACTGGATGGTATTTTGACTGGAAAGGTGACTGCTCAGTTTGTACATTGTATGGAAATATGACATTGAGCCGCCATATTGAAAACAGAAACATAGAATGTAAGTGAATGATGGGATACCATGGCTATCATACTAAAAAAGCAAAATCCATGAAAGGAAAAGAGTGTTACATCATAAATTGGAATAATTACCAGAACGTAGAATCCAGAAGAACTGAATAACATTCCACAAGTGAGTTTTAACCTATTATAGTTAGATATAGACTAGGCCTAGGCCGATTTCTATGAATAACTGTTATAGTCTGTCAGACAGTCTACACCAGATCTACTGTAGATCTAGATCTCTATAAAGTATAATTATTAGTTTTAATATTTTCCTATAAAGAATAATTATTATTTTTTATAATTTTCCTATAAAGTATAATTATTATTTTTTATATAATAGATTCCAGAAAGGGGCGGCACGGTGGCGCAGTGGTTAGCACGCCCGCCTCACAGCAAGAAGGTCCTGGGTTCGATTCCCAGCTTGGGTGTTTCTGTGTGGAGTTTGCATGTTCTCCCTGT
>JAOUQZ010000049.1:16844345-16867238 GCA_028564935.1 Neosilurus hyrtlii | reverse complement strand
CACACACACACACACACACACACACACACACACACACACACACACACACACACACACACACACACACACACTTTAAACACAAAAAAAAAGCATTTGGTAAAGATGCCTCTGCTACAGCTTCATAATTTTTACTCTTTCTCTGTGCAAGCTGTAGCCACGGATACATCCTATGAGACCAGCGCAGCTTCCGGCTCCTGCAGGTAAAGCCTTTTTAATTACACTTTTAACAGTCCAAAGGAGTAACAGGATTAATTTTCAGCACATTCAACATCAGGTGTCCTGTCAGAACTAATAGTGGAAAGTATTTCCATCATATAAATATAACAACAACCCATAAACCCAGACTCTGAAATACATTGATGCAGTGCTTCGCAAAATGAGGTCCAGGTGACCCTAGGGGTCTATAAAATGTAGTCAGGTGGTCTTTGTTGTTGATGTTTTTTTTTTCTTTTTCTTTTTCTATATAGTCATTCGCCAGTTTGACATGTAACTTAAATGGAATTGCATTAAATATTAATCGATATAGCTAAAAAATAAGCAGGCCTAAAAATAGTTCATGCTTTCTGTTGGCAGAAAACTGTGAAATAAATAGCTTTACGGTTTAAATAAACAAAAATATTATACAGGTTTAAATGAGATTCGAGTTTAAATAATTGGACTACTTCCACAAAATGTGCCAAATGTAGTGTTATATTTATTTATATAGCACAGTTTTATTTTCTACTGTACTAATAATAATGTGCTAATATATATTTAGAAATGAAGCATGAAGCAGGGTGCTACAGTGGCATAGTAGTTAGCACGTCCACCATACAGCAAGATGTTCCAAACTAGTTGTGAGTGTGAATGGTTGTGTGTTGGATCTTCGATGGACTGGAGAGCTGTTTAGGGTGTGCCTTCAGATAAACATACATACATAGCGTAACACAAGGTAACACACATGGTACATTCTAAACCTGTGACCATACGTCCGCAGGAACATGAATGGTGTCAGATCTTCAGCTGCAGGTCTACACTGGGTATAACTGGGTTTCAATATCATGTACAGGTTGAATACTGTGGACCTTTTGAATGTTCATGGTCCAGAATGGAAAAACCTCAAGCAGTAACAAAGAACAGTCTGTCATACAGAGCTTGAACTGTTGGGATGGTGGTGAGGTGAGTGTGTTGAAAAAGCAAGCCACGTGTGCTTTAATATTATGTTTGGAGTATCATAAGAAACAAGGTGCTAAAAAGGGAAAGTTAAATCTATATCATATTTAAGAGAAATACTTCAAACAGTGCTGTCTAGTAAGGGGAAATACACCACTGATTAAAACAACCTACATAGTGATGTTCTGACAGAACAAATTAGTAAAAAAAAAAAAAAATTGATGATTTATGATTGTGTCTGAATTAATTTTTCTGATGTATCAGAAGACAGTATTATCTGTAAATGGTAAACAAACTCTCTGTACCATCAATGCTTCTGAGGCTATTTGGTGCATTATTAAAAGCATTACATACCAACAGTGTGACTGAAAAAAAATTACCTGAAAATGTTTTCTTTATGTTGATTTAAGACAGAAAATCCAATCTTTTTGGATCTTATTAAGATCAGTGTACTGCGACCTGTCTGCATATGTGGTACTCACACAATCTGTCGATGCGAGGCTGCTCGCGTGGGTGAACTCTGCCACCAGTTCATCAGCCACCTCATTATAGGACGTAGTGCCTTTCATCTGAACCTTCTCACACACCTTCATGGAAAAGTGCCTGAGCCCCTTTCCTTTTTTATCAACTTTCTTCATCCGCTTGCTGCAGAGACAGAACACACAGAAGAAATACATATTAGGGAATCAGGTTGTAACTTTTAGTTGCATTTTGACGAAAAGGGGCAACCAGATGGCACAAAAAAAAAAAAAAAAACCCCACACAAACCAGATCAACTGAATTACAATGTTGTAAAACATCAAAGTTTCTAAAATTGTGATTCCTGCAGCAGTCAACCCATAAACCCTTTGACTATTTGACTATCATAGAATAAGCTGATCATAACAAACCCTGGCTACTTTCATGAAGATTCATGCACATTGATCAATAAATACAAGCATCCATGTATTCCCTTTAAAGATGCTCCATATTACACATTCTGTGCACTGCATTTTCTTTAATTACACCTCAAATCACTGCTCCTGATCAACAGAATTCTGCTACACATTATCGCACATTCTGTAGCCAACACCAAAAATGGCAGAGAGGTACAGAGAGGGGGAGGAAGCTCAAAGAGAAAGTGTCCACATGTGGATACTCATGGATTACATAATCCCTTCAAGAGAATGTGGCAGTGATGTACACTGTACAGACAGGAACATGAAACACTAAACTCACTACACTCTACACCTGAGCAGGGTCTTCCCTTCCAATGAATAATTCTTCACTAAAGTGTCTATCATGCCACAGGAATTATTTAGGGCTTTATTATTCATTCATTCATTCATTCCTGAACCGCTTATTCGTAATTAGGGTCGCGGGGAGGCTGGCGCCCATCTCAGCCAACTCTGGGTGAGGGCGGGGTGGGCTTCATTAGAGATTCTGATTGAAAGGATCACCGTCATTAGGAGATAACTAGATAGGCTCATTGGATATTCAACCAGAGTTGGACCAATCACTACACATTAGACAAATAGATTATGGGTTATACATTATCAGTTGGTCATATATTCATAGATGAACAACGCATCATGATCAGTGGCTTGAGATTCATTCAAAGTGTACATATTAACAGCAGTCCATATAAATGTTCTCTGAAAAGCTCCCTCTGGGAGAATGTTCCAGCTCCTGCTGACTGTAGGAACAGCTGTTTTCACAAGCTAATACGGTAGTACGCTAGCTGCTCACTGAACAGCATGCTTATGGGTAGTAATGCAATATAAAGTGGTACTATAATGTACAACAATTTTTTTTAAATTAGACATTCAGCTGAATGTATGAAAGCGTTGATGTACTAAATAAGGAGCTTGCTGACTCTGATCTTTGGATGTAAGCAAATAAATTATCCATTAATGCTAAAAAAAAAAAACAAATTGTATTTTTTTAAAGCCAAACAAAAGATAATGTGCATTAATTATTGTTAAAATGAACAAGAAAAATAGTGTGGTGGGAGACCCTAAGAAACCACAAGGCTTTTTGAGTAGGGTCCCCACATTTTCATTTTAAAATGTTATTAATTATCACTTAATATTAAATGAATTAACATATGTGTGGTGAAAATAAATAAACACTAAACCCACACACAAAACAGGTTCAGAGCTGTGTAACAGTGTAACTAAGTTTAAGGGTTTTTTTAATAGTTTATATTTGCATACTTTAACCATAACAGAGGCACTTAACATGAGCTCGGAACTTCAAGCCAAGCTTAGTGCTGAGTAGTTAATGTTGTGTGATTAGCCTACTTATTTATAGTTTAGTACATACTGCATCAAAAGGAAAGTAAACCACGCTCCATATACAGATATTGCTGAATAGGCACTGAGATGGAATGTCAAAGGGACTATTCAATTTAGGAATATCCACCAAGCCTGAGGCACATAATTGTTTTAGTGTATACTACATCTGAACAAACAAACATATAAACAAACAAACAAATAAATAAATAATTGGGGAAAAAAAAAAAATTTAAACCTTTATGGTTTATTTCTTATATTTTTAAAATCATGACAGGCACAGGTGAGCTCTGAGCACATGCTTGAGCAGGATCAGTCTAATAGCATGTCTTTTATTATAAACCACACAGAACCACAAGAAAAACAAACTAAAATAAGATTGTTTATTTATTTATTTGTTTGTTTATTTCATTTTAAAGCGTGGTGATAACATTTCCTACTTCAGTTGACCATAACAAACTGTGAGTGTCCATGGCTTTGATGCAAGCATTATCCACTCAGAATAATGTTTAACAATACCAAGATAGCCAAACTAGATTCATAGTATCATGAACAAATGTTTGTAACAAATTTATAGCATTTATGCATGAAAAAAGGGGATGTGTGTATTTGTGAGTCTGCTTGTGTGAATAAATATGAGAGTGTATCCATATCCTTTCATCTGCTTTCTCTCTGAATTTCTCTCATTTACAGGAAGTGTACAAATAAAGGGCAGCATTTGAGCGAGTGCTGCAGCAAGCATTGAATTATATAACTACTGTTGAGCATGCTCGGTGTAGCAGTGGGGGTTGGGGTGCTTCACACAAGCAGCTCAGAGTCCCGATTGTCAGCACAGATTAGTTCCAGACGCCGAGATCAACATTGGCTGTAATGAGAAGATGTAAATGGATGGCATGTTGTAGTGCAAAGGGATGGCGTTTAAAGTGTGACTGGAGAGACACAAGTTCTGCTCACACATGTGTGAAAGTGTGTGAGAATGCATGCTACATATTTCTCCGTAGCAACAGTAGCGAGGCTCTCTCCTCCTGTGATGAACTGAAGAAGTGCCATCTCAGAGAAGGGGGAGGGGGTGAGAGATGGAAAGGAGGGAGACGCGAGTGACCTTTTACAAGAAGTCATGCATCTACGCATCTGACTGCTAATGGGTGGAGACCAGGGAGCGTGAAATGAAATGGGGTGTGTTTGAATGCAGCATATTTTGAAGCTTTGCATATTTGACATTGAAGTGCATCTCTCTCACACTGTGTGTGTGTGTGTGTGTGTGTGTGTGTGTGTGTGTGTGTGTGTGTGTGTGTGTGTGTGTGTGTGCAAGAAACAGTGCATCCTGCAACTTCAGCAACACTTTCTCAGTGTGACAGTGTGGGCACTAAAACCATACAAAAAGTGTGTGTGTGTGTGTGTGTGTGTGTGTGTGTGTGTGTGTGTGTGTGTGTGTGTGAGATTGAGAACAAACAGACTATGCCTTCTTTTTGCCATGCAATGAATAATTTACTGAGTGTTCAGTCTGGCTAACATTAGAGCTATTAAAATGAATTTCATAGTTCCAATACTAGAAAAATGTTTCTAGTCTCTTCGAAAGTCACAGTTGCTAAACATTCTGGATTAAGATAAAAGCTGGTATGCTTGAGAGGCAGAAAGTATATGTGTATATAGATAGATAGATAGAACATTAATATTTATTTATTTATTTTATTTAAAAGTCATTGCAGTTCTACTACTTACAAAGCATGTCATGATTCCACCACCAGCACCAACCTCTCCTGTCTCCTTTATAAATCAATACACACACTGCAGCACCTCAGCAGGGTGCATGCTAATCAGGAAATGCAGCTATCCAACTCCACAGCTGGCAACCTCCCTTTAGATAAAACCTTACAATAATACAAAAGTGTTGATTCATCAAAGCTGATTTGTGCCTGCTGTTAAGCTGTATTCCTCATGATGATAAATTAACACTACCATTGGAGTCTGTATATTCAGAGAACATTGTTATACGAAGTGGTAAGATGTATGACAGGTCATCACAAGTATTGTGCCATGGTTGTATGTGCATGTGTAGACAGACAAACTAATAGGAAAATAGAACACACGCATACATTGGACTTGCAGCTGCACTCCTCAGCCAATCTAGCTTGCATCTCCTAGACAATTCTCACATACACACACAGTGAAGTGTGTTCTTTCTCCTATTTTGTACAATAAAGGCCAGTACAGACTGATATGGCTGTGTAGTGAGAACAGAGCTTACATACCTTGATGAGGAGTCACTGGAGCACAGTCCATCCCTGCAACACCCACACATACACAGCTATTTAAAAACACTGCAACAGTCTATTCCTCTACTTGAGATTTATCATGATAGACAATTCTATATAACGTACCGGCTTGCTTATTTGACTACTGTAAATAAAATGCCAGATCTTAACTATGTAACATACATGAATCACCACACACCTCTCTTCATCCATGTAAGAGATGTCATAACTAGGCTATATATATGGTTATACTCATAAACCTCTTTCTTCAATTCAATATGGTAAAATGAAGACAGTTAAATTCAGGATAATGATTGCACTCTCATAAGAAACCCAAGGCCACCAATATATTTTGACCTTTGTGTAGCTTTACTAGAATGATTTTATTTATTTTAGACAAACTACCACTCACCTGTCAGAGTAGTAAGAGTCTATAAAGTCATGCGTGCGTTTTTTGTTCCTATAAAAGAGAAATTGAGGATGAATGAGAAAATTAGGAGACATGAGATCACTAAGGAATCTAAACCCTTTTTCAGTGGCATTATGAACCACTCTCTTGTATTTCAGTGTAGTATCTATAAAATATATAGTATGCAGTATGATGTAAGGGATCATGTAGAGCATGTTAGTCATTATGATGAAATAAACCCTAACAAAGGTTTAAGACACTGACATGCATCTGAGAGGTCCTCTCACCTTGAAGGGGTTTATTGCAGAATAGTGATGGGCTCACTCTACATTAAACAACGTGTTGTACAGCTGCCTAAAAATATTACTTTAAATTGACTTTATTGCTACTGTTATAAAATGAAATTGCTGAACACCACAATCAAGAATCCTACCAATCAGAATCAAGCAGTGTAATAATATCTAGTATACAATACTGTTGTAATATTCCAGTATAATGCCCTAACAGTACATCTGATCTGATGAGCCTTCACTGACACTTCCTTTAAGAAGCCCACACTCTACTGTAGCTTTTCATCCACCTTGGAATTTATGAGCATGTCAAGTTGATGAGTTTATGTGGAGGAGGGAGCACACACACCCTGGGGTCCATTCGTTGCCCTCTGGAGGGCATGCTTGTGTAACCATGGCAGCAGGTGTAGTGTGTGGTGTGAAGGGGCTGCCAATGAGGATGCTTCCTGGCTGAGTCACCCTCTGTGGAGTGCTTATAATCTGCAAAAATAGAGAGAAAAATGGGCGGAGAGATAATAAATAAGAATATATCCAGCCAAATAAAGAAACCTGGTCTTTCAATCTGCTATAGTTGTACCACAAAAGGCCAAATATGACAAAAACCATAGACTAGGAAGCGAAAAAGTATCTTGAGTCATCACTCAGCCCTCGCCCAGAGTCAGCTGAGATGGACGCCAGCCTTCCTGCGACCCTAATTAGGATTAAGCTTTCAGAAAATGAAAACAAACCCACATGCTCTCATACTCTGCTCTCTTATTTTGATCTGTATTCATGGATTCATTATGATCAACCCTTGTGGGACAGCAGCCTACCAAGGACATGTTAAATGAACCACCAGTCACCTTCATGCTGCACGAGCCGCTCCTGCATTTTCTCTCCACTTCCTGTTCATTCTTGCTATCTTCATACTTCATCTCTTTGCCTAGCATACAGTACAGAGGCCCATGCTATTGGCAAGCGTGCTCTGTGTAGAGTGAGCTTGTAAATGGGAAGTCACGCGTGTCATCACTACCACACTAACGAGCTCATTATTGGAGTAAAACAAACAGGGTTCTGTTCTCTACCAACCGAGCTTAAACAAGCTTTCGTCTGCTCCTCTTAATCATTTATCAGACATCTCCTTCCTGACCCCCTGCATGACACACTGTTCTATCCACCTGCTTATCTGAGCTCTTTCTCTTTTTACTCTTCAAGCACACTCCTCCTCCTCCTCCTCCTCCTCATCTTCCACCTCCTCCTCTCTGTCGCTCTCCCTTACTGTGTCCCCACTGACCCCTCTGCTGCCGGCTCCCTCTGTCCTCCTCTTCCACTCAGCATGTATGCATAATTCAGTGCCTCAACTCAACACTGTACCCTAGTGCTCTGCAGCTCAGCCCGCAGCTCATGGTATATTAGTGCCACCTGCTGGCCGCACAGTTTTCTACAATCCCTGGGACTAACACCATAACAAAATCAATTCCAGAATGATTGGCACCCCATGTATCAGGCACAAAAATGACTGTCACGTGTGCAACTGGGGACATTTGGAGCTTAAATTCCACTTAAAGAGGCACAGTACAGTCACTACCCAGAGCATTAACCATCAGAGTAATATACAGGGTATATACTTGCATACAGACCTTTTAATGGTGTGAACAGTGTGCATTACTACAGGAATGACAAGCAGCTGTCTGAATGGAAAATGTAAATTACCTTCAGTTAATCTTATTTTATAAGGTTTAAAATCTATTTTATAAGATAACCCTATATATACACCCAACAAAATCACTGTGCCGTATCCCAGAAAGGAATGATGAGAGCTAGAAATCACTTCCACCATACCATTTAAGGGTAATATAAATTGGCCCGTACTGCATATATGAGCCGCATGGCACCAAAGGGCTTCAGACTTACCTCTTGACACACTTACGACCATGCTTGACTGCTCTGCCACTCTGAGGCCCTTACACGTTCTCTTAAGTGTGCAAGTGATTCTGAGGGCTGCTTATATTACAGACTGAGGTGAGTAATAATATAGCCATGCTATAAAAAGCCATATCTACCAATTCCCATAAACGCTTCCAGCAACTCACGTTCTGCTCCTTTAATTTGACTTTTTAAGCAACTACAAGTCATACAGTGGACAGGCCGTACTGCAGATGATTACTTCTGTAGAATGCGACCCGTTTGCAGACATCATGGTCTCTAATATTGATTATTTCTTTTTAATAAAATGGAACTGACAACCAATTGATCATTGATCCTGAATGCTGCAGATAACACAAGCCACAAACAGTCCATGAGGTGAAGTCAAAAACAGTGAGTGAAGTAAAATAAATTTATTTTTATATTGCTCTAGTGGATGCAAACTTGTACTACTGCTGCCCTTGGGGGGGGAGCTAGTGTAGCAGTACTGAGGACAAACCTGTCAGCTGAAAGCATCTGCATGTACAAAACAGTTTTCTAGCAGACAACTCACCATCGGTGTTCCGACATTAGAGTTGACGGCTCCTAAAGTGATCTTGGTGACGGGGCTATAGTTGGTCGGTGCTACTAGAGAAATGTTACCTGCAAAAAGAAATCAGGAACAAAAAGGGATGTCATGTCTACAATCAATATACACCCAAGTAGAGTGCTGGCTATGAACAATATAAAAGCAGTATTATATGTAATTAGCCCACTGCAGTTCTGACATTTTGACAATGATTTTTTTTCTTGCCACACAATAAACCAATTTCCATTAGTCTGAAAGCCTCCCTCAGTTACTGACAGCTCAGTCAGCGCTCATAAAATGTTAAGGGAATCTGCAGTTGAACTGTACAATCAACATAAACCACTTTTGCATATTACATAAAAACATGTCCAAGCATGCATCTAAAAGGGCACATTTGACTGGAAGTGCTTGTGTGTGGGAGGCTGAGGCACAATAACGCTGAAAAGACTCAGTGTAGCTCAATAGGATACACGCGCAATCAGTGGATGTGACGTGCTTAAAGTGCAAAGAGTTCATTTTCTCAGGGGCTGAATGTGCATGCAAATACCCTCAAGACTGTGGACTATGAATGCAAGGTGATGCAAATAAGCTTTAGAGCACATAAGAGACAAAAATACTTTACACGTTGGGCATACATCATCAGATACCATTCACAAACAACATTGGGCAAAAACGCTGATAACAATGAATGAAAAGTAAGGCATTTCAAATCCCGATAACATACATTTCACAATATAACACATTTTTTTTGCAAACTTAAAGAATAAATGAATAAACAAACAAACAAATGAACAGACCTATTCATACAAATAAAAACAAGAATGTAGCAGGTCATTTTGTTTCATTCTCAATCAGCACCAATGTAAATGTAACTAAAAAAGGAACTTCAAATACACATGATATCCATTCTAAACTAATCTGTGAGCAGGAATGTAGAATTTTTAATTTATGAAAATTGGAAAATAGTTAAATGATAAACATTCATCTGGAATGCATGCTAATTTTGATATGGATGTTAATAACAGTGGTTGTTAGCATTAGCTGTTGCTAAACATTAAATGCATTTTGATCCAAACTAATAAGCTACTACTTATGAGTCCCTGTTTGAAATAAGGGCTTTTATTAGTAGTATCCCATTAAAAGTTTGGATATATGTATAAGCAATCAATGTTTTGACTTCCCTGTTTACAAGACAACTGACTACACCTGGAAAAACTGACTGTATACCTACAGTATAAATGACTTTTTTATTTATTTATTGAAGTACCGCCTATAGGTTGACATGGGCAAATATTAAACAGTAGCACTACACGTACACCTACAGGAAGTTTTCTGAAATGGTCACCCTCTGCTGAAATGACTTTCATCTATCCTCTTTGAACTATAAAGTAAATGCTAAAAATACCACATAAAATATATGACTATTACTGCACGTCTTCCTGTAGGTGCACTTATACAAAGCAGTGGTGACTGTGTGTTTAAGGCTTTAAGTTACTAATAGAAAGATCTGAAATGCCAGGCTGTCGGTGGGCCATTCAGCAAAGTCTTTAATGTTCATCTGCTCGCCTCAGTTCTTTGCTGCTTTGGATGAACTAATAAAAAGCCAAATAAATGAATGTACATGTATCTAAAGTATCATGTATCTTATCATCTCTGAACTGATCTCATTCACCAGCCTCATATCATAATAATACTGTAAGCATGAACATAAACACCATGCTTACAGTCTCCAGTAGTCATTACTATATAGTTAAGAAAGCCAAGCCAAGCTAATATTCAGTAACAATATGTTTACTCTATGTTTTGAAATTCTCATATAGTGAGAGACTGGACTGTGCAGCATCTCAGGATATTTAAAAAAAATACAACTGTTATGAAAAGACTAAACATGAGTGAATAATGTGCACTACAAAAGCATAACTATACACCTTGCAAGTAAAACGTTACTCAGAGCTGTCTTTATAAAACCATTATCTTACACACCTCCTGATCAGTTGGATTTGAGAATCGAGCGTTGCAATTATATAAAATACGAATAATGTGCACAAATTTGTGAAACTCACACTCAGTGATGTTTTTAATAGGAGGAAATTTGCATGCTTATTTTATGCTCTGTGTCACGTCTCTGCCTCCTCTGCCGCACCTCCAACGGTCTCGGTCAACGGATTTCTGTGTCTGGGTTTGTTTTTCACTGCCTCACCTCCTGGACTCACCAACACCACTTGTTTTACATCAACTGCTTGTTTAATCCCTCTCTGGGTTTCATTGGCTGTTCTGTATTTCAGTTCTCTATTTAAGCCAGCCACATCTGGAGACCCCACAGGTCTGTTCACCGCCACGTTAGCCTATTCTCTGTCTGTCTGTTCTCCTGTAGTGAGTTTCGCAACGACAATGCCAGGCTAGCGAACTTGAACTAGAGCTTCTGGGGTTTATCAGCTTCTGTATTCCTCATTGGCTCCACTGGCATTATCTGCAAATCTGTCTGTCTTCATTTTTAGTTTACATTGTTTTCTCTAACGTGAGCCTCAGCAGAAGTTCATGAGCCTTTTGTTGTCGGTATTACAAAGTATTTGTGTTTTCCCTTTTGATTTATAAACTCCATTCTCACCGACTCCTGCATCTGCACCATCTCCTAACACTATTTCAGCAACATGACACTTAACCTTTGTATACAATCTGTGCAAGCTCATCATGTTGTAGTGATGTTTTTTGATGTTATTGATGTTTTGATGACATTCTAAAGCGTTACTGTTAAACTCTTAAACTGGCATTCATTTTCTCTGACAAAATAATTCTTGAAACTGGCAAACTGTTAACATTTAATTCTTTACTTAAATAAGCAAAAATATAAAAATTTTATTCCTTAATGCATTTTTGGTTTAACTGCTTTAACTGGACCTTTCTTGAGGCAAAAACTAGCATATATAATGCCAGATTCTCGTTGTTGTACACGCATGCTCTGTCTAACTTGAAGACAAAATCGAAGTTCTAATGATCTAATTAGATCCCGGCATTAGACTAAATGGAAAGTTCCTGGATATGTAAATAGACTTTACTCTTTCCATGGCTGTGTGTGTGTATATATATATATATATAAAACTTGTATGATGAAGAGGAGAGAAAGCGGTGACCTGAGAGCCGGGGTTATGAGTGCACGGCTGGGAGAATGACAGAGCCTAATCATCACCACACACACACACTCACACTCACACACACTCACACAGTCTCAGCAGAGGAATGTATCTGAGCCTTAGGTCTATAGAGTAACAATGAGCCGTGCTTCATTAGAATACAGCTGAGCTTCTGCCCCCAGCAGAGACGCACGTGCACACACACGTACACACATGCGCTCAATCTCACACAAAGTCTAAATCTATATATTTAAAAGATATCTGCAATAACACCGTTTGAGGTTTTAACAAATCATTGATTTGTGAAGACAAAATAGACACGCACGGCGGAAACAGAAAAGACAAAAAACAATCAACGTGATCCTGCAGTTTAAAAATTAATTGTGTGCACGCCTACAAATAACTTTCTACAGAGCTTCCATACATTACAACACCTGAACACTGAGTATCCTCAAAAGTGCTTGTCTACCTACACAAGGTTCTCAGTAAGTTACCTGCTTGTTTTGGAAGAGGAACCAGCAGTATGTCCATACCCACGACCTTTCTCTCCTTCTTTCTCAGTCTGCTTGTTTTTTCCTCAAGTCCACCACTCAAGATTTGTTCAGTCCCACACACATACACGGGGCAGACCACTCCTCCCCGCCCCCGAAATTTTAGCTACAGAGGAACCACAGAGTAGAGGTGGGCCATGGGATAGAAATCTACTCACACATCCTACTGAATGTGAGCTTTTATTCACTACTGAAACATTATTCATTTCCAAACTACAAAATTCTTACAGTGAACGCAACACTGGGCTTTGTGGCTTTGTGCTGACCTGCTTTTACGATCTATAGTCATGTCTTACAAAATACAATTACTACAATACAAATGTGTAACAGGTTTGTAGAACAACAGTGAGTGAGGTTCATACAGCTACAGCTTAATTAAAATAACACAACCACAGTCTTTGTTAACAAGCTACGCATACTTAATTATGTGTGGCGAGAGAGGGAAAGCCTCCATGACTGATTACTCAGGACTGGGGCGAGAATTCAGTATTAAACATGGCTGTACTCCATATAACCTTTAAACCAATTCTCAATATTTGAATTTGGAAGAGAGGAAATAAAACAAAACAAAACATACTTTTAGTTCCCTCTCATCACAAGTACATAGTGAACATGTGTGAGGTCCATTATCCAGAGTAACAGATAAAGAGAAATGGATAGAGGAGTAAAAGAAAAGGAGAACCACACGTCTTCCCGGTTCTGCCAGCACTCTCCATACATACCAACACTCGCTCTGTCAATACAGAGGAGAAAGATGAGAGGCCTCACACATATACATACACACACACACACACACACACACACACACACACTAACGCTTGCACACACGTACCTCACTCTCGCTCGCACCCACTCACCCACACACACAACCACTTCCCTCACTCGCGCACACACACAATCACGACACTCTTGCTGCCCCACACACTCATCTCATTCTAACACTCTTGCTCGTGCACACACACTCACAACACTCTCACTCGTGTGCACTCACACATTCAACACTCTCGCTCACGTGTGCACACACTCAACACTTTCGCTCTCATACACATTCACAACACACGACACTCTTGCTTGCTCTCACACACACTTACTCGCTCTCCCACACACTTGCTCTAGCGTGCACTCACACACACGTGCTCACGCACTCACACATACACTCGCACTCTCACGCTTTTGAGACAAAAGTCTTCGCAAAGACTTAATTCCACTTTCAAGACTACATTTATTACAGAAAAAATAATCAAATGTTTATAACTAAATCTATAATATTGTAGCAAATATAACATCATATCAGGGTCAACAGTGCCTCTGCAAACATAGCCATGATGGTACCAGACTCCCAGGTGCTGGTCATGATGAATAATTATCATATTAAAAGAATCAGACACCTTCAAGATGTTCAAATTACAAATTATAAAAAATTGTAAGTGCTACTAAAATTCTTGAGGCCCAAGACACTTGTAATCCATTTTTAATACACAAGTAAGCTGTTTTAGAGGGCAGCTCGTTCATCAAATGGTCAGAAAACAGTGCGTTATCAACCCTATGGTGAGAAATCTGAGCCACCTGAAGGTTTGAAACATAATGGGAAGAATACTCTGTTGAGATTTGTGTCTGGGAATGTTACCACCCATCTTACAAAGCTCTGTGATACCTCTGTACTGGAGGTGACCTTAAACCATGATGGTTCACTTTCATACAAATACTGGCTCTTCCGGGAACTCTAGGTCCAGCAAGTTTTTAGTTTTCCTTGCATGACCCAGCTTACTCATGTGTAACAAGGGTGTCTGAAATTTCATTTGCTTTTAGGAGATCTTGAAGGTTTCTATGGTTTTTGCAAAAAGATTTTAGCCATGATTTTTAATGGCCACCAAGCCATTTAAGCTTTGGTCATAAATGGCCTAAAAGCTGCTTTAATACCTGTATTTTATGTATATTTATTTAATCAAGCACGTTTCATTATTTTTGACAAATTTTACTAATAACTTTGATCCAGAATTTGATGTTAGATGATTGAGAAAAGTCTTTTGTCCAGCCTGGATACGTTTGTCTTTTATTAGCTATAAAAAGTATAAATAAATGAACAATTTCCTGTTGCTTTCACAAAACAATCTGTATACTTGCAAGATTAATTTAAGGCATAGTTGATGAAAATCGGTTAACCAGAAGTGAAGTTATCAGTTGTTGTCAGTATCAGGCACACATTTGTTTCTTGGTTCACAAAATAGTAGAAGCAAAAAAAATAAAAATAAAAAATTCATGAATAAAAAAAAAAGAAAGAAAGAAAGAAAAACTCCAAATTAAACAGTTTAATAATAACAGGTTAACTTTGTGTAACTTCAATAAGTTTATCATGAATTCTGTGCAGATATTCAAAATTATGTTTATTTACACTGAATATAACTCAGACATTGATAAGGATGTCTTAATATCTGAGATAGGGTGGCATGGTGGCGTAGTGGTTAGCACTTCCACCTCACATCAAGAAGGCCCTGGGTACGAGTTCTGGGCTCAGCAAACGCAATTATGCAATATATATGCTTTCTGGGCACACTCTGGGCATAAAAATGTTCATTCTGAGTCTAAATCATACCATTAACTTTGAAACTGTGTAAATTCACCAATATTAAACAGAATTTTATCAGGTAAATAGTGAATGTAAAATGATGATTAATCCAAAATAGTGGCTTCTAGACTGACTTCATTAGTGGCTGGTTTCATATAGAATTAAACTGGAAAAAACACACTGCTGTACTTCAAGCAAGACGTGTAAGAAGACATGATCACAGCATCAGAGGGCATGCTGTTCTTACTGCCTATTGTTAGCCTATTCAAACTGGTTATATTTAGCTGGGTGATGGTTTCAAGTTTTATTGTCATATACAGGTAACAGTGAAACAACACTACCAGCAATCAAATTCTTGACTGCGTTGCATCTTGTCAAAAAAAAGGGGGGGTTACTAGCATAAAAAACACAGAAGAACGCCGGGTGACAGCGACCACCCTCACCATGGAAACTCTGTACACTGTGTTTTAAGTGTCTAATTAGGTTTGTTGTTCTGAACGTCTTTGTCATGGTTCCCCCACGGTTTACTTTGGCCACAGTTTACTGTCAGTATAAAACTTCCACACTGACAACCCATACGGACCAGCTCAGAAATATGTGAAACTGATCTCCAGTCAGGGTCGAGCTCACTGAAAATCGGCCGATTCCGGTCTTTATTCAGATTATCAGTGCATCTCTAACGGTCACCTTGGTTGATTCAATTAAATTACATAATGCCATAATATAAACATTTTGTATTAAATTAATGTAATAAATAATAACTAATAAATTACTATTAAATATTATTCACTTATTTAATAACAGGGTCAGTGGATGCCAGCACTGTGGAAAATATTCAACTCAAATTTCACTCAAATTTATTTCGAAAAGTTTCAGGATATTTGATGTCAAATTCTCAAATAATTTCACACAATAGTAGGAACAATGAGAAAGCAAACTATTAGAACAACATCCTTGCTGGACAGGTGGAATTCAAATGTTTTGGGGAAAACACACACACACACACACACACCCAAGAAAATCTGAGGCTGGGACACATTGGCGATAGCTGTGAGCACAGCTCATCTGACCTGTAATGTGGTAATGGAGGAATTTTTACCTTTTGCTAGATTCTGGTTACTCAGAAATGCCCTTAAATCACCACACAGAGATGGAGTGCCAACCTAATGGAAGAAAATAGAAAAAGACAATGCGATTAGTAGATAAAATCGATCTCTTCAGATAGTCCTAAAAAGAGTGTTGTGTAAACTAAAAACAAGTTGTAAGAAAGGAATATTATTTAAGTAGAGCATGTGAGGTGATGTGCAAAAGCCATCAGAGACCATTATGCCTGAATCTGAGCAAACAGTCACAAGATGAAAAATTGTGAGTTGTGATTTGCTGTCTAGAATGAACTTTGACACTACAACTCTAAAAGAATTTTAAAGTTAAACAAACAAACAAACAGAAAAAGATGAAGGAGTCAGTCTGAAGGTAATTAAGGTAATGATGTTTTTTTCTGGCAGAAAAGGGGTGGCAGGGCATCAGGGTCACTTTTTTATGAAATTTTAGCACATCCATCCATCCGCTCATCACTCTCTTCATTTTCAAATACATTCTTGATTAAAGATAGAAAGCCCAAATCGAAGTGAAACTCCTACCACATTTTCATTGCTACAGTCTACTCCTCACCACACGCACACAGGGCTGCATTCTGTGCCGTAAGCACTTTTTACAAGTAGATATTTGCAGGAAACTGACCGTTAGTGAATAGGATTTTGAAAATGGCATGGCAGAAACACATTTATTTCAATCTTGATATTTTATCAGCAGTCTGGTACTAAATTTTCAGGACAGGCTTTCTTTCTAATTATGCCTAGTTTACGAAGCAACAAAATAGGATTAACTGATGATTTTTCTACTTCTATGTGGTTTGCCAGTATCTTGGTACAAAGTAAGCAGGGCTAACCTTCCTAAAGGAGCTGATAAAGAGAGTTCACATGTTGTGAATACACAGAAGTAACAAGAGCCTTGTTAATGAGACACTTTCATGTCCTTGTGTGTAGCAGCCTTAGCACTGAACACAGTTGGGCCGACTATCACCAAACCTTCCACAACAATGTCAGGGATCTTTTTCATAATGAAATCTAAACCCCTTCTCCCCTACATAACATATATGATGAAATGTAAAGACATTTTAATCGACAAAGAATTTGTATATTTTCCATCTGTACACTCGCTTTGGAAAGACAACTACACAGAGGAAGTCAGATGCATGTTGTGGTTTTGTTCAGTCTGCTTGAGGCATGAAGCGAAGCAAGAGGATGACACTGCGGTCATGCACAGTGCTAACTCCACTGTGGACTGACGGTCTCTGATCTGTATGCGTGTGCTAACACTTTATAGCTGGAGAAGGCAGTTGTACTGCTTGTTTGTTTGGTAATGTTAGTAACAGCTTTCGACTACGTTAGGTTGTGATAAAATCTTTGACCCTGTATGACTGAAAGAATTCTACAGTGTCTGTCCTTTTGGGCTGTTGGTGATATACAAGATCATTATCTTTCAATTGGACTTCAGAATCTAAATTGCCCCAGTGTGTATGTGTGTGTGTGTTTGTGTGTGTGTGTCAGAGACAGCGAGAGTGAGAGGGAGAGAGTTTCTGCAGCGTAGAGACTAGAATTACAACTCCCCCTGGATGGGACGATGGGTTACCTTCCCAGTACTTTTACTTGCACCCATTTATACTACTGGGTGGACAGAGGCACACATGTAGTTAAGACCTTGCCCAGGGGTCTGTGAAGGTCACGGCCTTTCGATCATGAGCACAGCACACTAACCACTACACCACTGGTGCCATGTGTGTGTAAGATACAGTATGTGCAGGAGTGAGTGTGTGAGTGCAGAAGTGAGTAAATGAGTGTGCACAGGAGTGAGTGTGTGCGTGTAGGAGTGCGTGTGCACGTGAGTGAGTGTTTGCATGCGGGAGTGAGCAAGCGTGCACTGGAGTGAGTGCGGAAGTGAGTAATTGCATAGACTAGCATCCCATGGTGGGTTCCCAGTGTTGGCAAGGTAGGATCTGGATCATCCATGACCCTGACAATGATAAAGTATTTGCAGAAGAAGAATAAATGACACAAGAATGCGTCTTTACTCACTGCGTTGGCCATCATAGAGGAGATCACAGTGAGCTGCTTCAACTAGTCACCTCCAGCCTCCTGAAATAGAAACACACACACACACACACACGTCAGGGGGTGGTGAAAGTGTGTAGCAAGTAGATTAAATGAGCAATCGTAAAAATCGTACTGTAGGAAGAATACTGAGGAATGACGTGTGACGACCTCTTTATACATTAACTGGTCGAATACCATATTAATCTCATTTCCAGAGAAATTAAAACATCACTTATCCATATGCTACAAGCTTGCATGGTATGGGTCTGTGCATGTGGATTTAACCATGATGTGCTGCTGCTAGGATCATACATATATTTTTTTGCTTCAGAGCCGGTATATTTTACTAAAATAATGATGCACCTCAGACAGAGGGGGGGGGTTGGGAGGTATATTGTATTCAGTGCATAATTGGTAATTATTGCATCTGGCAGATCAACATTCATCTCGTTGATACAACTGATCACCTGAGGGTTATGAGTTTCACTCACAGGCCCAGAAGTGGTAGATTGGGGTTGTGGGATTTAAACTCACAACCTTCTGGCCAGTAATCCGACATCACAACTGAATGTCCTCTATCATAACAGAACATCTTGCCCATCCAAATTCTCAGTCATTCATGTTAAAGGTGAAACCAGAGTGAAACTAGTCTTGCTTGATTTTCTTGAAGTCTATACAGCTTACATGAATAATCATGAATGATGCTTCTCAAATTTTACACTGTTTCTGAAGAGATGTGCAAGGAGAAGGTTATCGCAGTGTCTAAATATATAATGCAAATTAAGCCATCTGCAGAATAGATGATTGCTAAGAGCTGTAAACATCTCGCTCCACTCCGATTATTCTGTTTGTCTGTCTTTTATGCACCTGCTGACTGTTTGCGTATGCGGCTGCACACCTGCTGCAGCCACCGAGGTGGCAATTCACTCGCGTTCCGCAAAAGCGCTGCTTTTTCTGATAACACAGATCCTTCATAAAGTTCATTAAACAAAATATTCTGTTGAAAAGTGATAAGTATACTTGGTAGGGATGTGAATCGAACAACAACTCACAATTCAATTCGATTCTGAATCTTGGGGTGACAAATCGATTCAGAATCGATTCTTAATTCAAACCAATGTTAGATTCATAACCATTACAAACAAAGGGAGCCAATTTCACGAATAACTACATTCTTCCATAAGCTAGGAACAACTCTTCTATAAGAAAGAAGGAAATGATATTACTACACAGCTGGTTTTGTAGATGTACTGATCCGTTTTGCTCATTCAGAGTTGGTTGGGAGTTTAGTGAAGTGATGGAGTGAGCGTTGGTCAGAAATTGGTCGTGCTGCTGCTCCGGGTTTTTTTTTTTTTTAGGCTCCGGGTGATGGTGTAAGATATTTTTCACATTTTGCACACGGCATGTCACGGCATGTCCTTATTACCCAGAAAAACCGAAGTAAAACCATTTTCCTTCAGTAAAGAAGGGTGCTAGCTGCATTTCTTTTTCCTCATCCATATCAAAGCTAGGCTAAAAGCTACCATGTTTCCCTGATAATAAGACACTGTCTTATTGGGGTTTTTTTTAGTTCAAAAACACTATAGGGCTTATTTTTGGGGTAGGTCTTATTTTAATTAACATTAAGAACAATTTCAATAAACAGGTAAGTATGAGCACAAAACTCTGGGTTTTCTTTTTCTTAACTTCCTCTTTTTCTGTCTCTGCTCCCCGGCACTGCTGTAAATGGCGCTGGTGCGCGAAAATCAGTGGAGGGTGCGAACAAAATATGGGAGCTTTTTAGCTAGGACTTATTTTCGGGGTAGGGCTTATTTTGGACCATTCTACAGAAGAAAAGGTAGGTCTTATCTCGGAAACACGCTAGTTCTGTACCCACCACTCACTGGAACAATTCACGACAGAGGCTGTGTGTGGACAAACGATATGCATTGTGAGTAAGGTTGGAAATGCTCAAAAACACGTGATCTTAAAAATCGATTCTTGAAAATTTTAATCAATTCATAATGCTAATAAATAAGAATCACGATTCAGACGTGAATCAATTTTTTTCCGGCACCCCTAATACTTGGTGAGAAATGTAAGAACAGGACATTTAGATTCAATTTCGTACCACCACATCAATGGCAAGTAAGCAATAAATAACGGAAGTAAATAAATAAAATAGAAATGTGTTCTTGTCACGAAACACTAGTTGTATCCCCCGTGTGGTCAACAGCACACTTAGTATCATCTTTTTAACAAATTTGATACCTGTGACATGGAAATCAGGTAAACCAGCCCCCTCCAAATATAATGCATAATTCATGTGTGACCTTAAAACTAGGTCAAAGCAACCCAATTTCAATTGGTTAAAAGACCTTCACACTGACTATAACTGGAATGAATTGGAACCCAATCCACCAAAAAAATGCACGCACTAGAGTGTTAATGGCATTTTTTAATTGACCCCTGGTACCTTGAAAAATAGGTCAAGGTGACCCAGTTTTAGTAGACTGATAGGGCATGCTGTTGGGTAATACCTGATATAAAATAAAAGCAGATCAATTACAAAGCTGCACCCTCCAAAGTATTAATGGGCATTTTTGAGGAATTGACCTCTGTGACCTTGAAAAACGGGTCAAGGTGACCCAGTTTTGATAGACTGGTAGGACATGCCGTAGGGACCAGTCAGCATAAATCCATAAAGAACCAGCACTGCTAGTGTTAACAACAAGTGTCTGCAGCAGATGTGGCGGCAGTGGACAGCCTGTAAAACATAGTACCCTACGCTTCGTGAGGGACACAATATCTAAACAACCCCCCCCCCCCCCAAAAACAAAACAAAACAAACAAACAAAAAAAAAACAGAAAATAGAAAGCAAAAATATTTTCAGAGAAAAACCAACTGCCAATTAGCAAGCTGGCATCATTTGAGGTCCCTAAATCTAGAGTCTATTTTTAAATCCTAAATTCTTAAGGTTGGTTTGACATTTAAATTCATCTAGAACGACAATGCTAAACAAAATACTGCGACTAGCCAGCAGGATCACTAGACGTATGGCAGCTTCAAATGTGAGCCCTGAGCTAGCTCTACAGTGTACATTCGCTGGCTTCTACAGTCGCTGGTTGGAGGTTAGGTTACTGTTTTAAGTTTAATTGAATGGGACAATCTTTAAGCCTACGGGCTTTGCTGATTCTCAGTAACTTGATGAGCTGCATTTTTTGCTTTTATTAACTTTAAAAGAAAAGAAAACAGGTGGGGTTGGTAATGACTGGTTATAGCTGTTATACATAGCCTATGTTCTGTTATGTATTTTTTTTCTTACTTAGCCAACATATGGTTAGAGTATAATTACTGAATCAAGTCACTCTGACAGCATGTTAGCCCAGAAAATCACAGGATAACAATTTGCGGTGGTTGGAAGTAGTGTTATGTGCGCTTAAAAAAAATCAAATATTGTAAGAATTATAAACCTACTTATATGAATATCTTGAAATCAGAATTGAACCACACACACACAGAGTTTATTCAATCCTCAGTGTCTGTGAAACAGCCCTGATATCTCCTTTGTGCCTCAAATGACAAGAAATCACATTAATTAAACACTGAGCTCATTCTCAGCAACGATGTTTGAGAAAATGAGGAAAAGACTGTGAATGAATCAACACACGTCTGAAATAATAAAATGCCACCACAACAGTGTCAAAACAATAACCACCACCATATACAAACCAAACTCACTACAGTAAGTTGGTTACATGGTATCCCTTCAGTAACCATATTAATATACAGATTTGAGCACTGCCTAAAAGCGGAGTTTCAAATAGTTGTCTCTTGATAGATGCCTGGGTTTGCTTGTTACTGCCTTTCTGTTTTCATTTGTATCACCTGTCTTGTTAATTTAATTATATGTTTAACAAACTCTTGCTCTGTCAAGTTTCTGATTTCAGCATTTGCCCCACAGACATTTATTTACCTCAAAGTTTGTCTGCCTACCCGGGTGAGACTGCGAGTCTGAGTGGTGGTTTATGAGCCTCTAATTTTTGGTTTCAGGGTTTTTTTTGCTGCCCGTCGTCATGCAAGTCAGGGATACATAACAGCCTGGGTCTCTTGTGGTGGGCACTTGTGGACACCAGACAGGACACGGGACAATCATCCCAGCCATGTTCCATGACTCTGCTTGGGAGCTCAGATGCCAAATCCTAGAATTTTCAGTAGAACTTTTCTTATTAGTAAACCAGTGGTTATAATGTAATTAGTGTACGGTCTCAGACTGGATAATTGCTAGCAAATGCCTCAAAATCGTGATTTAATAATCTGTGATAGTTTGAATTACACTGCTTTAACAATTCTATTTACAGCGCAGGGCATATGGTGATAATTCCAAACAGTTTTGCAGAAGATTTTTTTTTAAATTAATGATTTATAATTTATTTTAAAAAAATTCAGTAAATGTAAAATGTCAAATGTGTTTTTTATTCAATTAGATTATCTGCTTTTAAAAATACATATAAGTGGGCTTGACAGTGTGTGTGAGAGAGAGAGAGAGAGAGAGACAGACAGAGAGAAAGACAGACAGAGAGAAAGACAGAGAGAGAGCGAGAGTTAGAGCAAGAGAGAGAGAGAGAGAGAGAGAGAGAGAGAGAGAGAGAGAGAGAGAG
>JAOUQZ010000049.1:16832884-16844245 GCA_028564935.1 Neosilurus hyrtlii | reverse complement strand
AGAGAGAGAGAGAGAGAGAGAGAGAGAGAGAGAGAGAGAGAGAGAGAGAGAGAGAGAGAGAGAGAGAGAGAGAGTCATCAGCCATTCTTGCTGAGGGAAGCCATGGGAGAGGCATTAAGGCGACAGCTGGTGAGCCTGCCTGTGTCAGAGGAGGAGATGAAAAGGCCCTGCTGCCCCCCATATCCCATCAGACTCCTGCTGCAGTCCCACATAAAGGCCTTTTGTCCTGTGAGGGAGAGGCCAAATAGAGAAACCACATAGTCCTTCAAAGTGACTGCAGCTCTCCCTTTTTCTTCTATATCTTCCCTTTCCTTTATCTTTCTCAAAGAAAAAGTCCACCCCCCAAATGCAATTGAGCGCTGCACACAAAGGGTTAAACGCATAGCTGCAAAGGACATGGCACTCTGAGACAACTTGCTGCTGGATGAGAAGTGAAAGCAGGTGTAATGTCAATCAGTGCAGGTTCAAACTAGATATGTTACCGAAACACTTTACTGATTCCAAAGTTCATGCTGCTCATCATCTCAACCCACACACTGCAACAAAACACACTTTAAGCACTGTTTGCTTTCTTCACTGTTAGTCATACGTTAGTTAATATACAGTCACGTGATGCCACTTGAATTTTATTTGACTGTGCAAAAAGAGACAAATACATTATTTATATCAGTCTGCAGGTCTTTCACCCTGTTTCTCACAGGAATACATGGTATCTGCACTTCATGTTACTGTACATGACAGAAGTTCTTAAAATGCACATGATTGAGTTGTAAACTGCACAGCGACATGACCAGATGTTAAGAGCCTCAGTATCTCAGAACACTGCTTTCCTGTCCTGAAGTCCAACCTGAGCTCATGAAGAGCTTTGGAATTGGTAATATGACTCAAAACATGTTAATAATGCAGACAACTAGGTATGTAAATCAGCTGCTGATACTGCGCTCCATCATCGAACATCAATGTACAAAGAATAATCGAGCAAAATAACACAAAAATCAAACCATCACCTTTGATGGCTGCTTCTCTCACACAACATCTCATAATTTGTGCTGAATCGGGTCACGTGACATGAGGGAGCCTTCATTGCATTAACAGGAGACTTTTTTCCCTTTATATTTGGTTAATGTGATGTACAGGTTTATTTCTCCAAACTCAAATGCTGGAACGCCAACATCGTCGTCAAAGCTGATTCAGAAAATAAGCCCTTAATAAGGTCACACCGCCACGCCCCTCTTTGCACATACTCCAGATCTCGTTTAAACCAAAATGGCGTCGTAACAAATATAAGGCGACTGCCGGTTCTGAGCAGAAAAGATGTGGAAAATGCCATAAAATCAGACGGAATCGCACCAAACCTACAGGAATCCTCATCAGAAATGATCAATAAGTAAGATTTCACTATCGATACGAGCTGTCACGGGTTACGGACGTTAGAGGCTTACAGATAACCATCGCCTAAGCTGAATCTATTGATCAAGACAAGAAGACTCCGGTAGAGTTACACTGTGGTAATAAATTCAGCAACCACAGCCATGAACATGGTCATGTAAACAAAAGACGAATCACTCCGACCACATTAGGTGTTTTGAGATGCATCACTTTTGCAGCGTGAATGCGAATGTGTCTTGATGCATCAGGTAAGAACAGCTGCATCACAAAACATGGTTCCTCACTTCTGTACTGCTGTTATTATTCTTCCTTATTTTTGGTGTGAAATGTTGAGACACAGCAAGTCATCATTAAAAGTGGTCTCCTGAGTGGCATAACAGTAAACATTTGCCTCATCATCTGAAGTGTGCGATTTCAGGTATTCACAAAACCGCCCGTGGACCCCATGAGAACTGATTGGCCGAGCTCTCATAGACAGAGGAATGGCACACACACTGTTCCCTGTCACCTACAAGAAACACTAGGCAATTATGAGCATCTATAACGGCACCTTATGCATACAAAGGCAAGGATAGTGCTTCCTTTCCTTTTTCTCCAAACTAAAGATGAGCAGCAGTAAAAAAAATGCCAAAGGAAGCATGTAGCTCTCATGTGACAGAATTGGATACTGCAATTAAATACTAATACTTCTATACTAATTTTCACATGTAATATTACATTAAAACACTATCAGGATAAACAGAATAATGTTAAACACCTGCTTGACTGTGCACTGAACTTGCATGCAGTAGCTTAAGAATAAAGTTTATTTTTATGCACTCACTCATTTGTTGAAGCACTTAATCCCACTAGAGTCACAAGGAAGAATAGTTCCTATCTTAGCTGGCACTGGGCGAAGACGAGGTACAGTCCGAACTGCTCGCCAGATCACCACACGGCAACACTCACAATTCAAATTTCAAATCAAATTCAAATTTATTTGTCACGTACAAAATCATGTCACACAGTACAATATGTAGTGAAATGCTTGTTACGACTGTCCTATATTTGAAGAGAATAAAAAACTATCAATATCAAGAAGAAAAAAAGAAAAATAACAATAGCAACAACTATTTGAAGGATTCACTTTGACTATTTGAAGGATTCACACCCAAACTCACACCTAGGGTCAATCTGGAACAGTCAATTTTCTTAAAATGCAGGCCTTTGAACTGTGGGAGGAAACTGGAGTACCCACATGAAGCCAACATGAGCGCGGGGAGAACATGCTAACCCCACACACTCTTGCTTCTTGTTGATTTTTGAAATTTCTTGACATTTAACAGACAGTAAGAATTATTACAAAATCAGAATATTTCTTAAATGTGGCACTACACACTGGCTGTGCAGTAGCTCCACATGATTTAACGCACTGCACTCTCCTGTAGTCGGCTGGCACATTTGTTCCTTCATTCGTCTTCTCTAACAGCTTGTCAGGAGGACGAATCCGGAGCCTACCATGGGAATACTGAACATGAGGCAGGCACATTCTCCCTGACTGGAACTGGCACTTCCTTAGCTGTAATCTCATGATACAGGTCATGTGATCGTTCCTGTCAGATTAGTGCCATTATAAAGAATATAGGCTCCAGCCAAACGCTCTCATCACTCTGCCTACTTCACTGACTCAAGGCTACTGACCTGGAAGAGGTGACTCGGTTAGATCTGCTGGAAAAGAACAATAGTAACATGGGAGACAAAAACGCTGGTCAAAAGCTCTCTCTGCTGGAGGTCGCAGTCTGTTAGTCTCATCAGGGCTAAACAGGAGAGAAAGGGTTAAATAGAAACTCTCCTTCACCACACAGTGAGTTCCGAATGCTGAAAGTACATTGCGGTGGAGTGGGGGGTGAGTGTCAGGGTGTCCGAGTCCACCCTCGCGCGATCCACTCCATGACCCCCTCTATCTGTCACCAGTGCAGCTCCATGGCAGGCTATCACCATGGCAACAGGGTCACTTAGTAAGACCATACACCAAAAATGCTCATCTGTGTGTGTGTTTAGGCAAATAAATGTACTTTGAAGGTTTCAGATCAAAATTCCAATATCTATATTTTGAAATGATCTGAATCATTGTCAGAGTAGGTGAAGATCAGACCGGCTTCAAAAGCTAGTAATCTAAATGCAGAGTCAGCAGGAGGGCCTAAACAGCACGGCTAAACAGAGGACAGGGGAAGGACAAGGAGGACAATGGGTTTAGGACACTTCCCATTAAATCACACATTATCATATGCGTGGAGTGCTCTGGGAGAGTTTGTCAGTAATAAATACAAGACTAAAATATGTCTTCACCTCAAGCTTAGGAATTCATAAATGAATTTTACTAGAATTAAATGGCCGCAGTTTTAAGCACATTTACTCATTCCTAGGAAACAATAAAAAGATGACCTTGGGTTATATACAAATTTAGTCACTGTCAAAAAGCAGAGGTCCCCAAGAGATTTTTGTGGACTGGGTTCATAATTAATTAATGTTTAAGTGGATGTTTTTAAAGAAGAATAATAATTTCTTTTGGAAATTTCTTTTTATTATTATTTAAATTGTCTTAGCATACATTCTCAGCTGTCAACGTGTCAATTTCCTGCCAAAGAGCAAACAGCCAATCAGCATTGCGATGCATACATACATCGGCCAGGCAGATGGAGGTTCAATCCAACCAAAAATAAATCATGGGTTTCTAAAATATGATACTCCACTCACACGGGACTTTTAAAATATACATCAATCTGTCTGCCTAAAGATGTCTAAATGCCGGGTGGATTACACCCAAGTGTGATTTCCTCACACAGTTAAAAGTCAGACTTTGATCAAGTTGTTGGAGATCTACCTGCTGTAGCGAAGCAGAAGTAAGCCTAATCAGTTCAGTTTGTACTCCAATAAAATCGGTTAACAGAAGAAGGACGGGGAAAAAGAACATTTTCACTAAAATACTTCAAGTTGATTAATGATTCAGATTCGAGCAAAATATTAAGATTTCAGTTAAGGAAAGTAGTACAGGAGAATCATCTGAAGGGTGTTCATTCCCACACCAACACACACAGTACGGAGAGACAGAAGGGGGGAAAGAAAAAAAAAAAAAAGAAGAAAGTGAAATCTTCTGGAGTTCCACACATTTCTTCAGAAATTTTACTCAGACAGCTGACAGCTGCTGGACATGCAAGCTGTAAGAGTTCAAACCCAGAACCGCGTTAGAAACTGTTTGGAAGCACTTTCAGATGAAGTCTTCTGTGTACTATGAGCAGCTCCATTTTCATCAGGTTTCATCAAGTGTTAGTGACGGTCACACAGCTCAAGTTGCGTTGCCAACATATAGTAAACATAGCACTACAATAATAAAGCCTTATGGACTGGCAAACTATAGCCAAGTCCTCTGATCTAACTCTGAGTATCAACATGAGTCTTTACTTATTTTCTGATCCGATTAAAAAAATCTCTCATGATGCAACATCATACATATAACATATACATATTATATATATATATATATATATATATATATATAAAATGTATGTGTGTGTGTGTGGCTATTTACACAGCATAAAAAATAACTATGAGAGGTGAAGAAAACCCACAATGAAAATAAAATACCTCAGAAATTGTAAGTACTTGCAGAAAGTGGTGTTTTTACCACTTCAGTGCATTTCATTTCATTTGTGTGAACACAGCAATAAAACTCTGATAGGGACTAAAATAACCAGTCCAACTCTTCCAGAGAGAGGTGATCTCAGTTCCCTATCAGGTGAACTCTAGAACAGTTCTGCTGCAGCAAGAAAAGGAATTTGACCCTAAATCATCACATGTGCAGGAAATGAACCAGAGTTTTGGGTTGTGAGGAATGAGCATTGCTTGAATGTGAGCTGCAGACTTAAATGTGTTTGAGATAAAAACTAAACAATATGATAGGACTGGGATGAAACACATCAGTGCTGGTGCTAATAAAGACAAAAATTATCATTTTTATTTATTTTTTTTAAAATCTGCATTTAATGGACTGAAAATGGCTTAAAACTTAACCCACTGGTTAAACTCATCCTGAACCTTCAAGGCTGATGCTGACGTAGAGTCGTCCTGTTGGAGCTTCTCAAAGCTATGAAAATTTCTATATAAACCCTACCTCTGCATTAATGCTTTCTGGTCGGAGGTAAGCAGCCCACCTCCCCAGCCCTGGACTTGTATGGAAGTCTGTGTGCTCATTATGAAACGCCTCATACAACCACACCCTTCCCTGCCCCCATTATTCAACTCCTTGTTTACTTATAAGCATTTTTCAAAATGATGCAGTGGGTGGTTTAGGCTCAGAGTGAAGGGTGAACTTACACTTTACTGAACTAGTTTTAAATTAGTTATTGTATCTTTTCTTCCTTCCTTATTATTTCTTTCTTTGTGATCTCTATGCTCCTTGATTTCATATACTTCTCTTTTGATTACTGTGCTTCTGACAAATAAATAAAATAATCTAACTTTTCTTTAAAGCCATTCATCAATGATAGCTGTGTATGCAACCAAAGACTTTTTTTTTTACCTTTATTTTTCTATACCGTATTAATCCCGCAAGAGAAATTACTGCCTCTGAATTTAACCCATCCAAAGTGAGCACACACACACTCGGAGCAGTGAGCTGCCACACATTTTGGGGTCGCCTGGAGAGCAGTTGGGGCTTAAGTGCCTAGCTCAAGGGCACTTTAACCATGAAGGTAGAGGAAGGGAAGGTGCAGCTGGTTCGGGAATCGAACCAGCGCACCTTTCGGTCCCAAAGCCGCTTCACTAACCATTAGGCTACAGCTGCTCCCAAGATGATGTCAGTATCATTTATCCAACAAGAATCAGAACTTTATAAGGAAAAATTGGGATCTGTGGGTTCGGAATACTGTCTGATATAGAGAATGACAATGAAGTGAATGACATGACTGAAATATTTAAGGAATCAATAGATCACTTAGGACATAGAAATAGAAGTGTATTCTACTGGAATGAGTTGAATACAGCAGGCTCAAGACTGGTTCTGATTTATCTGAAGCTCCTGTAAATATCTCTGTCCAAGATTACTGCACCATTCAGAAGATTTATAAAACCCACAATCAGAGCCAGTGGAAAAGCTCTATTGTGGCAGCCTGGGTACGGTTTTCCTTTTCAATTCCCATGGCCTGCTGATGGAACTCGACTTGCAGGATCCCAACATCATCCTCCTTCACAAGTACAATTGCATCACATGGGTCTGAAGCAGCCAGGAAACTCACCGCCGGAGCTTCTGTTTCTCAGAATGGAATGTGTAATCCAGAAGCGTGAATGGAGGTTATGTTCTGTTTCTCAGCACTGGCTCCTGTGTGCACACACGCCAGAACAGCACAGTGTCTCATGGGACATGCTACAGTGACAATGGAGTACACAGCGCTGAGATCAACAGCTGTGAAATGGCGCCAAAAGGGTCGCGCAGGCTTCCTCGGGCCCGCTGTCATTCCCAAACAAATGCAGGGTTACAAAGCTTTACATGATTTGCACAAACAAAATCTTTAATGAAAATACACCACAAGGCAGTAAAATTTCAGCAGCTGCTCAGTAAAGGGTTTAGGGATCTTTGTGCTCCAAGCGGCTCACTAGTTCCGTGTTGTAGCACAAACGTGGACACGATCCCAAGGTGCCAAGCAGCAGAGAGAGTTGGGCACCTGTCACACAAACACTATGAGCTCTTGGAGGGGGGTCTCTTTTCCCTTACATCTATATGAGGGATTATATGTACAGCCTGCCTGCAAGGGACCAACAGATGTCAGCTTTAAATCTCACAATCTGTACAGGAAGCTTCCAAAGCCAGAGGCATTACAACAGCTATCTTCAGACATGCATGCACTCAATGGCCCCAAAAGCCTGATCGGTCAAACAGAGGAATATCTTTATGTGCTGGAACCTGCAGCTACCAGCTCAGAACCATTCAAATGGGGTTACAGTTTAAATCTGTAACTGCAGGATCCTGGATGGTAATGATTATCAGATCATGACAAATTCAGCCTTTTAGATTGTGTTGTAAATTTTAGCCTTAGCTACTCACAATGATTGTAAACCCCATGAGCAACTCTACAAACTCTGCAGCTGCAGGGTGGTGTTTGTTGGTTGGCTGCAGCCTAAACATGGCATTTAAAAAGTTTCCACCAAGGTTTGCTGTGACATAGTCTGCTTTAATCATCAACAAACTGTGTGCAAAGGAACAAAATAAAAGTTCAAACTGAAAGTATTCCTGTCTGGCATCTGAGAGTATTTTGAAATCACATACAGCTTGTTTTCTTTTTAAATCTTCTATATCATTCTGAGTCCAAGAGGAATTCATGCGACCCTTTTTGCCTAGTGGATGCTCAAAGAACTCTTCAAAAGATTCTCTATCTTTAATCAAGTGCCGAAAAGGTTGTAGATGATGTTAACAAGTGTGTGTGTGTGTGTGTGTGTGTGTGTGTGTGTGTGTGTGTGTGTGTGTGTGTGTGTGTGGGGTGGGGCTAAATAGATTTAAATAGCATTTAAAAAAATAATAATGAATAATGAACAAAAGAAAAAAATAGCTTAAAAAAAAATTAAATTAAATTTACTTTAAATCTACTTTAAACTTTAATAATAAAAGAAAGCAAAAGCTTTTAACAACCCAAAAGGTTATTTAGGCAATTTCACAGTATGCCAGGAGATGATGTCAAACGCCTTAACCAATTACTCCAAATGCAATTCAATGACAAACAGGTTTCCTGTAGAACAATAAAGCTTTGAGTCTTGTGCTATTCAATATAAAGTCATGCACATCAGAGAGAAAAGTAACCTCATGTGACATAAACAAATCATTCATGTCAACCCAACGCTGGCTTCTTCCTCCTCCTACGCTTAACCGGCTTCCAAGTCTTCAATCAACAACCTACATGGAGACTGTTTTAGGATAATCAACAACCTGGAGCCCTTTTTTTGTGACGGGTGTATTCTGTACTGTTATTTATAAAGTGTACGAGGTACTGTGTAGATTTATTAATTCTATGTAAAAGTCAAGTGCTTTGTTGAAATATCCCATGGCTTCAGCACAGCATAAGATTACAACTCACAGTACTGCATGTGTGGTTAAATTTCAGTTTGAAGTGATGATACTTTTACTTGTTCGTGTTCGACATGAGTAATAAGATACTTATGTCTGACACCCATCTTGCTGTATTACTGTATGGAATCCATATGAACACTCAAGCAAACTAAACTCTCCAGAAAACGAGATTTATGTGTGATGAGAATAATGAGCATTAAGAATACATCCATTTCACTATTTTCAATACAACCCAACATACGTACTGTTATAGCTGATGTAAAGGCTTTGAGGATTGGATAGCAGATTCAGATCCTATATAGACATTATTAATAATAAAGACAAATGTTTGCCTGATGTCTGCTGAACATCTGTGAACTGGTGTAAATGTCGTCAGGTTACGAACATGGTACAGGGGTCATGGTAACATGCTTTGTGTCCAATGGATCAGACTGGCACAAAAATATATCAGATATGATTGGATTCCAGCCAAGTATCAGCCAATCAGCCAGCCAAGATGATTTCAGCCAATTCAACCCTGCTAGCTTATTCTTGGATTTTTTTTGTTTTTTTTATTGCACCAAATTAAAACAAACAGCATTCATATTAAAAAAGATTCTTCTACATACTAACCAGAAGGTTCTTTAAACTTACACCTGTCTGTAATTTTTTTCATTAAAAAAAATTACACTAGCATGCCATTTGGGGGGAAAATAAACACACACACAAAAAAAAAAGCAATATGGAATGCTAGGAAAATGTGGCATGTGGAGGTTTGCATGTTCTCCCTGTGTTTGTGTGGGTTTCTCTCCAGGTAATCTGTTCTTTCTAAAAACATGCTCATTATGCTACTTGGCTGTTCCAGATTGCTCTTAGGTGTGAACATGAGCGTGAACAGTTGTGTGTTGGCTCTGTGATGGACCGGCAAGCTGTTCAGTGTGTACCCTGCCTTCACCCAGAATCGGCTGACATAGGCTCCGGACTCGCCGAGACCCTAGCCCCACTAAGCGGTTCAGCAAACAAATTTAAAAGATTGTTTAGAATAGCATTTGAGTAAAATTTTAGACAGACACTATGGTTTAAAAGAATTACTCTGGGGACATAATCATACAGTAATATAGGTCACAGTGTTGACATAAATACACTCTGTCTATCTTGTGGTTTTAAGCAACTAACCCAGCAGGAAGGGAGAGAGATATTTCTGAAATGGCACTGAGTCAGCTGGTACTTACCTATGAATAATAACCCTGCAGGACCAAGTGTAAATAATAACAGAGGGAAATGCTGAGGTATAGATATAGAAATAGATAACAGGTTGTAGACATGGGCATGAAACATCTTCTCAAGGTCAAGTCACTGGAATGAACCATGTGCTGCAGGACAGGAGAGGAGAGCAAAGCCTAGTCAACATGCCTGTGTCCACACACACACACACCGTATCACGAGCGGAAATGTGCAAATTGCAAAGTTTACAGAACAACGCCCGGCTTGAAATGAGAGCTGAAGCAGTTTGCTTTCAGTATTGCGTGTCGTGTGAAAGCACAGAGCCAGAACCCAGAATATACATTCAGCACAAAACCCCACCACCAACACAGGCTTCTTCCCTTAATATAAACAATGACAGCCCTTTTTTAATCCACATTATTCAGCTCGGAGCTCACAAACCACTCACACACGCACAATAAAGCCCTGAGAAGCAGCTCTGTCCTTCCAAACCTGCTCAGCTATTTGACCACAACAGAACACTGAACTTTTCTTCTCCACACTTCTTGTAGCCAGATCAGTAACTCAGTGCCCAAGTGCGTCCAGTGTAGCTGTGAATAAGAGATGCTGCTAACTCAAGTACACTCAGGTACATTTAGCACTCGCCTGTGAGTCAAAACCTTCACACAAATTGCACACCACCACCCCAAAATTAACCTTAATCTCGACAGAGATTTCAAACTAAGCTCTCCCAACCAAGCTGCAGGGTCATGACAACCGCGCGTGCACTTTTCTAACCGTTAATAAACACAACCTCAACTTCTCTCACTGTTTATCTTCTCTATAATACATACCCAAAACAGTACCTCCTGAAGTACAATCCGGGGCCTCGACTTGAAAACTCCTTTAAAAACCTCAGAACAACTCGGTTTAATTATAAATAACTCTCGACACCGAGAACTCGTTCTGTTTGACAGAGACAACTCGAACTCCTCGGGCCCTCGCGTTACTTCCTGAGTGCCGAACTCTACACCCAAGCTTGGCGGTGGGAGCCAGCTGTCGTCTCTGATTGGTTACACCCGCCACTGACGTACGACTCTACCTAGGCCACGATTGGATAATCTACAATGAGACCAGCCCTCACAATGAGCTCGTTGCACAAAGAAGTCGCGTGCAGTGGAAGTGATCGTGTAAATAAAGGCTCGAATGCTGATCTAGGCGCCCTACACAGAGGGGAGAAATAATAGCCGAAACAGCCTAACCAGTCGCATATTAATTAGACACTGAGGCGAATTGGGATTGGACCAAGGTAATTTAAAAACCATGGATGAATTGAATTAGTTGAGAAAGACAAAAGAGGAGACTGAGGGGAAATGTGTTGTTTGTGTGGAAAGTCGTTAAAAACGGTCGTTTGGATAAACATAAACTGTCCAAATGACATTTAACAAAAAAGAAACGAAAGAACAAAACTACAATGGAAGTATATTTATTCAGTTCCACTGCTATTTTCAACAACTTTTACTCAACAGCCACTAGGAGACATACCTAACTGTCAATTTATTAGGTATACCTACCTTTACTTACATTCATTCATTCATTCATCTTCTGAACCGCTTATTCCTAATTAGGGTCGCAGGGAGGCTGGCGCTCATCTCAGCCGACTCTGGGCGAGGGCGGGGTACACCCTGGACAGC
>JAOUQZ010000049.1:16818442-16832784 GCA_028564935.1 Neosilurus hyrtlii | reverse complement strand
GGAACAGCCAATTAGCCTACTGTGCATGTTTTTGGACTGTGGGAGGAAACCGGAGTACCCGGAGGAAACCCACGCACCTTTACTTACAGACATTTAAAAAAAAATCACACACATACAAAATAAAAGCAGTTTGTATTCTCTCACTCACTCATTTGCCGAAGTGCTTAATCCTACACTGGTTGCGTGGAGACTGGTGCCTATCTCAGCCAACACTGGGAGAAGACAAGGTGCACCCTGAACAGCTTGCCAGACCACTGCAAAACCAAAACCCACAACCATCCACACTCACACCAATTTGGAACCGCCAATAAGCTTAATGTGCATGTCTTTGGACTGTAGGGATGAAACTGAACTACCAAGAGGAAACTAACGCAATCACAGGGAGAACAGGCAAACTCCACACAGAAACAACTAAGCCTTCTTTCTATGACATGACAACCAATTTGGCACCGTGCCACCACAAAATCACAGCCTACTCTAACTTAATCAAACTTTGGGCCTTATCCCGAATGGACAGTATAATGCTTTAATCAGGTTTGTCACAGTTGCTTGCTGTCATACTTTAAAAATGGAAAAAAAAAATCTCGGTTCTGGTTTTTCTTTTCTTGTGTTTCTGCATAGCGTATACTAAAACTTTGAATGAGTTTAAAAACAGGACCTTATGGAATATGGGTTTCCGAATGAGTTTAAAAAGATTTACATGTTTATGCTCTGCTCATGAAGCTCGTCTTCCTCAGCCTCTGTAATCCTTAAAACATTTAAAAAATAAACAAAAAGCATGCCTTAGTTTGCTTTTTGTTTCTGTGCAGTATATACTAAAACAATTATTCACCTTTGGCTCAGTGGATGTAGCAGAATTGAATATTCTCATGAAGATTCTCTCTTTGCCTTCTCTGCATAACTAATAAAAAAATGTTTTTTTAAAAATACTGTATTCATACTTGACTTCTGCATTTAACCCTGGGTACACCCAGAAAAGCTCACTAGTACATCGCACGGCAGGAAACTGGAGTTTTGAGAAATCCTATTAGAATTGAGAAATCAATAAGGAAGGCCTATAGCTGTGAGTATTGGTTCATTTACTGAACCCATTTCACATTCCATTGATTTTCACATTAAACCTTTGGTACGAGGCAGTGGTGGCCTGGTGGTAAGGTGCTGGATTACTGATCCCAAGGTCGGGGGTTCTCACTGCTGTCCCCCCAGTGCAGCTAACTGGGTTGTCAAATGCCGGCCATGTCTCTCACTGTCTATGGTGAGAGGCATGTAAAAGAACCATTGCTGATTTTCGTTAGAAGTAGGCTGCATAGCCGTCAGCGTGTTTCTGCCCTGCGATGGCCTGGTGAGCTGTCCGGGGTGTACTCTGCCCTCTCCCAGAGTCGGCTGAGATGGGCGCCAGCCTCCCCGCGACCCTAATTAGGAATAAGCACTTCAGAAAATGACATGATATGACCTTTGGTACGATTATTGCCCTCCTATTTGAAAGATACTACTGATTTTCTGAGAAAACTGAATGCCACCGAGGTTATCTCCAAAGATATACTTTGTACAATGGGTGTGTCCAGAATATATCCTATAACCACATGAGGACGGTTTGAAGGTTTTAAGTTATTTTTTTAATCAGAGTTATTGTTACCCTTGACAAAAACAGTTTTAACTAAAAACTATTTTAACTTTCAGAATCACTTTTATTTGCAGTGTAGAGGTACCGCAATGGGGTTTCCTGTAACACTAAACTAACCAAACTTATTCATGGGCAAATTCGAAGAAGATTTTATTTATAATAATAATCGACCTTAATTAAAACATATCGGAGGTACAAATTACATCTGTTTTTTGTTTGGAGTGGCAATATGGAGGACTCGAACAAATTTCATGAGTATCTAAATTGCAAAAAAGAAACAACTAAGTGGACACTTAATCGTGATTTTAAAAGATTTTATTTTTAGATGTTGTGGTAAAAAAAAATGCCAATATTTTGCGTACAAAAAACGAAACAGACAGAAACACTTTTCTTCACTTTAGTAGTTTTCTTATAGTCAGATTTTAGGATACAAATACATATGTGACTCGGATGAAGTTTTCGAGACACAAGCCAAGGAGCTCTGTAACAATTTTATTCGTAGAGATTATTTGACTAGTCTGATTAAAAACACAATGGATAAAGTTCGGCAGATCAAGAGGAATGTTTTATTTCAAACGAAAGAAAAAGTTGTTTCTGGTAACTCTGTTTTAATGGTGTGCACATATAGCCCTCTATCTAATGCACTCAAAAAAGTGGTAAATAAACACTGGTGCATTCTGAACACTGACCCATCAACTGGCAAAGTTTTTGAAAAGGCTTAAAAATTTTTCTTTAAAAACTCACTCACTTTGAGAGATTATCTAGTGGGATCAGATTTAACAAGAAAACCTTCTCATTTCCATCCGGTGTCTCCAGTGGCAATTTTCCTTGCTTTAACTGTATTCAACGTCCGCATCTGATTAGAGGAAACCATGTTTCACATTTCAGAACTGGAAAGGTTTTGAAGGTTAGAGGTAGAATACATGCAACACTAAATTTTTAGTATATTTATTAAAATGCCCCTGCAATCTGTGCTATGTTGGAAAAACGAAACGTGAATTAAAAACAAGAATTTGTGAACACAAAACGTTCAATTCGTAATCATGATTCTAACTCAGCAGTAGCTAGACACGTTAATAGTTATATCCATACCACTTCTGACCTCAGATATTTGGGAATTGAAGCTGTTTAAACTCCACATAGAGCTGGGGATCGAGACAAAATCCTCCTACAGAGGGAATGCTTTTGGATTCATTATTTAGATACTTTAGAGCCAAAGTAACTTAATGAAGAGATTGTGTTAACTTGTTTTTTGCAATAATGGCTTCTTTGAAAAAAGAAATCCATTATATAAAATTAAAGATAAAACAAAAATAATGTAATTGCTGAATAGTGTAAAAAATGTAGTGGTTTGAATGGACTGCTGCGTCAGGCTGATTACTGATAAGTAACACCTGTGGGTGTGTGTGATTGTTGCCCCTTACACACTGAAGAAGGGTCTTACCCGAAACGGTCGTGTGGAAATAAAACTTCTCAATCAGTGTATATATTTCAAGGAAACTGGAGTACGCATAGGAAACCCACTTAAAAATAGTGAACACTAATTGTTTTAGCTTCAGCCTATAAACTCTGTAACTGGGTTGTCCTTTCAAAGTCACTTTTTCAGTCAATATCATTAAAAATAAGTAAAAGAATCTGTGCAAAGTTAGCCTGTTCTGCCTGTACCTGAGTGATTTTGATCAGGGTGCTCTGGTTTCCTGGTCTAAAAACATACAGATAAGTTTGGCTGAATATGCAAAGTTGCACATAGGTGTGAATGTTCATCTCTGTGTTAGCCCTGACATAGATAGATCCAGGATAGGTTCAGATAAGTACCTTGCCTCTCACCCAGCTGGATCGAGCATCCTCATGAGCCTGATGGATAAGTGAAATAGATTGTGGATGATCCAGTTTCCTGTGGCATGTATGACTTGTGAAATAATTGCTTTCAGAGAAAAGTAAAAAAATTAAATGTACATTTTTTAACAAAATATAAGGAATTTAAAGCATGAAATGTTAAAAGGAACATGGCATTAATGTAAAAACAGCATTAAGTCCAGCATTAGTTTTACTAAAGAGATTGTAAGATGCAGGTAGAATAATGTGACTTTGGAAATATATTTGGGCCATCAACAAATGCCTGAAAAAGATGTAATGCCATCAACAAAACACAAATAGCATCTCAGTTTGTCGGGCGAACAGCATTCCAGTCACGCACTGGTAGGAAGGTTGGTATCCCTTGAAGCAATGTTGCTGGGTGTGTGTGTTAGATATCAAAATGTGACCATTAAAGTGGCCACTGAGTGTTGGGAATAATAGGCCACTTTAATAAATTTCTTTCATCTACTGAAACTCTTTGTGACAGTTTACTAAATAAGAGGAAGGAAAGGATATTAAAGTGATGCGCATTACAGTACTTTTCATAAATTTACTGCACAGACACTTTACTTTGTCATGCCATACTGTAATTGGAGGAGGTGAACAGCTGATGCGTGATGTAGCCTGATCAAATAACAGTTTGAAAAGAAAAGAATTAAAACTGTTCTGGATGCAAGAGCATAGAAGTTGTAGGAGTTGTAGAGAATGTAATCTTTAATCTCTTATTGCATTAGAATGCAATGAACAACACAGAATGAAGCAATTTATTTCCTCGTGAGAGCAAATAAATAAATAAATTGGTGACTACACCTCTGACAGAATGTAGAAAGAGTAGATGGAGGCAGATCTGGTAGTGTGATAAATACTCTGGGAGAGAAACCACAGAGAACTTGCAGTTTCTTGAGGCACACGACACCTGCATTTTGTGACCCTGTTTTGAGATAATTTAACCATCATAATACTAAAGACTCACCCACTTTATCATTTAAAAGCATAGTGTTGTTATGTGAAACGTTATTGTGTATTTTGTACACATGTACAAAAGTAGGATTTAGTGAGGTAACCTAGTTTATAATACTTCACATGTTCTCAGTGATTTCGAAGTAACACATCTGTTTAAACTGAGAAAATTTGGAAAAATGCAGTATTTTGTATAACTTGACATAAGCCTAGGTGGCACGGTGGCACAGTGCTTAGCACCTCACCTCACGGCAAAAGGTCGTGAGTTCGAGTCCCAGGCTCGGGCGATTCTGTGTGGAGTTTTCATGTTCTCCCCGTGCTTGCATGGGTTTTCACTGGGTGCTCTGGTTTCATCATCTGGATTCAAACCATCATCACTGAGCACATGACCTATATACGTGATCTCTGTGGTTCAGATCTTACATTCATCTTTGTATACAACTTTAGGTCGTACTCACGCACTCGCTCTAGAAGCTTTCTTAGTCTTTTATCATGCTCTTCATTGGTGTCACCCCATACCGGCGGACCAAGGCTAATCGGCTGTGCTAAATTGTCCCTGGTGAGCTGTGCATGGTGTACCATGCCTACACCCAGTGTCAGCTGAAGTAGACACCAGCCTCCCCACCACCCTAATAGGAGTCAGTGGTTCAGTAAATTAGTAAGTGAGTTATATAAGTTCTTCAGTAAATAAGGGATTGTAATGTAGAAAATCATAGCACCCAAATTTCTGCTGTAAGGATATGCATATGTGTAGATAAGTAAGTTAAAAGCCGTCACCAATTTGCACCAGTGGAGTGCATATCTAACATTAACAACAATTTAAAAAATCCTGAAATTCATTACAAGCTTCTAGTGCAGCAGCTTGTTGCCACAATAGTTCAAATGGTGATACAAGCATGAAGATCAGTACTTAAGTTCTTATGACACTACTGTATCATAAAACAACATTGGCCATCAAAGATTTAGATTTTTTTAAAAGTAGCCACTTTTCTGCTAATCCAAAACTGTTAGATTTACTTTTCACTACACAAAGCTTCACTGAAAATATCTCATAATGAATGTATTTATGACAAGAGTTGGAAAAACATTTTTCTATTATTATATCAATACCAAACTTTTATCTGAGTCATCTCCTTTCAATTCTTGAAAATATAAGTTTTGATATAATATTAGTTGCCTGATTACCTTGTAATTTCTTTCATTTATAACATGTCTCTGGTCTCAGAAACTTTCATATGACTGTTCAGAAAAAGAACATTACTCTAGAATTCCCAATGGATTCCTCTCCTATTACAATATCACTTCTGTTTTATAATAAAGTTTGGTTAGAAACCGAATCCTGAGGAAAATTGAGCAGAATATGCCAGTGATTTATGAAATTGAATATTTTAATAAAATGATAATAAATTTCAGTTCTTCCATAAATTATAAAAAAAAAAAAATTTCAAATTTATATTCCCAACTAAGCCATTGTTGAACTCACTAGTCATCTAACAAGAAAAATGTACATTAAATACAAACCCAAACTGAAACAAAACACTTCAAAAAGATGTTTCAAAAATGTGGGTCAAAAATTTGACAATTTGAGATGGCCAGGGTGATTTCTTGAAAAGATTGTTCCAAATAATACCCTCACCTAATTTCATACTTGTATCACAAAATGAACTATTTAATTGATTATTTGCCCCAAGCAGCTCCACTAATCTAACTGGGTCCAGTGATCAGATAATACAAAAACAGTTATTTGGAATGGTTTAAAAGGAATATGGATATACAGGAAAGATCCCAATTCACACTATATATATATATATATATATATATATATACACACACACACATACATACAAGTATGTATGTATGTGTGTATATATAGTTAACAGTGTGAATTCACCTTTCATATGCCATCTATATGGCTCATTCTGGGATGAACTGCAACATTTCTGAGACATTGAATCTCAAAATAAAAGTTGTCTTTCTGGTCAGTTTTTGTAACTAATAAAATAAAAAAAAAATCGTTTGATAAATGATGAGGAAAAGATAGCTGCACAAGTTCTTCTAAGAGATTATGAACTTGAGAATTTCTTGTAAAAATGTTATGGATGTTACGGTGTCAATACTTGATCTACAGTTTTCAAAGAACAGCGGCATCTCCGAAGAACTTCTTCACATAAAATGATTGACACATTTATGCTGATTGTCTACAAAAACATTTTATGCTGCAGATATCATTAGATAAATTCATTATATTAGTTAAGCATGGTGGACGCTACCCAATCGGTTCCCTGGATATATTTTTTCATTACATGATACAGTGGATTTTATAATGGCTAATATATTAGAAATTGGAATTAAGTAAACATTTGGCATAATTTCATAAATTTAAAGTAAATAAAAGTACTTTAAATTATAAAGTAAATAAATCCAGACGAATTTGGATTCTATGTCACGGAAATGTTGCTGTGTATCCCAGAATGAGCCATACACACACACACACACACACACACACACACACACACACAATATAGACTGAACCTACCCACGAAGACATGGTTTCATATCCATTTCAGCCACCTTCACTAAAGGTGCCAACAATTAATCAGCTGACGTAGTATCGATCTGGTCACCACTCAGAACTTTTAAAGCAACTGTAAAACTGAACTTGTTGAAGTTTTGAACAACAACAACAACAAAAAAAAGCTCAAGGATGACATTGTAAATGTAATGTAATAAATATGTAATAATGTAAATAAAAATAAAATAAGATACAAACACAAATAGAATATAAGACAACAAACTCAACCTAAATGCTAATGTTTTCTTCTGTGCACTGAAAACACTGGTGAGTGGCAGGTGGTGTTCGCACGTCTGCCTCATAGCAAGAAGGTCTTGGGTTTGAGTCCTGTGCTCACACATTTCTGTGTGGAGTATGCATGCTTGCATGTGTCTATGCTGGGGCAGTGGTTCTCTGCTGGGGTATCTCATGCCTTCGCCCAACATCAACTGAGATGGGCTCCATCCTCCCCACAACCCTAAAAGGAGTAAGTAGTTCAGCAAATCAGTGAGTGAAAATACAGGTGTTTGAATCACCAAGTGCCAACATGGGACTTAAACAATAATCTTGATAAACAATGAATGTCTCCATCTAGTGTTAGTACATAGGAACTACACGCCACCAAGTGTCCTTGTTTTCCCAAATATCAAATGTTAAACTTCTTCACAAATAAATACCCAATTAATTCACATCCCTGATAATATAGCTTGCACTGAGTATAAGATTTGCTGTCTCTACCGCAACATTCAAGGCATTGAGTTTGGCAGTGAACGAGTCCAACAGTATTGGTTGAATATCAGATGTGACGGGTGCTGGCAGGAAGGCGTGATGTGCTGCCTTTAGATGAGTATTAAGAAAGATCTTGTCAAGCTCTGCCTGTTTCTTTACCAGGCCACAGCTGCAGGGGTGTGAGGTTGTGGTTTGGGAGTGTGCATCCTCTTCTGTAACCCAGCAATGAGCATGAGTCAAGTCCATTAGGAAATGCTGATCATCGTGGTCTAAAGAAAGAGCCACAGACTGCAGAGAACTGCAGAAAGCCTCAGTAGCAAGGAGGAACTCAGCACGTGAGCACTTCAGCATCAAGGCTGCTTCGCTGGCCTTAGACTCACTCTGTGGGGAACAGAACAGATCGAATACTGTATATACACATGAATCCATGAAGTAACTGAAGAAATGGAGGGGAAATGCTATCTGAGGAATGGGAAAGTGTTCTAGTCAGAGCATACATTTTATATACAAGTAGCTACTCACTGTGTATTTTATGTAAGCAGACAGCACTGTCTCTGTGCAGCCTCCTCCAATTAGTGCATAAGGTTCTTTAAGAGTCAGTCGCAGCACATGCTCTGCTCTCTGACACGTCACCTTCAAAATATTATAGGGATAAACTTTAATAGTAATAATAATAGTACAAAAACCGCCACAGCATTGCAAAGCATTTAGTTAATTACAGTACTGGGCAAAATGGTGGAATAATAGCATATCCACTTCAAAACACGAAGGTCCTGTGTTCAAGTCCCAGGCTCGGGTGTTCCTGTGCAGGGTTTGCATGTTCTCCCCGAGCTTGCGTGTGTTTTACTCTGGGTACTCCAGTTTCCTCCCACAGTCCAAAAACATGAACATCAGCCTAATTGGCTGTTCAGAATTGCCCCTTGGTGTGAGTGTGAACGAAGTGGTTCGGCAAATGAGTGAATCATTACAGTAAAAGTTTTAGGCACCCTGAAAGAAATGCTGCAGAGCAAAGAAGCCTTCAAAAGTATTGAAATTAAATGTTTCTACATGAAAACAGTGAAACATGAAAGCAATAAAGGTCAGCAATCAGTAATAAACTAGAAATGTACTCAGAGCGCAAACCTCCACCAATCAATCAAATCAAATCAAAAATCCTCCTGGATCCTGAACTGGATCACACCCCAAATTTGATCAGTTCACTGTTGGCTCAAGACCCACATTCGGTGAAAATTTTGTGGAAATCCATCCAGTAGTTTTTGAGTTATCGTAGTCATAGGCACACACGACCCATTTCAAAACAATGACCTTTGCTTTGATTTAAAAATTTCAAATAGAATGTGTATAGATTTAAGAAGAAATTTCGAGGTAGCTGTAGGATTTTCTGAGTATCTTTCAGATCCAGCCACAGATCTTCTGGAGGTTTTGACTGTTGCACTTGCTTCTTAATTTTGCAGCAACACCCAGTAATCTAATCTTCATTATATTTTTGTCTGAAACGTGGTCTTTCTTTACTGACATGCAATGATTTTTGGATCACATTTAATTTTCTGCTGGCAAACTTATTTTTGGAAACGTAAAATGTGTCAATAATGCGCAACAGTCATAAAAGGTTAATCTATGTTACAATGTTTGGAGTGACTAAAGCTATCTGGTACAGGGTGTATAGATTATACAGTTTTTTTTCTAGTAGGCTTCTCGTGCCAACCTTGAATACGTGAGAAACTGGGTGGCCCATTCAGAAAAGTACAAAGCAAAAGGAAACAACAGTGACATGTGCAGCAGCTTTGCATGAAGTATACACATCTTCTGTATTGTGGTTTTCAGAGATGAAGTGGAGATTTTGATTTTCTACAGTTTCTCATTTATAGTCTGACAGTAAACTTTTAACTACATCCTGCTTTCTACAGTCTATATTTCCAAAAACTGATTTTCTGTCATCTCTCACTAGTGTCATGAGCAGGGCAGCGCGGGTGGCGTAGTGGTTAGCATGTTCGCCTCATAGCAAGAAGGTGCTGGGTTTGAGTCCCAGGCTTGGGTGTTTCTGTGTGGAGTTTGCATGTTCTCCCCAGGCTTGCATGGATTTCCTCCGGGTACTCTGGTTTCCTCCTACAGTCCAAACACATGCTATTTTAGACATTAGGCTAACTGGTGGTTCCAAATTGCCCCTATGCGTGGAAGTGATGGTGTACCCCATCTTTACCCAGTGTCGGCTGAGAAAGGCGCCAGCCTCCACGTGACCCTGGTGAGATTAAACAGTTCGCCAAATGACTGAGCAAGTAGTGTCATGGGTGTGTCTTAAATAAAGTCTACAATATGGACCATTACACTTGTTACATTTCTTTGTTTAGTTGAAAATACGGGGCTCTCTGAAACTCACTTTTATGCAAATATGTTAATACTTTTGAAGAAAAAAGATTAACATGACAAAACAAGGAAAAAGTTAAAGAGTCGGAATATTCTTGAAGGTGACACAATAAAGGAATGTCTGATACATAAGCACTGATTAACCTTGAGCTCCTCCAACACTGTTTCATTCCTGTGACAGAGCGCCATGGTGTTAACGGTTGCCTCCCCAGTTGGAAGGAGCTGGAGAAGCTCTTTAGATCCAACGCGGCGCAGATGGAGTCCCCCAATCTGTCCATATGCTCTGGCTGGGACTGGCGAGCGGACAGACGCCATAATCAGAGCGCCTGAAACACGGAGAAGAATTGTGAACAGTTTGAAGGTAGAAATGGCATTTAGTTCTGAGGATGTAGGAGCACAAACAACCCCTCACAGTCACATTCACACTGATGGGCCATTGAGAGTAGCCAGTTGATATAATGTTCAATGAGCACCTCAAGGAGACCCACACAGGCACGAGGAGAACATGCAAACTCCACAACAGAAAACACTTCGGCTGACCACTAGTTTTGAACCCAGAACCATCTTGCTGTAAAGTGACAACGTTAAACATTACACTACTGTACCACTCGTATGTATCGTTATTTCTTTAATTAACTCTATAATCCACACGAATAAAAAGATATTTCTCAAAACACTCCCCTTCTAGTTGCCCCACATGCCCCTGGGTGTCTTTATGGTGAAGTGACGATTTTATTTCTATAAATAATATTAAAAGATTATATTTTAAGGTTTTAACCACACAATGCATGCATGCTGAATTATACCAACCTTCATTTTCATAAATGTACAATTAACACATTTTTTTCTAACATATCTATTGTTTAGGGGAAAACTTATTTATTGTTTAGGGGAAAACTTATCATTCAAACTATTCATTTGTAATATGATGCTTTATACACTTCAGTCAGCCATAAAATTAACACCATCTGATTGGGCTTGCGGTGATGGAAGGAAACCAGTCCTGCAAGTGTTGCAAACGGATGTAGCGATCCTGTTCGGGAGTCGTCACTCTCTTCGCCCTGGACGCGGCCTGTCGTCAACTGACCCTGTCATGTTGTGGCGGTCAATCGGGTTTCTGATGGTGGGTCGTGTACAGCCCATACGCCTCGCTATCTCACTGTAGCTCAACCCAGCCTCCACCATACCCACTGCCCGGTGACGTTGTTCACGTGATAGACGTGGCATTATGACGTGCACTAGACTAACCATAGTGGACATTTTTGAGCCTTTATTTAGGCTCTTTTAAACCAAAAAGCCATCAAAGATACACATTGTGTTTTGCTCAAACCGCACTTGTTTCACTTTTGCAAAGTGACCTACGCATGTGCAATAAAGCGTGACAAAATGATAACTCATCATTTTCTCAAGTGCCCGAGTACTATGATCAATAAAGCCACAGGGTGTACTCAATAAAGCCACAGGGTGTACTCCCAACCCCCCCCTACGAGTACAGATATACAGAATCTCAGATCCTTACACTTGCTCATTTTTCCGGCTTCCAACACATTATTAATTTCACCTGTCAGAGCTCAAAATATTTTTAATGTTATGGCTGATTAAATTATGGTTTACTATTAGTTTAGCACTCAAATATAAGCTCCAGTACTATAAGTACTATTCTTTTATAATACTAATATGACATGCTATTAACATTCTGTTGACTATTTTTATGTCAGAAACAACAAGAAAAGCCAACAAAGGATTTGACCTGTCATTTGGGAAAAAGGCTCCATAAGGGCAAGTCCGAGGCGCTCGATGACCACCAGTCCACGTTTCTTCAAGTACTGCTGTAACACGGGATGAATCACCTTCTGACATGCAAACACTCCCACACTGTCTTGAACCACTCGCTCACCGAGCCTCAATAGCTGCTCCAAGATGACCTTCTCTGGATTTATTCCCACTTGGATCTCTAAAGTTGCGTCTCCGATTTCAGAGAAATCACCTGACAGAGATGTACCAAATAACACAACCTTACATGGACCTGGAGAACGATTCTTTAGATCCACTGACTGAAAAATGGGCACTTCTACGAGCAGTCCAGGGAACACTGCAGAATCACTCACTGGCTGTCCTTCTAACGCCATGACCAGTGTTCTTCCAAAGATGTTTGGTGATGTAGAAGGAACAGACTGAAGGAAAGCCTGCACGGTCAGAGAGGCGATATGTTTGGATTCATCAGGGTTGAGCATGCAGGCTGGTTTGCTAGTGACCGCAGTATGAGCTAAAGTAATGAGTGATTGAATACTGCTGAAGTCCACCTGAACCTTACAGCAACAGTCAGATGAACCCAGATACCTATTGCATTCTTCTAACAAGTATTTATACACTTGACTTGCCACAGCAGACCCGAGTCCCAACCTCTTGCCATTTTCAATGAGGCCAAGGCAAAAGATTCCTGTCAATGAAAAGAAAACGGGAGAATAAGTTAGATGTTCTTCAAAATTCAGTCTGCACAATAAAGTCGTCGTGTAGATCTCATGTGAAATGAAATGATTTTCAACATGTAACAACAGACCTCCCAAAGGCACAACAGAAAAATGATACCCTATCATCATCTGGAAATTAGGAGTTTGGGTCCTGACGATGTCGCAGCCACCCACAGCCAGGAGCCCAAGAGAGAAAAACCTGCCGTGTTATCAGGGATAGAGAGGTGGCTCCCCAGAAATATTTTTAGCAGCCTAGGTGTCTATCCACAGGCTTTTTATAGCTACAAAATAAACACTCACTCTTGCAGTCGCATTAATATCTCCAGGTGACTGCCTGTGAGGATCAGTATTTCTGTGGAGAGCAGTACTTGATGCCCATTTGTATGGTTATGCAAAAGTGTCTGTCGATGCAGTAGATGATTACTGCATTGATTCGTAGTTAATTAACTGATAAATGTAGTAATACCTATTCCTTTCATCTACTACTACTACTATGGTGGGTGCAAATGAGCCAAGGTGAGCTCTCCCAATACTGTTCGATGCTCCATTAGTGCAGTCAACTCGCGACTGGGTTCACGTCAGTATCTTTTTTTCTTTTTTTGAGGTCAGTGGAAGGTGTGGCTACTACATGGTTGAAATGAAAACCTGTACCCACACCGGCCCTTTGCGGATAAGATTGGACATACCTGGCCTAAATATTTATATTACTCTTATTTCTTGATAGATGAATATGAGTATTGATTTAATGTACATTTTATAAAGGAAGTAAAGTTATGAAAATTTTTATGTAAATTTTGAGAAGGCAGTTTTTGTCTTAAGTGTAATAAAAGTACAAATTGCTTAGATTTTGAATTGCCAGGATTTCATTATTGTTCAAGATATCTCAACAAATGGTGTCCTTTTAAAGCTCCATCACCAGGACACAAAACGGTCTAGAGAATGTTTATTTTTATTCATTCATTTTATTTTTTTTGGTCCATCCTGTTTGTGATTTTAACAACACACCTTTCCGTGTAGCAGCTTTACAGGAATCTGCAAATAGGTTTACATTTGGATCTCTAATGAACAATTCTGAGGTAACAGTGGCAAGTTAAAACTCCCAACATGAGGAAGACATGAGGAAGAAACCTCGAGAGGAACCAGAACTAAAAGTGTCGGGTTCAGGTTGATACCACATTATTTAGGGATTATAAATTATTACTCTTCCACAGTTCATGTACCGAAAGGAAGATCAGTGAGAGAGCAGCAGAGTTTATAATTATGGAAGCATGTTCTTGGGTCTACGTCCACAGTATCCAGTGATTTTCTACTGAAGAAAGGCTGACAAAACATATTTGGAAAGCGCTTGGCGCCATGACCCTAGTAGGATATAAATAAATAAATGAATGAATGAATTGCAGGTTGCAGATTCATTAGACAGAAAAAAATGTGAACACTAATAGGTCCCGGGCCTTTGGTTGTGAGTAAGTGTGAATAGTTGTGTCCCTGTGATGGTCTGCCGAGCTTTTCAGGGTGTACCCCGCCCTCACCCAGGGTTGGCTGACATAGGCTCCTCCAGCCCACGTGACCCTCATAGGATTAAGGTTGTGCAAATGAGTGAGAGGATAAAATGCATCAAAGTATGACATATACATACATATATATATACACACATATATATATTTATATACACACATATATATATATATATATATTATATACATATACATATATACACACATATATATACACACACACACACACATATATACATATATATATATATATATATATATATATATATATA
>JAOUQZ010000049.1:16774137-16809125 GCA_028564935.1 Neosilurus hyrtlii | reverse complement strand
ACATATATATACACACAAATATATATATATATATATATATATATATACACACACACACACATATATACATATATACACAAACACACACACACACACATATATACATATACATATATATATATACACATACACACATACATATACACATACATACACACATACATATATATAAACACACACACACTGTATATACACAAAGTTTGTATGTTTGTGTGTGCATGCATACATTATTAGATACTATCATAATTTCCTGTTGGCCAGTAGCATAGTTCCACCCCTACACACACACACTGAGGTACCAATTAAGTTTTTCTCGCCTGTGAAAAAGACCCAGTACGAGCAGGTTATGTGCAAAGAGAATGCTAGGACAAACGGTGGTATCCAATAACAAGGAAGCAAAGGCACAGCAGGACAACTCACACTCACCGGTCCTCTATTAATAGTGTACAGTGGTAACCCAAGTCAAACACAAAGATACAACTGCTGCCATGGCTACACAGACACAGTACAGCACTCTGCCCTGGGGTAATACCCTCTAAATAAAGACAACAGTCAAGATGAAGGTGAAGGAAAATCTGATTTAAAAAAAATAAAAATAAATAAAAAAAAAAAAAAAAAAAACCTTCATAGTCATGCGACTATGCAATAAATAAATAAATAAATGGCTAGACAGTTATATAAATAAATAAAACCAATAGAGCTGTCAGAATATGAAAAATTCATGCACGCTATGAAATATGCAAACCATCATAGAGTAATCAATTTATTCTTACTTAACATTTTCAGCTGAACAGATTAGTTATACTGCATCACATTTGTTTGTTAATCAGCCTTGGTAAAAAGCTAGCTAGAGACAACGATGAGATAATGGTTCAAATTATACCTGTACCTCTATTTGTCAAGACTGAAAATTAAATATTTTTTAACCAATATATCGACGGTTCACTTTGACTCCATGTTTTATGATATCAGTGGAAAAGTGGTTGTGGTGATTTTCTAAAAATGCACTGTAGTTTTAAAACAGCACCTTAAAGGAATTACTGTTTTAGTATATACACTACTTGGAAACACAAGCACAAAGCACACTTAAATTAGATTTTTAATGGAGCTCCTGAGCACAGCACCAATGGTTGTGGATCATGGCTTGGATGGTTGTCCCGTGTTCTGTCCGGTGTCTGCACATGCCTGAGACATAAAACAAAATAAGGCTGCCACGTTGGTGAGCTGATGCTGCTTATTATGTATTACTAACTTGCATGATTACAGGCAGCGTTAAAAATAAATAAATAAACAAAGAATGATTGCTACAGAATTATTATTAATATCAAAACTAAAGCCGCAAAAATAAAAGGCTCATACACCATCACGCAGACTCGCGCAGAAAAAAAAAAACACATAATCTAACTAGGGTAGGCAAATAGACTTGCAGGTAAATAAAAGTTTGTAGAGCAAACACCAAAATCAGAAGCTTAACAAAATAAACTTGCTAAACGGATAACTGAACTAACAAGACAGGTGATACAAACAAAAGCTGAAACCAGAAAAACAGGAAAAAGCAAACCCAGGCTCAGACGCATATCAAGAGACATAAATCGGCAGCTATGCTTTTATGCAGTGCCTAAATCTAATAGAATACATAGAAACATTTTGTTTATTTTTGAAATCAAGACATACTCTGAATGCACATTTGAACAGCTGCATAAGAGCCGTGTCTCTTTAACACTCTTCAAGAGTTTTATGTGGAATAATGGCTTTAATCCTGAGATGGCAGACCAAACAGATTGTGCTGTTCCCGTAAAGTATATACTAAATATATATCGCCACAACATTTTAATAGTGATTAATGATTATAATAAATAATAAAACGTGGTGAAGGAAAGCAATTAAGTTCCTACTACTATTTTAAACAAACAATTGTTCCCTCTATAGCCTCCATATTTTCTCTTTATTTTCCTGAGGTTCTTAAGACAGAAACTGCAGTTCGTCATTTTACTCAGACACCACAAAACACTCTAAGATATGTTCTGTGTCAGAAAATATAGTGTTAAAGCTTTATCTCAGAGTATAACAAAGCACTGACTTGGCAGACGTCTGTAAAAAAAAATGCTAAATAAACATTTCATTGAAAACCTCAAAGTACCAACAATTACATTCGTGTCTGTAACTGCTCTACCGTACACCTCCCATTGGACATAAATACAGAAACTATAATCCATTTAAATAAACCTAAACTACTTTCAGAACAATAAAAATCTAAATGACACCCCCACCACATCAGCCTAATTCCTAGCCACTTCCCCAAAACTATCATATGAACAATTATTCGCCAAAGGGGAATAGAACTCAATCCAGCGGCCCCCATCATGCCAGATGCAATTGTTTTGGTGTATATTACATGGGAATACAAGCCAAAAAAGCAGCACACTAATACGAGAATATTGTGGTTTGTTTTTTGTTTTAAATCATGACAGACACATGCACTCAGAGCATGCGTGAGTGCATCTCTTTAACTCTCCTTAACTCTCTAAGAGTTTTAGAACATACTATATCAAAACAAGGAAAAGCAATCCAAACAATTTTTTTTTTATAGTTTATCTTTACATATTTTAACCATGACAACGTTAGATCAGGTAAGCACAATGCACCATAAACCAAGCTAGTGATGTGCAGCCAAAAGCATCTGTTTAGCCTTCTCATTCAGAGTATAGTGAGTACTCCACAAAGTAAGCCAGGTGTGTTTTTACTCCGATTCACTCACACATTTGCCAACCTGCTTAATCCAACTAGGAGCGAGGGAGGCTGGCACCTATCTCAGCCAACAATGGGTGATGGAGGAATATAGCCTGAACAGCTCATTCTCACACCTAGGGGCAATTGGGAACAGCCAATTAGCCGAATGTGCATATCTTTGGATTGTGGGGGGAAACTGGAGTACCCTGAGGAAGCCCACGCTAGCACGGAGAACATGCAAACTCAACAAAAAAAAAAAAAAACAAGACCAGGGACTCCCATCACCCAGCGGTATTATATATTATAAACATAAAAAAATTTTATGATTAATTTTTCCATTTTAAAACATGGTAATGATGACGCTTTAAGTGACCACGCCAAACTGTGTCAGTCGATTCTCATTCTCATGTAATGAATACCAGTAATGTTTATCTGCTCTTGAAATTAAACTCAAATATCTAGAAATAAGCCTTAAATTAATACACAGATAATAATACAATGATACCAGCTCCCGTTAAACACAGACAGTGCATATGACAACTCAGTGTGTAATTATATTTATTCATATCACATAATAATCTGCTGCAATAACCATACACACAAGCAAATCCTGGAATAACGGTAAAAGTCCCCTTATTAAAACTCCTCTAAAACCGTGCATGTCCGATTCGCTAGGTTTGAATCATTAGATCAGTTCCTGCCCCCCCCCATGTTCCTGTCAGTGTGACCGATCTCCCGTTGTGTAAACATCCATGTGGTCAATGAACGGTCACAAAGCAGCAGCTACTTTTGCTTTGTGCCAACTTTCATCACACATGAACACAATTAAGGGTGACCGACTACTGCTCTCTCACTAATGGTTTGAATAAAAATATCTAATTATAGGATCAAGTAAAGAATTATACTCTTCCCCAATGTTAGCATTGCAAATAACTGTTGTATGATTTAAAGCTGAATTTAATCCTTGCAAAACAGGTTTTGTTTTCAAACTTCATTAAGTTTATTTCCTTCCCTTTGCTCATCCTAGCAATTGACTGCCTCTTCTTGGTTTTAAATCTATTTATGTTTTTAACTCATGTTTTTCTTCTACACTGTATAGGTCAGTCTGCGTCACAATTTATGAATACCGTCTACCATCCAGTCTCAGATTTTCCTCAAAAACCATGGCGAGTCCACACCATGAAAACAGCTTAACATGAAAATTTCGGACAATGGACAATTTGACAGATATTTGAATTCTGAAAAACTTTTTCAGGTGATTTTTGTCTCCATGAGCTAAAATTGCATTTTCAGTGATTTATAAATCCTAAACTACTCATCACAGAATCATGAAACTTCACATATTAGAACAGCACAGAGAGAGTCCATTTCTGTTGTATTCAGGGCGTGACGGACTCTAAGTGAACTTTAACATACATTGGGTTTTTCATTGTGAATCCATTTCAAGGCCCATAAAACATAAGTAACCAAGGTTCAGAAAAGCCATATATGTAGAGTAAAAGTTCAGTGATTATTCAGCCCTCAATCACCTTTAAATTTAGTGATTAATGAAAATTAGTTTGACACCCCTGGGCTACACAGCCATAAAGCTTCACACAAAAGGTCAGATAGCTGTCAAATCATCAGTAACTGTCCAATCTTGCAGACATTTTCAGGTTAAGCTTTTTCCATGATGTAGAATCAAATATATATTTTTTGAGGAAAATCTGAGACTAGGTGCTGGATACCATCCGATAATCTGACAAGCAATTACCTATATGACCAAAAAAGTTTTGTGGATACCTGGCCATCACACCCAGATCTGGTTCTCCCTTTAACATCATAAAAGCCTCTGATCGTCACTAAACACTACAATAAAGTACTTGGCTTTGGGGATCTGCCCATTAAGCCACAAGAGCAATAGTGAAGTCAAGTACTGATGTCTGGCAAAAAGGCCTTGTGGGTACTCAGCATTAAAATTAATCCCAAAAGTGTTCAGTGGGGTTGAGGTCAGAGTTCTGCATAGGCCAATCAAAGACTTGCAAGATCCATTCTTGGCAAACTGTGTTGTTATGGGCCTCGTTTTGTGTACGGGGCGTTGGCATGCTGGATCAGGTTTGTTATGCTGCAGCATACAAAGACATTCTGGTGAACTGCATGTTTTCTCCTTTCCTCCAACAGTTTTTGTTCACCTAAATGCCTTTAACACTTAACTAAAAACCAGGAATTGACTAGCATCTTTTTTTCTTTGCAGAATGCAAAAGAAGTTTGGGTAGTTGCTCAGTTGCATTATTATATACTTCATGGGAATTGTGTCATCTGATTGGTCCCCAATGTGGGGAATAATTAACAACTGTGCACTGAAGGTGAAGAGAACGTAACTGAATAATCGCGAAGACAGAAGGGGAGTCAAGGGAACTTTTCAGTTCAGCAACATCCACTGAGCCTGAGGTACGTAATTGTTTTAGCATATACTACACATGAAAATAAGGGGTTTTATTGATTTTTACCATGAGTATAAAAATCTGTGAATGTTTGTCAGCGGATTTAACCCAAACACTAACCATTCGGGGTAATGTCCATAATCTTCTAGATTAAACCAATCAGATCATGCCATTTCTGTGTAATACATAGAAACTATCCTGAGTGGATAATCTCCTACTCGCTTGGAGTAGATGGTGTTATCATTGTTATGCTTTAAAAAAATGGAAAAATAAACCAAAAATCATCTAGTTTAAATAATTATATACTTTCAATACATCTAGTTATGATATAATATACGTTTAGTTTGTTTTTCTTGTGTTTGTGTGTAAAACACTAAATAAGCTTAAAAAACATCAATACAAAGAAGTTTTCTTATGATCCCATGTAGTAGATTCTAAAACTGAATGGGTTTAAAAACACGTGACAGTGCTTGTGCTCGGCTTGTGGAGTGCATCAAACTCACCGGCCTCTGTCATGGTTAAAATATGTAAAAATTAACTACAAAAACATTGATTTGTTTAGTATTTTATGTAACTGTATAGTATATACTACAACAATTCTTCACCTCAGATTGGGTGGTTGTCAGTGTTTCATCTTGGTGACTATTCTGCAACATCTACCTCGCCTTCGGTGAATAATTGTTAATCACCTGATGCTTCATGATCACTCACTCCCGACACAGTGATCATAAATAAATTAACTTGTTTCAAGTACTGAAAAAACTTTTGGCACGTAACACGGAAGTGTTTATTATTGGAAGCTTTCAAGTTTAAATCCTAATAATGCAACAGCCTTACGTGCCAAACTTCCCACATATACTCGGTTCTTATGGGCTAATGTAACCTGAATAATGGATATCAAGTTTGCTTTTATTTAAAACACTACATATGTCAGGTTCGTTGAATAGTGCTGATGTTTCATCTCAGGGACTATTATTTAACATCCACCCTGTCTTTGGCACATAATTGTTAATTAATGTAAACATGGGAAACATAACACACCTCAGTTTCTGTCTGAACTTGTCTGAATGCCAGAAACCAAACATCTAATTTTTTAATTGTACCTCGTGTTAAAAACAAACAAACAAACAAACAAAAACAAACAAAAACCTACAAACATAAGCTAGTGTAAAACTGTTTTTTGTTGCCCTGTTTCATCCTAACACCTATGTATTTTTACACTGTAAAAGATTGGATAGTTCTAAACTTTAAATATTTATCAGCACAATTTAAGCAACTAAGCCTTTCATTTTATTTCCACAAAACTGACTAATGGGTTGATATTGTCTTCTTATCTGTATTTCTCATATACTACATTACATATGAACTAAATAGAGACAGAATTATCAATCCACCAACCCTCAAAACAGGACAAGAGTTCTCTTTTTCATTCATTCATCAACCACTTAACCCGACAAGGGGCACGAGAAGGTTAGAGCCTATCTCAGCCAACTCCAGCTCATCATACCACTGCACAACCATTCACACTCATACCTCGAACTGCCAGTTACCCCAATGTGCATGGACTGTGCGAGGAAACCCACGCAAGAACCCAGAAACGCCCTCACCAAGTCCTGGACTCAACCCAGTGCCATCCAGGACTAAAGGTAATAAACTGAAATAAGATCAGACGAAGGTTGATGAACTGTCCTTACCTTTGACTATGATACAGTGATGTTTGTGCAATGAGTCAGTTTGAGAGATGTGCAGCTCATTTCACATGTTTCACACCCACATCTAGAGAGGAAACAACACCAGGATGTGAGAGCCTTGATTTGATGAAAGTACCATCATCATAGCAGCAACTTTCAGGAAGCGCAGATCCCATGCCACACACTTCCAACCCCCCCCCCCCCCAAGAGGAAACCTGATCCCTTCCATACAGGTAAATCAAACAGCAGCTAGTGTGAACACACCAGTAACAAACTGACTCACAAAACGACGCCTTTATTTTCTGTTTCTTTCTGGAACTTTCTGCAACCGAGAAACTAACAAAGCGCTAAACGAAACGAAAAACAAACAAAGCTGACCGACTCGAATGCTGACAGCAGGAGGATAAATGAAGTGAGCTGGCTGGGACAGAGCAACACGACACCATTTACAAGGCAGGATGTGTTAAAGGAAGTTCTTCACCATCGGTGGACCTTCATTTTACCAGGTCAGAAAACACTAGCAAGGTCTCCAGTGGACTAAATGCGACCAGTATTCAAAACAAAACTTCACTGGAAGTCTCTAACCACGCCATGGACCGAAACCTCGGCTGGAAAGTTGATGCTAATCCCACAGAAAGCAACTGTCAGCTCACGCCTGTGTCCAATTACTAACAATGACTCGTCCTTATGGAGCACCTTGTTAGCAAAGTTGGCTAAGGTTTCAAACTCAGGCGAGGTAACTTACTGTCCGTAGGATACATACCTGCAAAACACCTCCCTCCACTCAATTTTCGAGGATTTTAACGTTATCTATAGTCCAGCAAATGCCCAATACAGTAATTAGTTTCCAGTGTACGCGAATCCCAGTTCCTCCAATAGTCCTAATACACAACAAACAGCAAACGAACTCATAGTAAAACTCATCCACTTCACTCTCCAACGTCTCACTCGCTGGGGTTGGTCGATTGTACGACGTGCGCGGGACCTGTGGCAACGTCACGTGGTCGGGAGCGCGCACGTCGTAGAAAAGCCCTGGCGGCCAGTACTAACCTTAGAAACTTCAGCTTGATCAGACGGGATACCAAAAAACGTTCTGAGCAGCTCAACACTGCAGACCCAAATAATCTGGAGAGCGGTTTTAGTTTCATTAGATGATATTACATAAATAATATGATCCATTTTTTTACACTCACCCATTACATCCATTTTTTATCCATCCTGCATAGCAGTGTCTGTTACATGGTGATTTCACATTTTAAACAATCAATCTAGAAAAAAAACATTTTATTTCATTTTTGAAGAATGTGTCATGAAGGGCAGCATGGTGACGTAGTGGTTAGCACAGCAAGGAGGTACTGGGTCCGGGCTTTCACTCAGTCAGCTGAGAGATCCCAGCACCCTCTTTTGGCAGGGCTCTCTCTCTCATCATTTTCATTTTATTAAATTGGTTAATAAATGAATGATTTCTAGAAACAGCCTTCCCTTTAAAATTTCCTTCCAGTTGTTAAAACTACAACCATTTCCTCTGCCATCACTTACCAGCTTTTAAATCGCGACCTCTAGTGGTTGAAAGGTGAAGCGCACCCAAAGAGGATGTCTTGGTTTTTTTTTTTATATCTTTAATAAAGTGTAAAATCCTCCCACAGAATTTTGCCAGCCAATAAAATACCAAAAAAAAAAAAAAAGAAAAAAAGCAGTTTAAATAAATGTCCTCCTAAAGAATGTGTGCTGTGTTTGATTAGCTGTAAGCTTTCTGCTGAAATCAGAAACAAGGTGGGTATCCCAGCCTGTGCTGTCTCACCTGAAGCCAAAGGAACAGAAATGCAGCTCATCACAGAGAAACCAAGACTCCACTGTCTTGAAAATTCACCCATGATAGATGACTTAAGGTCACAACAAAATACTGTAATCAGTTACGGAGCACTGACCCTTGAAACTTCTTCCATGAAATTTAAATGTACTTTTCTGAGCTTCGTCATAATATTTATTTAACAACATACTTTAATCAGATTATTAACCTGTTAAAAGCAGGACATCAATACAAACCTGTTCTCTGCCTTGGAGTCTGAAGTAGTCGGACTGCAGGGAAGAATTAACCAACACCTGACCAAGCAAGTCTGAGTCAGACGTCCCTGTATTTTAAAGAGCAATGTAATGCAAGCTAAACCTCTAAGGAATGCTACACTATCTAAATTCTGTTTGTGAGGTAGACGCTTTACTGAGTCTTTATCAAAAGAAGTAGAAATTGTTCCATTGTGTAAATTTTATGTGCCTAAACTGTCTTTCCACCAAAGTGTGACATCCAACTTGAGTTTTGTTTTATAAAATAATGGATCTACAGTTCATTAACTTTACTTTAAAGTTAACTTTAAAAATGTTTGGGACATCTTAAAAGGTAATCTAGTTTGGAGAAAGTTATTAATAAACTTTGATGTGTAAATTGAACACATGAATTTGGCCTGTAAAGTGTTATTTAAAGGTTGCTTTGCAATGTATTATTTTGGTGTTTTTTAGATTACACATGACCAGGCAAAAAAGTTGCACACATTTTGTTGGCCCATTGTTAGCATTGATTACAGCGTGTAATTGCTTTTGGTATTCGTTTGATAAACTTAAGCAACATTCATGTCTATTCAAACTTGAGTTAATTTTTCATTAAAATTGAATTGATGGCAGGAAAAATCGAACCACTCCAAAGTCTACTCCAGCACATTTCAAAGATTTTCAGTAGGGTTTAAGTCAGAACTCTGGTGACAGCTCATACCACACATTTACCCCAATTTTATGTCCTTGCAATCAGGGAAGAGAAATTTAATTGATAGGATAAACTGGTCATTAAATACTTTTGGGTCGTCAGCCGGCTTCATTTTTTTTTTTTAATCACAATATTGCTGAGCCTCTAACTGATCAACTGAAGCAACAACGCCATGGTGACTACACACTAATCAAAGCTAAAGGTGGTCAAACAAAATAGCAAACTCAGAAGAAAAAGATCATGAATCATTCGTTGACACTTCAAATCGCTGTATCTTTGAAATAACTTTTGCTACACTGATCTCATTTTGTGGCCCCACACTCCATATGTTCCCTCCAGAAACAACTAGATAAAAATAATTGAGGTTTAAGTCATGATTAAGGTGAGATGAACTTGGAACCCACCAGTGTCTGAATCCAGCTTTATAGAAAAAAAAATGTTCCCATCTTCTTGTAATTATTTATGCACTGAACATGAATCTCTCACATGCTGCAAAGGGGAAAGTCAGACATGATATTCATATGAAACATTTTTAAGATGATACATTTTATTGCCATAAACAGTGTAGGAAAATGAAAAGAAAAACAAAACAATAAAAACAGCCAATTCTTTTTATAGTACAGTAAGAAAATGTTCTACGTCTTTCATTTCATCTCCAGTAAAATGTAAAATAAAATGGTTGCAACACATGGATGCCCAAAGAGAATACTCTACTTGATCTAATATTAGACAAAAAGAGTGTCTGTGACTTTGACTGGAAATGTGTACATGATGTTTCCTATGTGAAGGCAGTATTACTGACAGTGTTAGAAAACCACAGCTAGCTTTATTTGTTTTAATTTTTTGGGGGTGAAATACATGCTGTGGAAGTTAATAATCTGACTGTCACTGAAGCTGATATCCATGTTCAGATTGATCATGCTTTTATTTCACTCTTCTACTCGTAGTGTGGCTGTATCTTAATCGCAGAAAGCATTTCTCATCTGGATTATACAGACATGGTCAAAAAAAAATCTTCCAAAATGTTGAATTATGTATGAAACAAAAGAATATTCAGATTCTCCTAACATTGAAGCCATTTAATTGTTAAGACAGTGGAAACTAAAATGTTATTTCAAAAAATTGAGCAGCAAGTTAGGAAACAATACAGAAGACATTACTGGGTAGCAATTAATCCTGTTTTCAAGCATTTCAAATTGATTCAACATGATACTGCCTTGGGAAAAGGAGACAAAAACACATACTGTAAGATCCTTACCCAAAGGCAACAGAATGAAACTGTAGCCAGTTCTCATGGTTTCGCTTAGATGTGTAGGAAGTTCATTTATAGCAGATAGTCACGGGTGGGTGTTAACCCATGCCGTGCCAGTTTTCAATCATCTTCTCTTTAGCCAAGTGGAGTAGCTTGGCACCTTGAAAGATTTTTTTGCTGGCCAAAGCCCGTAGATCCAGTCTAGCCTTCCGGAATAATGCAGCCACACAGCTATATCAATGCTTAAACAAGAAAAACAAACAAACAAAAAAAATAAGAACAATGATTTCACAAGGGTCCGATTCACAAAGGCTGAAAGGTAACACCTAATATTGTTGATGAATAAAGTGACCAAATAAAATCAGCCCCATGTGAACAGGAGATTGCCCCTGTCAGCTAACAAAAGAAACGCCATTGTTTCTGTTCATTAAACGTTCTTTTTTACGTACTCCAAAACACTGCTTGTACAATTCTACTACACTATTTATTGAGCCAATTTTCCATTTAACACAACCAGGGCTAGGAGAGAACCATCCTACTAACCCAACGTGCATTCAAAGACTAATTTTTTCCCCCCTTTTCTTTTACAGGAGGGACTGCCACAAACAAGTGAGAGCTGGTGCAATGACCATGCAGGACATTATAACGGCTTGGGCCTCCTCTGAACATATCAAATGCACAAATGTTCCCAGGAATAGAATTTAAAGTGAAAAAAATGGGGAGAGAAGGCAAGGCAGGGGAAATATTCACTGACATTATAACCTGCATCACCGGCACAAAAGTTTATTGAAAAGCACAAGTTACATGTATCTCTAACCTCCTGCAGGAAAAGAGGATGTATAAAACTAAATCCACATCCAAACTGCATTATTACGACTGCACAGAACTGTGATAAGGAGCCGAGTACTGCTTGAAATAAAAAAAAACAAAAACAAACCACAAAACAAAAACACTAAATTTTAAAACAGTTTGGATTCCATTTAAGAGAGCAGCGATATCAAACCCTTTTTGCCCCACAAAGAATGTGAATGAGCTTTCCCCTGACAAACTACAGTACAGAGCAGGCACTATTTACATGGAAGCGGGGGTGGACGTAAAAACGATTGAACTGTTGACATGCATTCACGAGCTGCTCGTTTGTGTATGCTTGTATGTGTGTACAACTGTTATGAAAGTGTATGGTTTTTAATCATGATTCCTTCTCGAATAAATATTCAAATCAAACCGGATTCTGAAGAAGCAGGGATTCATCTCTAACTATTAAGAATGATGGAATCTCATCATATTCTTGTTGACATGATACTCTTTTCCCCATTTTGTCTTCTTGTCCTGGTCCTACACTCTGCTCTCCCCGGCACCCCTCCCTCTCTATCCCTCCCCTTCATCCCTCCATCCAGGCATACTGAGGGAGGCTGCAGTCTCTTTAGTGTTTTTCTTTGGATATTACCTCCTCCCTGGGTTTGGCACCCCCAAAGATGGCCGAATTCGGGTTGGCCACTTGGTTCAGGGGTTCGGAGACTGTGCGAGGCTTCAACTGTAGCCTTGGTCTCTGTGCTCTTTCCTCTGGAAAAAAGAGAAAAACACAGCATCAACATGTTGCAATTATACACACACATACATATATACACACACACACACAAAGAGAATATGCTTCAAAATAAGGTATTATACATTATAACTGTAAATTGAGTTACATTACTGTTGATAATCAGGAAATGCTACTTTTGAGAAAATAGCAATTAAAGTTACAGAACCATTTTCTGAATGTCTGCATTTAAAAGCATCCATTAACTAAATTAATCTGGCTCTCGAACAATCAGCATGATCTTCCTAACAAAAGATGAGTTCTATTTACACCAAGTCATGTCTGTTTTGAAGCGTCTCATTGGTTTAACGTTATATGATCGGGGAATCCTTTTGGGATTCCATAAGTAGGTGGCGTATTCTGAGACCAAATATGGATAATACGGAAATACCCTGAGCAATGGCCAAGGTGGGTTAAAAAAAAAAAAAAAAATTAGGGGAAAAGTGGATTTTAGCATGGATAGACTGGGTTTATAGATATTTGAACTTGGTCATGTCGAAGATTATGCTTTGAAGGATATATTTTTGGAGATATCACTTTTTCATCCAGGGGAGCCATTTTCAACTTATGTTGGCTCCTACTCAAAAACCTTGCGTGTCGTGCATGCGCACTCACACATGTATGTGTGTGTGTGTGTATACACACACACACACACACACACACACACACACACACACACACACACTTATTAAAAATTTTTTGGAGTGTTTGAAACAGGTGGGTTTCTGAGACATCTGGTATCCTCGCAGGACAACCAGATATTCCTAAAAAAATTGTCTGCGGGGCAACCAACGATAAGCATAGTTATAAAATTTGTAAAACAAAGAAAGAAAAAACATGCTCATAAACACACATATTATTCAAGTAGACAGAGGTGCAGTTAACAGTTCATGGAGTAAACACGAAAGTTGAATTGAGCATGGGAGCTCCAGTTCAGGTGCACGAGCTTAAACACAGAATAACTGGAAGCGGAGCAGAGAGGTGACTCTCTTATTATACAATACCCTAAATTTTCTATTAAAAACCAAGGAAATATACATGACATAACTGAAGATTGAAAAGGTTTGAAAGTTGGTTTTGTAGGCCAATGTCGACAGTGAATATGATCTACATAATACATGATTCCTGGTTACTACACTGGCAGTGTTTAAAAAAAAAAAAATAACAAGCAGATTAAGCTAATGAACAGACCAAAATCTACTAAAGATATTCAACCAAACTGAGATCTAGTGTTTGTGAAGGCCAGGGCATCACATATTATCCATATCATTTCAGGCATCAAATTATCTAGCCAACCCTCATGCCATGTGGATGAGGCATCTTGGAAGGGACCATACCCCTCAGGACAGGAGTGTCTCAGAGAATAAATGTGGCAGTCAGAAAAAAAATTGTATTGATCTGCCAACACTTTAGCCTATAGTATGACAGTTTTGTTTTGTTCTTAAATCAGCCAGTGTATATACAGTACCTTATGTATACACCAAATATTATGTTACTCAGAATTTATTATTTGCCTCAAATCCAAAATATGAAAAGCATATAAATTATTAAAAGACCCAAGCTTTGTCCAAGCATTCACATCTCTGACAGAAATCATATGCAGAGAAAATGAAGCATAAATAAAGCTATGACACCATCAGAGGGTTCTCTGAAGTCTGTCGGGCCTCCACGTGGTCCATCTCTGTAGCGGCCCATTCCTCCACCACCACCACCCCGTCGGTCACCAGGACGTCCACCTCCACGACTCCTCCCACCCATGAATTCATCATCTCTAAAACCTGAGGTTGGGGGATGAAAACAGATGTTAATGCATGTACCAACACCTCACAAACACAAGTTGTACCAAAATACTGATCTACTACTCCTGCTTTCAAATAATTCAAATAAAGCTCTAATGTCAGATCAGTATTTAGAGACAACTTCTAAATGCAATCTCTTTCCGCAGCAGCAGTGAGACTGTACAAATTTCAGTGATGGCAATGAGATGGAGTCCCTATGACATCATGGGAAAAAAAAAAAAAAAAAAAGAGAAAATCTATGGAAAAGACAAGGGAAATATTATAGCATCTCTTTATCTCTATGACTGTGGGTATGCTAAAGCTACCATATCTAGACCTGTATAATAGACACTTTGCTTTCCAAATGCCTTTGTTCCCACTCATCGCACCTCCTCCTGAATGGTCGTAGTCATCTCTGGAGTCTCGTCCCCCTCCTCTGGACCCCCGTGAGCCACCGCGGCCTGAAATGCACATGGTGCTACGTTTAAAACACTGCAAACTAAGGAGAGGAGTGCGGCTGAAGAGAGCCACCCACACACATTGCTTCTGCTAAAGTGACCTCCTGCCATTCCCTGGTTAGTCAGACTGTTAGGAAAAGGTGCAATCATTTTCAAAGAAAAGAAGCCTTGGGGAAGCAATTCTTGGGTAAGTGAAGCTAAGAGGAAAGATCAGCAAAGCCTGTGATGTTGGGTTATTTGCTATTAGAGGAAAATAAGGGAGAAGACAGACAGTGCAGTGAATGAAGAATGAGCAGGAAGTGAACAGTCACCTACCAAAACCCAAGTTATTTGGCTCGGTTCAAAATTCCTTATTAGTAACACTGGATTAAATAACCTCACTTTTGACAGGCTACAAAATCAAGACAAAAAAATAAATAAATACTTCGGCAAGTGATGAATACAAAAAGAACGAAGGTGGAACATGGGGAGACGTGACCATTATTTTTAACTGTTCTGACTGTTACACAATGCAAGTATAAATCGATTATTTTGATGCAGCCTTATCAGACAATTAAAAAAATAATAAAATAATTTTTTTCTTGACTGATAAGAATGTATGTAAAAGAATTATGACTGCACTATTTGAATCAATATCCGGCATAATGTTCTTCCATTTGGACAAATTACAAAAAGAATACTTAAAAATTAGTAGCTAACTTTCCAGGGTTTTCTATTTTTCCCCCTTATAATACTGATTTATAATACGGACTTTTTTTAAAGGATTCTTTAACATTGTTCGACAGGATGACGTGTGACATTACAGTAGACCCAGCAGGAGATGCTGTGTACATTATTTTTGTTCAGATTGGCAGAGGTTTACACTCTGAGTGTTCTTATTCATTTTCATGAATGCAAATACAGAGTTTAATTTATTTTAACCCATGTATGTCTTACTCAAGGAAGTCTTGTATAAATTACACAGTAGTGCATGATCCTCTTATCTTACCTAAAGCTTTTAAATAAAACAGCACTGGGTTTTAGTTATTAAAATATAATTTAAAAATGGAGAGGAGTAGAGATTTCTGTCCTAAATTTCTTCCCAAATGAACTGTTACTCATTCTTACTAAGCCTTGGATTTGAGTAGGCAACAATGATTGAAAGACCAAGATAAGTGAAGACATAAAATTATCTGAAGCAGTTAATGCAAAAATAACAACAACAACAACAAGGTATTTTAGGCACATATGAAAATGTGATGAATTTCATGATTGATGGAACTCATCTGAGAACAGTACCTCTGTCGTCTTTTCGGAAGCCAAATCCCCCACCCCGCTCTTGTCTCCGACCCTCGGCGATATCCACCCTCAGTGATCGATCTCCAAGCAGCTGGGAAAGCAACCAGCATGTTAGCACAGGCTGTATTACTACTTACCTGTTATTCTACAAAAATACAAGCTACTCACAGCTCCGTCATACGTCAGAGCCTCTTTTAGGGATTCCAAGTCGTCAAACTCGACATAACAGAAACCTAAAAGGAACGCCCGAACAAATGTATTAATGGCAGGTAGATACTGAGGATTCTTTCTTAATTCATTATTAAGCTTTCCATCTCAAATCACCTTTAAACTTGTCAGTCTCTTTGTCTCGGACTAGTCGCACACTCCTCAAGTTGAGGTCTTTGAAGATGGCGTCGATGTCTCCTTGTACTGTGTTGAAGGGCAGGTTTCCTACGTACGCTGTGTATGGAGGCTCTGTTGGAAGTTCCTTCTGCTTGCGGGGTCCGCCTGGGCCACCTGGACCTCGGGGTCTGTTGACCAAAGGCACAACTGGTCAGTGGGTTTTTCCATTTTTGACTGTTCTCAATGCTTATGCATTCCTTAGTACAGAATTACAGATGATCCTAATTACCTCCATCAAGGAGGTCATGTTCTTTCTATCTGTTTTAAAGCAGCTTTATGCGAAACATTTTCAGATTGACAAATTTTTGGAGGAGTGGAGTTTGGCCCAAGTAACACGCCTGGTGATCATCCGGTTCACAAACCCTGAGACTTTTTTTTTTCCATTCTTTGCCATTGTGGGATGGGGCAATTTTAACAATTTTGTGTTCAACTCCATAAATAAAGACTACAATGAAAATACAGTACAACATCTACATAAAATCTATCACAAACCAAAGTTTGGTCAGGCTTCGAATAGCATTGGAATGTTGTAATAGCAGAAATTATAAAAAAAGAAAGGAAATAAGCTGCCTTGGCAGAGGTTGGTGCTCTAGGAGTGTCTTGAATAATAAGATTCAACAAATGAGGGCAAATGGCAGCAGTACCGATTTTAAGAAGCTTAATATTCTAATATACAGTATAACCTGATTTGGTGAGAAATGATACCAGGGATGAGATTGAAATTCATTTAATTAAATTTTTCTAACAACCGGATCAGACTGAATTTTTAAAACTGTAGTTTTGGCCGGACCCGACTAGGGGCCAGAGACAAGTGTATGTAGTTCAAGTATGGTTGTCCACTCGTAGATTACATGCACACGTGGCTCCAATCTTTGGTTGGAAACTACATCAACACCATACAAAACTGTAATTTACGCATTCGGCATTTATGTGTTAAAAATGGGAGACTACTAGGAAACTTAGGTTAAATACTGTTGGCCAGCATCAACCAGAGTTAATAATAAATTGCAAATTGAAACAGTAATACTAACCACCAGGAATTTTACTGCGGTTTACCATGAAAACAGCAACCGTTTCCTCCCTAGTTGGCTAGACACCTGTTTAAGGAGAATGTAACATTGCTATGAGGAAACATATATCTTTAAGAATAACACATTTTTAAAGAACAAAATGTGTAAAATCTTAAACATATTAGCCTGACCAAAACAGACTTATGAATTACTCATAGAAGTCAATTCTGGGGCAAGTCTTGAGATTCAAGTAGCTTTTTTGCCACAGAAACAAAGCAAGAACTTGTATGCTGTGTTGATGAAAAAGATCTTATGTTTCAGAAGCCTGCAACAAGTGAAGAAATTTAACTAGGGAGATTACAGAAAGTGCTGGAACTCCGTTAAGAACTGTCTAGCTTCACCGAAGAAATGTGCTCGCAAAAACAAAAAACGTGGCGATCACTTGAAAGTAAATTAGAAATTAACAGTAGAACTCGTGGCTATGTATTTGCAAAAAATTTAAGATTGAGTAAAATTGATGGGCACCATTAAATTGGTTACATTCAACATAAAAACACTTGTAGTAAAATATTTTTACTTTGAATGAATATTAAGGTATGCTCAATGCCGATGAATTTATGCCTTACTGCTATCTAAGCATTAACATCATAATGTTTCAGATTAATAAAGAAAACTCAAGTTACTTTGAGGAAGTGTTCTGCACTTCTCTACACATGGTACACAGTCTACACTACTTGCGTTTTGTCATTGCTGAGTGAGCCACACAATCCCATCCGAATTTAAATGACAGAACTCGTGTTCAGTTTACCTCTGTAAGATCAGAACTACAACATTATTTAGCTGCATTCTTACCAGTGAGGTAATGGCATAGTAGTGCCTGAAATACATCATGCATCGCAGCCACTGTGGAACTTCTTGAGACATGATCTGGAGTTATGACCTGGGTTTGCTTCAGTTGGTCAGGTCAAGACTCAGCAACATTACATGTTAATAAAATGAAGTCAGCTGAGAACCTGAATGCAGTCAATGACCGGGTTATCCAATCATTGGAGTTTTATCCCGTGATATAAGGCATATAACAGGACAATCCCAGAATTCATCAGACTCAAATAGTGAAAGAGTGGTTCAGGAAGCCAGAGGATTTATTTTGACTAGTGTCGGGACGATCAAGCCAAAGCTCACGTAATTTATTGATGAGCCATTTCCAAATTTAATGAGTGCAAAAATCATGGATAGAGTCGCTATTTTACAAAATAATTATCGCTTCTTTTGCATGGTTTTATCAGAAAACAGCAAAACATTTGTGACTATATTGCAGCTCTGCTTCTCTTGCTGCCATGTTGTGCAGAGCTTTACACATGTTCAAGATTCAAGGAAGCGTTCGTATTCCTATCTATACAGACAATACAGTTCTGCTATTATTTACATTTACAGCATTTATCAGATGCTCTTATTCAGAGCGACTTACAGAAGTGCTTTAAAGTCACAATCAGTCAGTCAATCAGTCAAACTCAGCAGGTAGGTGTAGTGTGTGTGTGTGCGTGTGCATGTAACATAGTGCTAATCTAAGTACTGCCGAAAAAGGTAGGTTTTCAGGCGACGTTCAAAGGCACCCAGTGAATCAGCTGTCCGGACATTCAGCTGAAGTTCATTCTACCACCTTGGAGCCAGAACAGAGATGAGTTTAGATGCATTTTCCCCTTGTTAGAAGCAGGGACCAGTCTAGCAGTGCTACAGAATCTGAGAGAACACGGTGCAGTGCGGGGTGTGATAAGTGCTTTGAGGTAGGAGGGTGAAGGTCCATTCTGCAGGTCTATCATTGTGTCAAAGTATATTTTGCACATTTTTTTCATTGGACATTGATTAGATAACATAGTTAAATTGCAAGGACTGAATTTTTGGAGAAAAGGGGAGTAGAAAGCTTTTTATCTTTTAAAAAGTCAGCAGGTTCCTAAAGCACCAGCAACACTGGAGCCATGGTTGTGATTAAGAAAGGAAGTGGAAATAAGGAAGCAGTTAACCGATCCAGATTTCAGATTACAAATAAACTACACCAATCTGCTTAATAACTCACTCGACCCGACTATCAATAACTCGAAGGAGCTGTGCGTTGATGATTCCCATCCCTAATTTTGATACTGATTTTGAATTGGCTACAATTCTGACCTTGATCTCTCTGAAAGTCTTTGCGATGCACAGGAAAATACTTTCCAAAGCGCTTTGACTCGGCAATAAAGACAAGCTCTCAGCAAAAAATTAAAGCAACTGTGGATAAAAGTTAATTGCTTTTATAGCACTTTGTAGACACCCTTATCCAGAGGCTTTTTATATACACTGTGTGCACAATTATTAGGCAAATGATTATTTTGACCATATCATTTTATCCATAATTTCCAACTCCAAGCTGTATAAACTTAAATGCTTATTGGATTTAATGCATATCAGGTGATGTGTATTTGTGTAACGAGAGAGGGTGTGGCTTAAGATCAACACCCTATATCAAGGTGTGCATAATTATTAGGCCCATAATTAAAATTGGCCAAAAAAGAGATTTAACTGACTCTGAAAAGTCAAAAATTGTAAAAAGTCTTTCAGAGGGATGCAGCACTCTTGACATATCTAAGATATCGAAGCATGATCACAGAACCATCAAAACGTTTTGCTGCAAATAGTCAACAGGGTCGCAAGAAACGCGTCGAGAAGACGCAAATTAACCACCAAAGATTTGAGAAGAATCAAACATGAAGCTACCAGGAACCCATAATCCTCCAGTGCTGCCATGTTCCACAACTGCAACCTACCTGGAGTGTCAAGAAGTACAAGGTGTTCAGTTCTCAGAGACATGGCCAAGGTAAGAAAGGCTGAAATCCGACCACCTCTGAACAAGACAAGTTGAAACGTCAAGAATGGGCCAAGAAATATCTGAAAACAGATTTTTTTAAAGGTTTTGTGGACTGATGAGCTGAGTGTGACTCTTGACGAACCAGATGGATGGACCCGTGGTTGGATCAGTAACAGACTAAGAGCTCCACTTCGACTCAGATGCCAGCAAAGTGGAGGTGGGGTACTGGTATGGGCAGGTATTATTAAAGATGAGTTAGTTTGACCTTTTCGGGTTGAAAATGGACTCAAAATCAACTCTCAGACCTACTGCCAATTATCAGAAGACACTTTCTTCAAGCATTACAGGAAAAAGTCTGCATCTTTCAAGAAGACTGATTTTTATGCAAGACACAACGCTCCATCACATGCATCAAAGTGCGTGGCTGGCCAGTAAAGACCTTAAAGATGAAAAACTAATGACATGGCCCTGTTTTTCATTTAGTTGCATAATAATTCTGTGCACTAATAGTTGCCCAATATTGGCGTACATATAGATATTCTCTTAAGAAGCCAAAACTTAACTTTTACTACTTAAATGTTCAGGTTTAAGGCTTAAACATTTTGGATTGATCAAGAGCACCGTATAGTTGTACAATAACAATTAATCCTCAAAAATACAACTTGCCTAATAATTGTGCATACAGTGCAAAGTGGACATAAAAAGTCTACACACCCGTTTAAATGCCAAGTTTTTGTGATGTAAAAAAAAAAAAAAAATTAGACCAGGATAAACCATTTCAAAACCTTTTCCACCATTAATGTGACCTATAACTTGTACAACTTAACTGAAATCTTTTGGGGGTGGTGGCGGTGAGTATTACAATAACCTGGTTGCATAAATATGCACATCCTTAAACTAACACTTTGTTGCAGCACCTTTAGCTTTTATTACAGCACTCAGTCTTTTTTGGAGAGGAATGTACCAGCGTGGCACATCTCGAAGTGGCAATATTTGCTCACTGTTCTTTGCAAAAATGCTCCAAATCTGTCGGATTGCGAGGGCATCTCCTGTGCACAGGCCTCCTCAGATAACCTCACAGATGTTCGATTGGATTCAGGTCTGGACTCCGGCCAGGCGATTCCACTGTGTGTATGTATGTGTGTATATATATATATATAATATATCTTTTATTCAAGTAAGCAGTGAGGATGAAAGAGCTTGCTTAGGAGCCCTACATCGGCAATTTGGTGCTTCTGGGATTTAAACCCCAACCTTCCAATCAAGAACCCAAAGATTTAACTCCCAAACGACAACGGACGTTATATTGCATAAGACGTTATGTTAAAATACCGCCACTGCAAATGTCACTGCAGAGACAATGTGTGCAGTGCTTTCATTGGTCAGCTATTTATGAGGGCCTTTATTTATAATTCCACACTGAAATAAATTTTGTACACTTTAAGAGTCTGAGTTGACCCAAAGGTCTCCAACGCCAACATTCAGCTCATTAATTTTCTGGTGCAGACTTCGAGTCACATACATCGTATTAGTGACAGCTAGTGAATCCAATAGGCAGTGGATATAAGAACAGGTTGCATACCTGGCCCTTTCAAGCACTTCATACAGCACTGACACATCATATCATTATGCCCGATAACTAGATCACGTTGCTCAATTATAGATGCTGTTCCATTTAACAGTTCAGTGTTCACCTTACATAACCTGGATCTGAGCTTTGCACTCCACTGTTTCTATCCAGAAAATCCCATACAAAATGAGTTTCTATTACTTTACTATTTTTGTGACAGATGATTTAAGGGCCACGCATTTCACTACAAAATCACTTTAGGCAGCAAAAGTGGTTTAAGTCAGTTAGTTCTTTTGAGTAATTTCAGTTAAGGTACCTGCACAGCTCCCAACAATCCATTTCCAACAAGGCTGGTGTGTTTTTAATAACTGCTTGCTATGAACACTGAAATCAATATTTTTGTTACAATAAATAAAAATTATGCTTCATTTAAGGACAAAATTAAGCCTGAAATTAGAGAATTATAAGAGTTTTGTTTCTTTTAAAATTTACAAACACCAATACAAGACCCATGAAAACACATACGTCATCACATCTGAGAAAACAAATCTATACTGATGATTCATACCTCGGAACATCTGGATCATTCAAATGACTTGTCTCTAGAACCATGTACTCTGTGTCCTACTCCGAGTCAGCGTGAGAAGCTCTCAATAATGTTTTATCTTACTAAATAAATTTGCTTGCGGTGTGTTATACCTCAAATTCTATTGGCTGTTGTGCAAATCAGTTAAGCCTTTCACTCTGATGTGATGTTTCAGCAAGACTTTCATCAATAAATAAAATCATGGAACAAGTAAGAACCCATTTCATGGGGACTTTAAATCAGAACAAGATCTTTCAACCTAAAGAAAATGCCAACAAACACAAAAAGGCTTCAAGGTTGAAAAAAGGTGCCTTTTTCAATATTAAATGTGTGTACCACATGCATGTCACATGCATGTCACCTAAATCATGTCATCGTTCACTACTTTGATCAGTCAGAGGTGCGTGACCAACAAGAGCAACACATTATGCAATTATTTTAAGTAACACACCCTGCGACAATCTTAATAAGTATTCTTTACTTCTGCTGTTGAATATTTGCAAAAATGCTTAAAGCTTTCAGAAAATGAAAACCTGTCTCGCTTCAACTAATTTTCTCATTTGACATTTCTATTGCACAGGAAGATCAACTTGTTTTTTTTTTCTCTGAAGGTTCACCGCCAACCATTGTACAATATTGTGCTGTATAAAGCAAGCTCACACATCAGCTCAAAAATAGAAAGCATCACTCCCCAGCAGGGCACAGCTTACAACTTGGGGTCTATGAATCATTTTACAATGAATGACACCAAGGAAAAAGAAAATGGGGATGTGTTCCACATGCTGAGAAGGATCTACAAAAAAAAAAAAAAAAAAAAAAAAAAAAAAAAAACTTGTGATATTAAAGAAAAAATAAAAAAAAAGGAAATGTTTACTGCAAGTCCTTATTGGCAAACAAAACACATGGCAAAGATGTCAAACACGCCAGAGGCATTATACAGGTGTCTCACGAAATGTACCGAGAAGTAAAGCAACGCACCTGAAACTAACCCAGAAGGAAAGCTGTTCTGAAAGCTGGCCTGTTCCTGATCATCGTATTTGTGTTACATCAGAATAACATTAGAAAGAAAAAAAAAAAAAAGAAAAAACTTGAGCAAGCTGTTTCTGGGGGAGCGTAAACAGGCCAAGAGGCACCAAATTTCTACATCTGGAGAAGTTGAATTGGCATGAAGTTTTACAATGAACAGCATTGTTCTAGTTGTATTGAAGGTAGGGCTGCATGTTCTTGAAGAAATCCATGAATTTTTGAATTGAGATTGAAATTTGTTTGACCAATTTTTACATAGAAAATAGTGAATTCTTTCATCACAGCAGTCTCAGAAGATAAAGTACCTGAGTATACGCCACACAAGAACAGTGTAATCTCATTGGTCCACTATGAATGGGATTCAAAAGCATTATTTCAAGTAAATAACATTCTAATCAAAATGACGGCAAGTCATCCTTAAGCATTAATATGAAAAGCAGACTTTCATCTGTGCGAGTTTCCACGTTAGTATCTACTAAAATGCCTTTACAGAATGCAGATCACTTTTATTTTCTTGTATTATGTACTAACTCTGAATGAGTAAGCTAAACAGACACCGTTAGCTACAGAGCACTTAGCCTACTTCTGCTCAAGGTGCACGGGGATTACCTGACCCGATTCTGTAATGGTTAAAATATGCAAAAATAAACTTTAAAAATCTTATTTTAGCTTGCGTCTCATCATGTTTACATCTAGAATATAATTAAACTCAGAGTTAAAAAGAAGCCATTATACAGCTCTACACTTAATCAAACATTGTTGGAACTCACATGTCTGTCATGACTTTATGGTTTTATTTTTAACAAAACAAAAAAAAAAATTTCATTAGCATTATCTTGATGCTCTGTCACGGGGATTATTCAGTTACATTCACCTAGCTATATATTACATTCACCTAGCTTTATAGTGAATGATTGTGTTTGAATTTGGATTACTGATTTAGGGGCATAAATGATCAGAAAATTGTCTGGCAAAGAATATTGCCAAAAGTGAAAGGAAATCAGCTAAGTAACTGCCGTAAATTGTTCTGCTGCTGCCAGGAACTCACCTGCTGCCATTTGAAACCTTCACCGGCAGGTTTTGAACAAGACGGCACGTGCATCCAGACTCACCCCATTCGCTTTCATATTTCAGTCTTCGATTGTTTAGTATTTGCTAATTTACCAATCAGTACAATTCATTACATGGACAAATTTCTCTATTCTCTTAATACTAGGAAGAGTTTGGGGCAATTAAAGTCACTTGCAGCTTGCAAAAACAATGTCTCAAGAAGGAAAAAAAGAGAGAGAGAGAAAAAAATTGCATCATTGTGCTCCTTATCTAGGAGATAACCAACCCATGTGCTTTAAATACCCTAAATGTAAGCATAAATAAACCGATCTATCACAAATAAGTGAAACAATTCCAAGTTGTAATGCTTCCCTGCAATGATATAAATGAGTCAAAATAATAATAAATGTTGCCAATATTTACAGGCATGCACCGATCCTGTCACATTCGGGTTACATTACCCATACAAACCAAACGGTAATCAAACTGCAATTACATGTAACACTGGCAACTCGGTTCCATAATAAGCCAATAAGGGAACTCGGTTCCACCCTACCAATGAAACATTTCACTGATATTACTATACCTGCAAATGCTAAAAATTATACAAAAGTTAAAACGACAGCCTCGAAAGGTCTTCGTGATGTAACGAAGCATGGCTGGGCGAAGGAACAGCAGGGCTCACACGACAGAACCTGTTTTGTTCGGATGGATTAACGAATAGAACTCCTTCACCAGCAGCCTGGAGACAAGAAAGGGTTTTCAAAAGGGGTTTGGTGGTCAAACTCCGCTCTGTTTGCTCTGCTTGCGAAGTCTTCTGAACTTTCTCATAAACACCAAACGCTTTTTTGCACTTACTCAGAAGAAGAAGACAAAAAAAAGTTTTAAATGATTGGAACTCGTGTGACGAGTCAACACCGTAATTATAATGTAATTACAATGTAATATATATGTAATATATAAATCACATTAATACTGAGAGTGCAGGGAGGTGAACTGAGCGAATTCACTTTCGGTTTCGGATGAAAATGTGTGACGGTCGATCTTGAACTGGGTACCGAGTGTCACCACGTGAAGGGACGGAACACATGTAGCAAAACATACAGCTACTACATATACTAACCGCAACACGTGGGTCGTGTAGTGGTGACTTCTATTTTATTATACTTACCTACACAACTGACTGGACGGGATATAAAATGAAATTCTGTTTAGACAGTCAGTGAAAAACATGCAACTCGTCATCCAATGATCCAAAGAGATCCTAACATGACTTAAAACCTGCGATGGGCAGAAAGGCTGCTAGCTGATGTGAGTGAGATGATAATTGTTGAGATTGAGGTGAGATGCAGCAGCGAGTCGCGGCCCGCTCTCTACACCCACCACGCAGATCTGCTCCTGGAGCTAACCGGCTACAATTAGCCTCTGCGTAGCGATCACACCTCCCCGTGGCCAAACACACACATTCAACCGCAACTGTAGTGCGAATAAGTCCCTAAAACATCACTAAACGGTACGTTAATTCGTAAATAGGCGCCAGATCGCTCACTTCTCTTCGCGTTGCTATGTGCATCACAGCTCGCGGTCCATGTGGGCTGTGTGTTGTTTTTTTCCCCTCACCGCGGATACCTGGCGCCAACTGCCTCGTTGGCAAAAACCTTACACCCGAATCAAGATAAATATCCCCCCTTTATCACTAATAGCTCGTCACAAGAGACAACGCGTCGTACAAAGCAATCTACTAACGCATCACGCATATCTGGATGAAGCGCCAATCCCGGCTCTTGCTTTTTCCCACTGACCGACTTCCCATTCATCATGCCGGGAGCGCGCACTTCTCCACACCGCTCAGCGCGCCCGGGCCTCACCTCGCTTTCAACCAGTACAACCGCCGACCGCGACCCGAAAACGGCTCACCCTCACCGAACCTGGAACTGACAGCATAAATTCCCGTTCTCCCGCCAAATATTTTCTTACCCTCTTCCACCACCAAAGCTACCATAAGCCCGGTCATCATAGGTATCGTAATCCGCCATGTCCGTGTTTGCCGTCCAGAGAAAGCAGTCTGCTAGACGGGGGCCTTCAATATACCACTGTGCGGGATAGCTGTCTCAGAAATGCCTGAACAATTACACATATATAAGACCCGTGAGGAAAAAAAGAGTACATCAACAAGACCCATAAAGACAAAACAAGTACATGTAAAATGCATGTAGATCTTTAATTTTAGATTGTTGAAAGAAAATCTTAGGGGAAAACGAATGATGTTTGAATCAGGCAACGCGTAGACAGCATTACATGGAAAATCGTTAGCAAAACACAAATAGCGGCTAGCACAAAGTCTAGTGAAAGGCTAATGTCATATATTTTGACTTCAGCTAAATATTATACGATCTGGTGTTGGTGAATTTTACTAGTGTGTAGGGAAATGGGTACTGCATTGTTCATGTATTACATTTAGATAAATTTTCACCCAAATAAATACGTTCAGGGAAAGCAATACAATAGCCACTGCATTTACGAGCATGTCCATCAACAAAGATGAAACCGTTGAGGTGTGTTCAATATGTTTGTATGGTGGAAACAGTGAAGATGGTGTTTCAGATCAAATGCCTTCCCTTTTACCTGGTGACATTTCCTGATTTTGAAATCTGAGTCACTCGTCCGCTGATTCGCCATTACTTTATACAAATCTATGTATGATATTAACATGTCAGACTTGACTTTTTACGCACGAATGGCTGCATTAATTGTGTGATTGTTTTGGCCCTGCGATGGATTTGTTCAGGATGTACCAGCCTTTGCCCAGAGTCCGCCGAGATAGCTTCCAGCCTCCGCATGATCCTAGTAGGATTAGCGGCCGGGCAAATTAATGAATTTCCCAGATTTAAATCAGCAATCTCGCTCCAATAAATTAAATAATGAAGTCATTGCTGTTTGTATTTTAATGTATACTCGCACCATAATGTAATGAACCTACTTGGTTCTAATCCTGTTAGTGCTTCAATTATTATTATTATTATTTTCAATTTTATTAATTATGACCTTCATGATTTCATACAACTGGCCCTTTAGGATGATTAATGTATCATGCAGTCATTTGTGCTTACAAAGTCAAGTTTGACATAAATATCCATTGTAGCTTTGTCTTTGATCATTCTCTGGTTGTATCAGGAAATGACGAATGTGCGAATGAAACATGCTTCAAAACATCAGGAATCATTGCCAGTTAACAGGGAAGCCATTTGATTCACAACGCCAGAAACAGTCAATACGACTGGAAAACATTACAGAGTCTTTTAATAGACAAGTCCATTAATAACTGTAAACATCGACCGAAAAATACTGTTTAAAATCCATTTAAACCCATCAATCAAAGAATGGAACCACCATTAATAAGGCACGGTATGGCAAAAGTATTCAGACACCAGACTTTCACATCCATATGTGGGCCTTATCACTCAAGCTGTTGCCACAAATTGTGGAAGCACACAATTCTACCCCAGTATACTAAAGAGGTACTTAAAGACATGGTTTCCAAGGTTGGTATGGGAGAATTCATGCGGCCTTCGCAGAGTTCTGACCCCATCCCCAGTGAACACCTTTGGGTTTAATTGGAACACAAACTGCACCCTCCTCACCCAACATCAATGCCTGACTCAAAGACTGTACACTATCCATGGACAGCACATCAGATGTCGATAATGAAGTGACTGGACAAATTTTTGGTGTTACTCATCCCCATTTATTTGGTTGGTTTCTTAAAGTTTTTTGATTCAGTTTTTAAAACATTATTTTAGATAGTGAATATCAAAAGAACATTGATGCCCCACACATCCACTGCACATGCCTGAGCCTGAGAAATTCTCCAGTACACAGACTCTGGTACCAAAGAAATGGCTTCAGTTCTATATAATAGGAGCTAATGAAAGCACGCTGTCCAAGAATATACAGTCAATGGCCTGATCTCACAAATGATCTCTTGTGGGTGAATGGGTAAAAACAGCCATACCACAAACTCTGTCCTTCCCAGAAGAGTGGAGTTTATTATAACAGTGAAGAGGGGGCTGAATCTGTACTGGGATGTTCAGCAACACACATGGGTGTGATTGATCAGGACAGCAGTGACATTGACTCAATAGTGGCATGGTAGTGCGTTCATGCTGCCACAAGTGCATTAGGCACAGCATCTATACTTAAAGTGCTTAACAGTTTGTGATTGTATGCATGCATGGTAAGTGTATGGTGAAGCCAGAGAGAAATGGAATGAGTACGGTGTTTGGAGCAGATAGACAAAGTGTGGCAAGTGAAGTTTTAGGAGTAGTGCATGTACAGTCTTCCTATCCTCAGCATCAAGAAATCTCTGCATTTTACTTCGTCACTGCTCAAACTCAGAGTATGAATCAACTTCAGGTTATATATATATATACAGTCATGTGAAAAAGTTGGGACACCCTATGTAAGTCTGTGTTTTTGTAAAAATGTTGGATATATACATATTTAATCTCAATTTAACAATACTGAGAAGTTTAAATAATATAACTAAGCAATTAAAACTGAAGAAAAGAGTTTTCAAGATCTGTGAAATGTAATCCTACAAAATGTATATTATAAATAAGGAAAAGTTAGGACACCCCCACATTCATCAGCACTTAAAATAGTTCAACGCACACACAGGTGTATCACATCAGGTGCACATGATTAGAAGATCATTATTCAGCATTTTAATGAGGTTTGCCCTATTTAAATGTCAGACTTTAGTGTGGTGTGTTCCTGACTGTTGAAGTGTGAGTAGGCACCATGGTGAGAGCAAAAGAACTGTCTGAGGCCTTCAGAAAGAAAATTGTTGTAGCTTATCAGTCTGGAAGAGGATTGAAAAAGATTTGAAAAGATTTTAAAATCAGCCATTCCACTGTCTGTAAAATAGTCAACAAGTGGAGGGCTTTCAAAACGACTGCCAGCATGCCAAGGTCTGGTCATCATGGCAAGATCACCCTGAGAGCAGATCGCAAGATGCTAAAAGTGGTCTCCAAAAACCCTAAAATGTCATCACGGGTTCTACAGCAGGCTCTGGCCTGCACTTTCACTACTGATGTGAAAGTACATGCCTCTACAATCAGAAAGAGACTGCACAAGTTTAACTTGTATGGGAGGTGTGCAAGGAAGAAACCTTTGCTCTCTCTAAAAAAAAAAAAAAAAAAAAGACCAGACTGAAGCTTGCCAGAGAGATTTTAGACAAAGACCTGAGCTTCTGGAATAATGTTCTATGGACAGATGAGTCCAAAATTTAATTATTTGGACACCAGTACAGAGGACATGTTTGGTGTAAATCAAATACAGCATTCCAGTAATGCCTACCTCTTGTTCACCTGTTTTGCATCTTGTTTTCGTTCTGCGTCTGTATGCAATAACAATAATAATAATGAAACTGTGTGACTGTAGGCACGATCCTGTGTGTGTTCAATACCCTGGCAAAGCAACACGGATTCGTAGAAAGTCCAAAATCAAGTTTTAAGAAATGGAAGAAGGTATATGATTTCAAGAGAAATAATACTAATCTACGGCATTGACGGTGCAACTGAAAACAAACAAAACAAAACAAACAAACAAAAAAAACCACTAGGTTATATCTAGCATGATAAAGGTTAATTTTAAATTTACTGTTTGTTCACTATTCATATCGTTCCAGTCTGACCTGACGGCAGCAGCTATGATGATAATTCTGCACTCACACTTGCCTCAAGATGGAGATGTTTACAAATATCATTGCTCCTGGTGCAGTGGTCATTCAGACTCGCATGCAGAAGTAAAAGGTCTTCAGAAAGACATTGGATTGATTCCCAAGAGATAACACTGTATTTCATGATGAGTTAATATATGCCTGGTAAGTGAATAGGTGCATTTAAAAATCCCAGCAATGCTTTGCTTCTGTCTGATCAGAATCTTTTTATTCTCCAAGGACAATTTGAACAAAGAATTATTTTTGGTGCTGTGTCAAACACAGAACAGGACAGCACACTGAAAAACATGTAACAGTACAATAAAGTGTAATGCAGTACAATATGATACAGTACAATACAGAATATCTACACAGAAAGACGTGATATGGGGTAGTGCTTACACAACAGTATGAAGGGGTAAAATATTCTTCTTTAGATTAGTGTGAATCTGATTTGTGTTACAGTGCAGTTACTAAAGGTGTTATTTTTTGTGTGTGTGTTAAAGGGGCTTGTACTGCATGTCAGAGGAAGGAAATGTGGAAAGAGTCTTCATTTAGAAGGATTGTAGCCTGGGGTAGACACTGTGGTGGTGTGGACTGGTTCAGGTTTTCATCTTATTCTGGGTTTCTGTTGTGAAAGAAAACACTGAAAAAAGAAAGTGTCTGGGATGTGCATCCTCAGCCATTTTCCCTGCTCTCTGCTCTACCCTGAATGAGTACAGGTCAATGAGGGTGTGGAGCTGACTGTTAATCGTTTTTCTGTACTTCTGATGATGCTATACACTTCTGCACTGTAGCTTGTATTTAGTTAGTGAAGTCACAGAGCTGAACCAGACTCAAATGGATTTGACTGGATGTGATTTTACATTCCTTTGTAGCACTGTAGAACCAGTAGCTTGAGACACTTTACATTTCTTTTGGAATTTATGTTGCACATATGGTGTATTTAATAAGTATACTGTACTGTGTAGCTGTGTGTAACACTATATAATGTCTGTAATGCATCATTTGTTTATTCAAAATTTTCATTTTTATTAATGACACTTAAATTCATGTTCAGTTATATTCAGTTTTTTTCAAACTATGACATGAGGCACAATGTCCACTAGAGGGAAATGGAATATCACTCATCAAAATGTGCTACACAAGGCATGTTAAATAGTAATGGAGGGGCTTGAGATAATGTCTGATAGACTTAAAATTTCAACTTTGAAACTCTATTTCTAGCTGCTTCTAGCCAGTGAAGTGGCTAATATGTGTTCCCACAATTCCTAATAGTGCATTACATACCCAACACCGGCTGTCTGCTTTGCATTTTTTGTCCAATGGACTTAAAATCGGTGTGGCAATCTCTCTCAGTAACATTCTCCAAATCACTGCTGCAATCATATGTCAGGTTTTCTTAGCATTAACCCCAAAGAGGATTAGAATAACTGCATAAACCCTACAGGCATCATTGTTCCACTTGTTAACTTGGCACAGGAAATAGACACTCTACAAGCCTGCAACGAACATTATCAGACAGGCCCTGATCCGGAACCCTGAGGCAAACAGAACAGAGAATAGCCATGAAACACCTGGTGCCAGGAACTCAATACAGACACGAAGGGAATGGGCTTCACCTGGAGCCATCCAGAGTGTAAAGCCCAAAATAGACACATCTGGGAAGATTTTTTTGGTAGCCTAAGCCTCAGGTGGGGTAGCAGTCAGGAGATATGTAGGGTTAACTGACAATGAAATAATACATGCCATGTTCTGTTTATGATGATAAGTATATTAAATAGTTTACTTCATTGGAGAAAGCGCACCACACAGAGATATGTCTTAGCAGCAGATATTAAAGGATTTCCCAGGGTCCATTGTACTGGCTTACTGAAGCCCTGAAGATGGCAGATGATTAATATGATGAATTCACACACTGATAACCATCATCGGTTCTCTAAAGAAGATATGCAATCAAATTAAAAATGCATATGATCTAAAATATATCAGATTTACTTTCTAATGTTCTTCTGTTGGTGTCCTCTAGTCGCAGAGTATGTGTATGCATGGTGCCCTGGAATGAACTGGCATCCCCTGCAGAGTGTATTCTGTCCTTGCTTAAAGTATTCCCAGGAGAGGCTCCTGATCATGATGCTGACTAGAATGAAGATAAATGAAATGAATGAAAAAACTGCAAAGATGAACATTTTTGATTATGGCATCACAGTTATTTATATAGTTTCAGTGTAGTTACATAATAATGAAGAATTTGATTAACAATCCACATAAAATATTTCAGCCCTGTTCAGCCATATTATCACTCCCTTGTTTGTTTGTTTGTTTGTTTACCATTTGTTTGTTTGTAACTTACCATTTAACAGTGTACAAAGGGTCACCAATAGATACAAACAAAGCATTGATGCTTGTTATCACAGTACCAGCCATTAGAACAAACAGACATGTTTAGGTGTTACTTAAAAACATCAATATATAATGTGAGGTACCAGACATGAGCTATAAAAACACATTTGTGCTTAAGTCAACATTACAGATTCTCAAAGGCAGGAAAACAAAACCAGTAGGTAGTTATAAGGAAAATGGTATAACATTATATTTCATTATTTCATCAAAGTTCATAATTTTTTGAATCCAAACTATTACAGATGCTGTAAACCCCCCAATCATCTTCTATACATCTTGAACCTACAAGTGGGAGTAGATATGTTAAACAGTATTTAAATGCTAGGCTACATTTTAATTGAACTTGAATTAATCAGGCAGACAATCAAGTGGTGCCATTTTCTTCTGAACTTTCCCCAGAGAAAGCAAGTTTCTTAATGCTCTTAATTATTAGCTGTGATATAAAAGAACTGTAAGATAATGTCAAATAAATTAAATATGTAATGCTCATATTGCTCCTCCATAAAAAAACCTTGCAATTAGAATTAAAGTGATGATAAATTATAGCTCTTCTTAAAGGATACCTATATATTAAATGTTAAAGTGGCTCACTAACTTTCTCCAAATAGCAATATAGTGCCATTACATGTATTTCCTTAACACAAAATATCCATTTATTAATGGCCTAACCAGCATGTACCAATTGTGAACATTTATGAAAAAAATCATGATATTGATTATTTCATTTAAGTTGTACCCTAAAGAAAATTTGTTGTGAAATTCAAAAACAAACAAACAAACAAACAATGTTGTTTCAGTTAATAACCTGAAGGAAAAAAATACTTCAAGATTATAAGATTTGGGGGTCTTAATGTGTTCACATTGACAATGTTTTTAATCTACGTTAATGTTTCCTTATATGGCCAAAATCAAAATATCTTTTACCATATATCGAAGGGAGCCTGACCTTGGGTGGTTGAGTGGATAGTGTTTCATGGGGCACCCTGCATGTGAAATGCATGATTTCTGTGGAACCAAGGGAAGTTTATGAAATACTTTGCTCTGGTAAGTGCATGCTGTGGTCAACTAAGACGTGGTTTGATGTGTTCAGCGCTCCCATGATAACTGGTAGACATGGTTGAATCAATGCAATGCTTGCCAGTTACCTTGCTGGCAGTAAAATACTTAAAAATTTCCAGTAACCGTATTTCATATACTGTTCTATACTTTTCTAGTTAGACTAAAAATTAGGAAATGCACATACTTATCTTTCTTTGTCTGCATATATAGACAAATCACAGTGAGTGACTCTCTTATGCTGGCATTGTTTGAGTCTAAATGTCTACTTAGAGGGAAGCCAGGATCCAAAATGACCCCATCACCATTCACAGGGCACGAAGCCCCACTGAAATGTTTAATGAGTTTTAAAATTATGTAAATCCTACCTATTAAATAGCTATTCAAACTTCACACATTTGACTCCCACTGGATCACAATCCAACTAAACCTGTGAGAGATTTCAGACCAGTATTGTAGACAGTGCACATACCACCACCATTTTGTTCATTTATTTATTTTCATCCTGTTTTTCCTGCTGGAGGTTGTGATGGCAACAGGCTGAGAAAGTCAGCCCAGACAGACTGAACCAGACACTCAGACCAGCAACCCTGTGGAGCAATCTCATTTCTTTCACTTGTACTCATGAACTTACTCATAACTGTGGAATGAATGTTGGTGCCTAAAGGGATGGTTTAAATATTTCTGGAACCGCTGATTGTCTGGGATGAAAAATAGTTAAAGAAAAAAAACTGTGAACAGCAGTTCTGCAAGAAGGAAACACGTTTCGATGATAAAGGACAAAGAAGAATTACTGACCAGGCTGTAATTCAAATTTGGTGACCAGAAACACGTCTCAGAATGCAAAACATGCCGGACCTTGAAAAGGCTGGATTTCAACAGCACAATGACCATATCTGTCTATGTCATGTCAGCCAAGAACAGGAATCTACAGTGAGAAAAGGCTCACTAAAACTGGACAATCAGTGGATGGAAAAAGACTGTTGCCAGTTTATTGTCTCTTAAGACAACTGTGTTTCAAAAAATCAGCAAAAACAATAAAACAAACAAACAAACAAAAAAAAAAGCCTGACCACCACCACCACAACAACAAAAAAGCAGATTTATAGTGGAGCTTCACAGCAGAGCATGATTTATATGGTTGTTCAATGTTTGTGTCGCAGGAAACCCAACAAGGCTGCCACATCACTGAGTTGATGCTCATTAATACTCACATGGGGACCGGCAGCAAATGTATAAAAAAACCAACCAGATTTATATATATAAAATATAGAATAAATCTGTTTTCTTTTATATATTTGCTGATGGTTCCCATGTGAGTGTATATATATATATATATATATATATATATATATATATATATATATATATATATATATATATATATATATA
>JAOUQZ010000049.1:16753186-16774037 GCA_028564935.1 Neosilurus hyrtlii | reverse complement strand
TAACTCAGGTAGGCAGACTAGCGGGTAAACAAATGTTCATAGAGCAAACACTGAAATCATTAGCTTGACAGAACATGAACTTGTTAAACAGATAATTAAACTAAAGACAGATAATATAAATGAAAGTGGAAATTAACTTGTGAAACAAAATGTGCTGAAATTCAAACCCAGGCTAGGATGCCTATCAATAAAGACATCTGTCTGGAGCACTGCTTTTATGTAGAGCCCAAGAATACAATAGTGTGCAGCGATGATTTTACACTTAACAAAATGAAGATAAATCAGAAACCAAGTACTATTCAAGTATTCATTTCAGTTAATATTGAATCATATTGATGAGTACGTAAACAAACAACAATATATAGTAATTACAAAAACTATTTTTTGAGAAAAAAGTCAATATTTTGTGTGGCCACCCTTTACTTTGATTACAGCATTTACCCTTTCTGGCATAGTGTTCACCTATTTCTTTTTTTTCACTCGATAAACCATTCCATATTGTTTGAAGTTCATTCATGCTATGCAAAAGTCAAAAAAATAAAATTTGTGACACCTTTTAATTTTTCTTCTTTTCTTTTTAATTTTTCAGTATTTTGTTATTAGCCATACTTTTAACTCAATATACTTGTCGGAATTATTTTTATTTGTTTTCATTGCCTACAATAGCATTGTTCAATACATTTTCACCAAAAAATTATAGAGAAGTAATGTAGTAGAAGCTCTTTTAGACAAAAGTGGTGGTGTATAATCTTCACTGCACACTACTGTACATATTAGGATTATGTCCAAGTCTGTTAAATAAAGTTCCTGTCAGTGTAATGCAACCTACTGTTATCTCATGGTTGATACAATACTCCCTTATTTTTTTCTTGATTAAAAAACATTGAATTCCAGTGAGGTAAGCAATTTAAAAAAAAAAAGAAAAATGTTATTAAAGAAGACTACCATACCTGTTTGATCATCGGACTTGAATAAGCTGCAGCATATGCTTTTGGTATATCCGGCCTGTGTGAACGGACACCGTGACAGCTTGCATCAGTTTTCTTCAGCTCAAGGCTGCTCATTAGCATGCACTTTGGCTGTCTGATTGATTTTATGCTGGAGCAGGCAGAGGATGGCGCTGAGAGGCTTTCACATCATTTGAATTTCCATGATTGATGAGGGGAATTTTAATGGCACAAGGCAATATAGGGAGGCTTTGAAGGGGCTATTCTTATTTTTCAGTGAGTATACTTCAGTACAGACTCAATCATCTTGAGTATATGAATGAATGTCCAGCAAGGTCACTTTTCTTTCCAAGTGACCTAATGCAGTACATTGGAATTTGCATCTTGTACACTTTGCTTATTCTTTATTGTAATCACTTTCTGCACAGTCCTGCACATTGTCACATTCATTAACTTAGGGTGTTATGGTGCTGAATAAGTGGCTGCTGGGCCATGGTGAACAACATGCTTTAGACAAGTTAAAGGTTGTTCTAATATCTTATGAAAATCATATTTCTTTATAAGTCATCATTCAACACTTACAGTAAAACTATTGCTTGATATTTAAAGGTGCCTGTTCACTTACCAGGCATATTAAATAAACATCTCTGAAATAAAATGTAATCTGCCATGACGGCTTTCTAAAACCATTTGCTTCCTCCTGTATGTGAGTGTCATTTATCCTGTTCTTATATTGAGTATCCTGTTATTGTTATTGTAAATAGGCAAAACAAGAAGAAAAACAGGTGAATAGAGATACTAAGCATGTGTAAGCATGTGTATCTCAAAAGTCATCATTAGCTACACAGCGCTTAGCTTTGCTCAGAGCTTGCAGAGCTCACTTAAACTGCCTTTATAAACGTTAAAATATCTAAGTATAAATCAGAAAAGTGTTTATTTTTTTACTGGCTTTTCTTTATGATTCCACATAGTATATATTAAAAATCTGAAGAGGGATTAGAAGAAATGCTGTTACACAGCTCTGATGTATGCTCATGTACGTTAGCATTTTCACCTGCGTTTGCCAACATTTTTTAAAAATTAACCATAAAAATCAAATTTTAGTGTGCTTTTTAGCTTATGCTCCCATGTTGAATAGTCATTATTCAGTGATGCCCCCCTCACCTTTGGTGCATAATTGCTAAATACTAAAATGAAGGGAAGTGTTTAAATTAGTTAGGAAATAAATTTTGGTGGGGGCTCCCAAGTATCACATCAACAAGATGCGTGACTATAACCCTGGAGATAGCAAGTTCGAATCCTGGTTTATGCCGTAGCCATCTGTGACCGGGAGGGAGCTAATTGGCTGAGCTCTCATGGGAGGGAGGGATGGCATACCTGTGAGCTCATTGGTAAAGAAGGGGTTTATGTTGCTTTCCCTCCGAGTGTGTTAGGCTACCTCCAAATGTGCATGTGCAGCAGTTCGTATAGAGGCAGGTGGCAGCATCGCATATCATGGAATGGGAAATAGATACGACTAAAGAAAACCAGGCAAAAAATAGAAAAAAAGGAAATAAAATTTTGTAAACTGTAAGTGTTTATTCATATGAACTATGTGACTCAGGGTCATGGTGGATCCAGAGCCTATATTAAGAGTACTGGATATAAGGCAAGAGAATTCACCTTGGATAATTTCATGGTAATTTAAGCTCATACAGGACATTTTAAAAGTAGAGATCACTGATAAAAATAACATTCATTATGCAATGTTTCAGAAAGTTCAGAAATGACTTTGTTCAATGCCAGCACACATGACATTGCCAGGTTTTCACTGCGCTATCAACAGCAACCTCAGCAAAAACATGACCTTATGTATAAGTGGAATGTGCACAGATGTGGATGGAGGCCACTTGGTCTGGTGGGTGTCTCGTGATGAGGAGGATAAGAATGGCACTCACTGGAGAAGAACAACACTCCAGCATATGGGCCTTTCTTCTTCTTCTTCTTTTTTTTTTTTACAGATTCACCTGAGAAAGCACAAACTCTGGCAAGCGGTACTTGAAGCTGTGTACAATCACTCCATCTTGTCTTTCAAGTGAAAAGACATACATGCTGTTTTTTCCTTTCCTCCCTTCCTCCTAAAAGGTTTCAATTCAATTCAATTCAGTTTTATATATATATATATATATATATATATATATATATATATATATATATATATATATATATATATATATATATATAAATTCAGTTATAAATTATAGGAAGGAAAGAAGAGTTCTGTACAAATACTGTAAATGAGAGGACACAAAAGCTGTTCAGAGGTGCTGAACAGAGGTTATGAAGTTACAAAGGCAAAGTGTGGGCGTAGAAAAGTTAGTTGAAAATATTTTTATCCCATAACTTCTGCATTCAACTGAATGTCTGGCTCTGACTGCCACGTTACATAAGCACTGCTCTGAGAATGAGACTATTCTTACTCACTGAAAGTCAGTGCATGGGCTAGGTTCGTTGTAATGATCTGGTTTTAAATTAGCTGTTGTAACTAATATAGCACAAGGTCTTGCACAGTTCTGCTCTGATCTTGAAAGACCAAGTAAGCCAAATTTTGGTGTTTGTGCCTACTAGGTATTGTCTATAATTTTATAAAGTTAAAATTAACTCATACTTTGGTGTATTTTAATCTGGAATAATTTAACAAGTTTCCCTCACTAGGTTTTTTCAGCTCACAACAGAGAAACCCCTTGGGACCCTTTTCCTCACTATTTCTGAAGAAGCCCTTCTATATCTGCACCTGGAACTGTCCACTTTGTCCCATTTGTAGCTGATTATTACAGGTCTTTTTTGTAGACTGTTTTGAGAATTTTGTCAGTTCTGATCTAGCTGATACCAATCACTTGTCTTGAGGGCCATTCATGAAACATTACTTTTTGACCTTATTCCCTGGCCCCCTTTCTTCTAAATTTATTCATATTTTCATTTGTCATGGGGAGACTGGAGCTTATCTGAGTCGACTCCAGGTGAAAGTGGAGTACACCCTGCACACCATTTCATCCAAGTGCCATCACACAAGCAACCATCCACACTCACTAGAGCCAATTTGGAACAGTTAGCCTAATGTGCATGTCTGTGGACTGTGGGAGGAAACAGGAGTACCCAGTGGAAACCCACGCAATCACAGAGAGAATATGCAAACCCCACACAAAAACACCCTTGCTGAGCTCAGGACTCAAACCCAGGACCTTGGACATGTCTTTCCTTTCTTCAACAGCTGTTTGATATGTGTCATGTGCACATTACTTCTACACACTAAAGCATCATGCAATGAGATCAGAAGTGTTGTTTGTATAAGAGTTCACCCCTAGTCTTTTGTAAACCATCAACTGCCATTCTCAGAAAATAATCAACACAGACAGTAGAGTGAGGATCTTTCTTTGTTTCTTTCTTTTTTCTTTCCTTCTTTTTTTGAGGCAGACAGAGTCACGTTTTGAACTGCAAAGTTATCTCAAGCAGGCAAAAGAAGATGTAATTATATGATAATGCAAGAGGCTAAAGTGAAAGCATCTCACAGAATTTTATGGCAGCACATTTGTACCAGGATTTCTTGTAGTACATCATGTATACAGCCCCCTATACTCCCCACTGAAGTGAAGACACACACATGCACAAAAAAAATTTCAGCTGTAATTACCAAGGGCAAATTATCGCAGCCAGGTGAAAGATATAAGATCAAAAGTTCTGATAAAAAATTAATATAAAAAATAGGAATCACAGATGATTAAATAGTCACCCCCATCCTAAAAAACATTCATTCAGATGTAATTACACCTTCTCTATTGCCCACCAAGCTAACAGGCTTCTGCCTCTGATCAATTAGAACCATCCTATTTTATTCAGCAATAAACAGCTAGAACATTCCATTATAAATTATTGCAAACAATTATCACTGAATGGCAAGAGACTGTTTTATTTATTTATTTCATTTTTATTTATTTCTTTCTAAACTGTTGCTCCCGCGACCCTAATTAGGAATAAGCGGTTCAGAAAATGAATGAATGAATGAATGAACTGTTGCTATTATATGTTTCACTTGCCTGTTATATGTTGTTTAGGTGGAAAAATATTTTTTGTGTGTCTTCATTTCAGCCTGCAAAGGAACCAAATGAACATATTTTGAAGGGAAATTTTTCTTTTATACCCACTGTATATTACTTGAAATGACACTCTTCTGAGCTTCCTGCTGCGATAGCTTTTTCCAGTGGAAAAATGCATCTATATAAGCTTATCTAGTAGAATTACTAGGATTTTTTTCCCTTTTGTTCAAAGGACTAATAAAAACCAGATGACAGTATTCACCTTATTTAAATTGTTCAGGAGGAGGTCAAAGCAGGCAGTGAATGTGGCTGCAGGGTTGTAATGCTATAACCATAATTAACTCTTAAAATAGCTATACTTGTCCCCATGAAATGCTTCTCTTGTGTTCTCTTGATTTCAGTTTCAGCCAGTGGCAGATATTTACAGACATATACTATTTCTCTATATGTATAGCGCAGTGTTTAAGTAACTAAATAGCAAAATAGAAATGCACATTGACTTTGCACACAAGATCTGATTTAAATTACTATTGAATGAACAATATTCAATGTCTACATTATGTGAAAAATTGTCTACAATATGTGAAGACATGTATGTAAAGATATAGGAATCACATACCTGTACAACTCAGTATATCTTACATAACGTACAAATTTACTGCAAAAAAGCCTACTCAGTGTATTAAAGCAATATAATAATCACCTGTCCATTTATTTACCCATTATTTATACCGCTTATCTGTCAGTACTGCAGTGAAATTAAACAAATCTCAATTGATTTGGGCAAAACCTTAACAAAATAATATGCAGTCTACATTTATAAACCACACATATACATGGCATACATGTACTGTATTTAGTTTAGGATTTGCAAACACAACAACAAGTGACAGAGATGATTTTACTTGCCTCTGTGATTACTGAGTCCATTAAAATTGTAGGTCATTCTGTAAGCAGAATTTAGAGGGAAAGCACTTTCACTCCTACACCTATAATGCATGGCTGCTAAAGCTTTTTATCTAAGTGGCTCATCCTCCACAGTCTACATCTTCCCAATGAGTTGTTGAGTGTAGAATGTATTGCTCATGACTATGCCAGACCACACACACTGAGAAGAAGAAGAAGAAAGGAAAGGGAAAAGACCAATAAATTCTGCAGTAGTTTGGCAAGGTCAGGTGTCTCACTCGAATTATATAGCCGGATAAAAATAAAGCATTCAGTCTGCCAGCAATTCAAGCATGGCTAAAAGAAAGTGTCTGTAAGATATTCATACCTATTAATTAATGTTTTCATCTTTTGGCATCATTGCTTCTATTACAGTTACTGGACTTACAGTTACAGTTGAACATTTAGGCTTTTGACAGGGATGAAAGCATATACGTTCTCATCAACACAGTTAAAATGGTCTTGAATGGACAGAATAGACAGCCAAATACTTTTCCTTTCTTATATACAACATATAAACCTATGAAATTCATTTGAGTTTACTTCTCTGTGCAAAACCTAAAAATATGTAATACTGTGCTTAAGACTTTGATATAATTAACGGAAGGATGTAAGTTCAAATCCCTTTGTATGCACATGCTCAGTTGTATTATTAATTATAAGATATTTTGGTTAAATGCATCAACCACAGGAGCAAATCTAACTGTGTGTATTATATGCTTACTCTGAGACATGCAAAGCTGGCCACTGCATGACACATACACACAGGAATTGTTGGTTGCTTTTGATTGACAAGTCAGAGAGTAATTTTTTCCCTTCCACCAAGACAGCAGGGCCATTTTTGCTCTCTTAGCTTCCAGGTCACAAGTATGGTTTCGGTGATTTTCAATGCTAGAATACGCAATGTGAAGAAAAATAGAAATTCCTAAACATTTGTTTGGATTCTTTTGATGTGCAGTGATGTCACAATGAAGGGAACATTATGTATGAATATGAATTATTGTTTACTACACAAGAATCCTTTTAATCTTAGGATTAAAAGAAAACATTATTCCAAGTGGATATGAATCAAAACAACATACACTCACAGTTTGTCACTGTCACTAGAAGCAGGGAGGTGGTGTCATCATTGACACACTTTACGATGCAAAAATAAACCATAAAAATCTCATTTTATTTTGTTCTGCTTGTGTTACTTTGTTGTTTTGTGTTGTTTGTTCTGTGAATCACACCTCCAAACAGTATTAATTATTTAAAATATCCTAAATTAACAGACACATGCCAAAATCTTTGTTCATATTGACCAAATATTTAATAACACAGGATGACTTTACATTATTCAGCATGCCAGCTCCCTTGTCATGTGCCTTTCTATTCCCTGTCATGATTAACACATTATACTAATGAGACTATTACCTTAATGATGCTCCATTTACAACACACACACACACACACACACACACACACACACACACACACACACACACACACACGCACACACACGCACACATGTTCACAATTCTTTATTGGTATTTCAAAGTAGTAGGCATTGAAAAATAAAATGTTCATTACAATATTATATTGAAGGTCTCCTTATGGTTAAACACAACATCAAAGAGATAAAAATGTCTGATTTACTGTAAAGTTTAAATGACATTCCTTAAATATAAACATAGTATGATAATATAGTTAATTTTTAGGTTAAGATTAACCTTGAGCAAAAATGCAAAGAAGAAAGCAATGATCCAAAGCTGTAGCATAATATATAATTAATATACCTGTGGATATATATTGTATATCGCTATAGGAATAACAGCACTTTGACCAAAACATGAAAATGCTTTTAATACTACCACTAGGAGCTGCAATAGTGTGCTAACAGTCTCAGGGAAAGGGGCTAAACTACCACACATCTCATGCCAAGCACTCAGAGAAGGTTCTCAGCTCCCACTTTAGGCCTACCTGACATAAACTTAGACTTAACCTAATATTGATATGATTTTAAAAATACAACAGCTATAATTAAAGGTACACAGCAAAATCCACAGTGTCATATTTCTTGATTAAGGGGTTATTCTATCTTGATGAACATGAGAAACATAAAAGTTTGTTCATAAATCAAATGTTAATCCAAATTCCTACACTGTGGGTATGAGTGCAACACTGGGGACCTTGCTGAGCAGTTGTGAAATATGCTCTGAATATGTATGAAGAACTATGCAAAAGAAGCCAAGTTATTTGAGATATTTGAGTCCTTATTTCAGCTCTTACATACAGGAATCCCTCTATTTCTATCCTCAATTCAATCATGAAGTCATACCTGCAACAAATATACCATCCAGCTTTTCTCCTACTCGTAATCATTGGCTATAGGCTATTACAGTTTGGTCCACATCATTCATCAAGGCTGACAGTCCAGATGACAATTTTAGGCTCTTAAATCAGGCTAGTCCTTGTTTTAGCAGTGGGGCCTGTTTATTCAGATGGACGAAAGAAGGAGATCTATACAATCCTCACACACAGCGACACTATCATATAAGCCGCAATAAATCTATTGGCGTTAAAGCACGCGTCCATTGCTTCCACCGGGCTCCTCCCTCCTGAAGCTGAAGAAGACACTGTTCATGCGTATAGAGGCGATTCAGTAGCCCTATCCGTGTAATATAATTATAGGAAAACACGGGATGTATTTACAGTGTCAGATCATTGGGATTGCACCGCTTTAATCAAGACACCGCGACGGATTCCAACAGGTGATCGCCGAGCGTCTGGCTCATATGTCTCGTATTATCCATGCACTTTTTCTCCGGTGTGTCTGTATTGTTGGTGGCTTCTTTATCCGAGCCTTGCGCGTTCAGGTCACTTTTCTGCACCGCAGTGGCCCTCTCCATTACGCAGTGTCTGATCACCGGCTTCCCTCGCACCACGGCTTTGGGGCGGCCGCTGTCGCGTTCGTACTCCTCCTGCGCTTTCTGTATTTTGCGCTTCCTTAACTTGCTCTTGTGCACATGAAAGGTGGCGAGGGAAACCAGGATAGTGCCGGCGATCATCGCCACAAGCACCATGAGCACCACTGTTGACGAAAACGACCGGAAGAGTGGGTCGGTGGGGTCGGCGCACGTGCCATTGGCGCGCGCGGTACCATTCGAGGCGCACGGTGGGATGGAAAGCGCCAGGCTTTCGGGAGACCTGACGCTCATTTAGTCCTTAAAAAAGAGTATTCCTCTAAAAAACTAAACCACCCTGGACGAGGTGACGACAGCTGATGGCGAATTTCCACCCCTTGTATGTCACTGCTGCCTTTATATTGCGCTCATTCCTCTTTCAACACTCCCTGGAGGCACCCTAAAATAGATCCAATAGAGAATTTAATAAAAGCGCTAATGCGCCTATAAGGAAAAAAAAGCAGCAATGAAACCCCATCATCACTTAATCTAGTGTATTCTAAACTCCAGTCTAAATGATTAACATAGAAAATAGTTAGCCATGATATAGTATGAATACTGCCTACACATTTTAACGCTGTCCAACCAAGAGTAGTGGGGCTAATACATAAAACATCTGCAATAGTGCCTGAACTTTCATAATGAATAATAAATAAATCAGGATCCTTGGTAGGCCTGTCGCTTAATGGAGTCTGGTACAAATTCGTATAATTTCCCCTTAGGCTAGTCTAATCTAATCTAATTTACAAGATTTAAAAAAAATCCCATTTGAAAGGTTGAATTTTAAACTGCGGCATTCCTGCATGAGAATAAAGTGAACGCAGGATGAGCAGTAAAAATGTATCAGAACAAGCACACCTGACATGGATTACTTTCTATGCTACGACTACAGACATCGCTCTATACAGATCTGTGTAATCTATCACACAAGAAATATAGTTTACCTTCTAACTGTGGAAATCCTGCCGCTCCGGAGACTTGGCCGCGTTTGCAAATTCTGAGAAAGAAAGAAAAAGGAAGCGAAAAAGCGACCAATCCCTCAAAGATCGCGATGACGTATCGCTAACCCCAAAAGGGCACAGTGACCAGTAAGCTCATTCATGCATATTTCTACACACATGTGCTTCGTCTTTCAATCAGGTCTGCAGAGTGAAGCTCGTAGCACGCTGTAGAGGGAAGACACGACGTGCTTTTGTTGCTACTCGTGTCACGGAAAGCTGCGCCTCTTCCGTCCCGTCAGCGGAGTCGGTGAGAACTCGAGACTTCGACGAGAACAAAAGACGACGCATTTAATGAATTCAGTGCATTCAGGGATGTTGAATTGCGACCGGTTTGTTCTCACGCCACGATGCGCGAGAGGAGCTGTCCAGTGCTGAATGCGGGGAACAAGTCAAATCGCTCTATATAATGGGGGAAATGGGGCGCGGGTGCTAGTATTAAACACGACACTCACACGGAATCTGATTGAGTTTAGACTTAATGAAAGGGCGTTTCGAGTTGTCGAGCTCACAGCTGTTTTATCAAAATGGCTGAAACTGGCACATGCATGCGTGATGAATTCAAGCCAGACTGCATGCTTGGATGAAAATATTGACTGGTAAAATAAAACCTGGTGTAATAATAACAAAAAGAAATTTTTATAGTAATGCTAATGATAATGCAGATCTTTATCTGGACGATATTACGTCAGTCATAAAATAATTTTCAGGAACTGAAATGTGTGTTGTGATGGATCAGGAATCTATGACAGCCTGAGGTGGGAATAAACCCTAAATGGGACACCATTTCGTGACAGGGCCCCATGCGCACACACACACACACACACACACACACACACACACACACACCTTGGGGGACTTAATAGCAACCAACTCACCTACTGGAACATTTTAGAAAGTGGGAAACCATAGAATCCTAAGTGTAACCTCACACAGAACATGAAAGCGACTGCAAAAACAATATCAAACAAGGGATTTTGATGCTGTCAGGTGGCATTTATACCAACTATTTCACCATGCCACCCTCAACTTGGACAGTCGTCCAAGAAGAAGACTAAATAAGACATAAGATATGTAAACTCATTTGCTGCATTAAGCTAAGGCTTGTAGCCACATATCAAGATATCAATTGTAGTTTTTTTTTTCTTGGAATCTATATATATATAAAAATATATATGTCACACATAGGTGGCAAGGTGGCACAGTGGTAAGCATGTTCGCCTCACAGCAAGAAGGCCCGAGTTCGATTCCCGGGGCTCGGGTGTTTCTGTGTGGAGTTTGCATGTTCTCCCCGTGTTTGCGTGGGTTTCCTCTGGGTACTCAGATTTCCACCCACAGTCCAAAAACATGCACAGTAGGCTGATTAGTTGTTCCATATCACCCCTAGGTGTGTGTGAATGGTTGTGTGTGTTGCCCCTGTGATGGCCTGGTGAGCTGTTCAGGTTGTACCACACCCTCACCCAGAGTCAGCTGAGATGGGTACCAGCCTCCCCATGACTATAATTAGGATTAAGCGGTTTAGAAAGTGAATCAATGAATGAATGAATGAATGTCAGGCATAAAATAACAAACAGCACTGACTGATAAACAACAAAAACTTTGCTTTGGATTTTGCTTGCCTCACGCAGTGACCCTAAGGCAATATCTAACTGAATAATTTGACACCCCCTTTCACTTACCCACCTCAGGAAGAGGACATTTATTTTATACCATCCGTATATACAAGCTAGCACTCCTAAACTCACATAAGCAGTCAGGTAGTAATGACTCCAGGGTGTGGAAGCCAACAGAGAAATGCTGACTGTCCACTGGTGCAGATGAGCTACTCAATTTGCATTGTCAATGTCTTAGCACTACTCTCACCGTGGCTAAATTTAGTCAGCTATCTGCCACACTGTGGCATTTTAGAAGTTGTTCAGTGATTAAGTTTAATGTAGAATCTTCAGACACATGCCTTCACACTGAATTGTGATATATACTGTGCTCTCTGGCAATATGAAACATGAAACATTTCATGTAATACGCATTTATCACTTTATTACTTTTAAATAGAAATAAAGCAGAAAATTTCTTGAGGATTTTTACTGACTTTTATAATACTGTTTATGTTGATCAGTGATGTCTGTAAATTCATATATATATATATATACAGGCCATATACTGTCAGTGTCAACATCTTTGCTGATTAATGAAGTTAAAGGCAAACAAAATATGCATCTTGTACTTTATAGTTAAAGAGAAATGGTGAGAAATGGTGAGAGGTTGTTCTTATATTAATGCCCCTCAGTGTTTAAGAGAAGCAAGTCATTTCTTAACCTCAAGAGATATTGCTTATGCATTATTAATAGAGTAGCACTGTGAATAATGGTCTTCTTTCACCCGCCACAGTAAAATTCAGGGCTGCCCACACACATGCCTGCTAACTGTAATGAATCCTCCTGGCAATGACCTCATGAGATGCAGATGGATCTGCTATAATATACTACAATCAGCCATACCAATATATACATTTAAAAAACCACTACAACCACCTGACTCTTATTCTGCAGATCCTACTTGTGTTGTCAAAAAAGGCTTTAACCTTTCAAGACACAGACTGCAGAAGACCTCTTATAATGTGCTGTGATATCTCACACTAAGTAGTTCACAATTCTGTAAGGTGCAAGGTGGCCATAGTTTTGACTTTGTTGTCCAACACATCACTTAAGAATATTTACAGTAAGACATTATCCTGCTGAGAATGCTACTTCTGTTATGGTAGACCATTGACATAAAGGGGTGTACTTGGTCTGCAACAATGATTAGGTAGATAGTATGTGTCAAGGTATCATCCACTATAACTTTAATTCTACAACTCAAGTTTTGCTAACAGAACATTGTCCAAAACATCTCACTGCTTCTGGTGGCTTGTCGTATTCACTTAGTCCATCCTGCTGCTATCCCTTCCCCACAAAAGTGATGCACATACTCCAACCTGACCATTTCATGAGAAAGAAAATGTGATTCATCAGAGCAGCCCACCTTCTTAAATTGTTTCATGGTCCAGTTTTGATGCTCACATGCCCAGTTAGGCACTTTCAGTGGTGGGCAGGGGTTAAGCATGTGCATTCTGACTGGTTTGCAGCTACACAGCCTGTGTGTTCTGTCACTGTCCTATCATAGCTAACAATTTGAGATATTTTGTGGGATCAGATCACACATCTGCCAAGGACGAGGCAGTAAGCCCTAGGTGTTCATGAATGTTTTCCCAGTTTACCATTTGTCCTTCTGTGTACCACTTTCGGTAAGTACTAACCACTGCATACACAAGACCTGTGGTTTTGGAGATACTCTTTCACTTGCTGCCTATAGTGCCCCATAACAGATACCATTGTACTGAGATAATCCATGTTCTTCACTTTACCTCTCAGTGGCATAAAGTTACAGCTGATCAATGTAAGTGGCACATTTTTAATGCTGCAAAATGTTGTACATACACTAATTGCCCAAAATACGAAGAACCCAAATATGGTTCTTCATTCATTATCTCAGTCGAATCTGGCCAAAGACAGGGTACAATCTGAACAGCTCGACCGTCCATCAAAAGGCCAACACACACACACACACACACACACACACACACACACACACACACACACACACACACATACACACACACACACGACCACCTAGGGGCACCAGTTAGCCTAATGTGCTTGTCGTTAGACTGTGGGAGGAAACCGGTGTGCCCAAAGGAAATCCACGCAAGCATGGGGAGAACAGTAATTCAATAAACCTCAGTTTAGGACTAACATAAAGATTAAAAGTGGCACTAATTAGTGTTGTTAGAATGTAAAATGGAACAAATTTTTACTAGTTTGTAATTATTTGTTGATCAAAAGAATGACATTTATAATATTAGGAGAAAAAAAAGATACAATACAGATCAGATAGTGAAGGTAAAGTAGGGAGAAGTGCAGGCAATGTAGGTGATATAGGAATCAAAATAAAGAGGAAAAAGACAGAATAGTGGGTAACTGAGGAGAACAGTGAAGATAAAACAGAATCAAATTACCCCTCGGTTTACATCAGGGTCACAATGTTCATGATCTCCACGATTAAAAAAAAGCGTGGAGCGCCATGATTTATGAGCATGCTTGGTGCATGACTGGGATATAAAAAGGAGGCAGGGTTTATCAAAAAGATGAAACTTGAAGGAATCATGTTTCCAAGTTTATCAAGATCCCTTACAATGGCACATCAAGGTCTGTTACACTCTGTTAAGGTCTGTTATGCTCTACAATCTGCTATGATTCCCACCTTCTATCACAATTGGCATCAAATCATAATAAATCAAAATAATTGTGACAAAAATACTTTAATAAATAAAACTAAAAAAATTTAATTCAATTACTTTAATTAATAAAAATATTTGTCATGATTATCATGACTCTATCAAGTTTCCTGAAGATAATAACGATTAGATCCTATGATCCCTCATCCTCATCATGATTCTCTCAAACCGTGGAGATCGTGGACATTGTGGCCCCAGTGTAAACCAAAGGTAAGAGGAAAGTGGCCAGTGAAGACAATTTCTGGGCAACAAAAATGGAATATGATGGAAAAAGTAGAGAAATGGCAAGCATGCAGAAGCAGATTCAGGATGTATTATAGTCAGTGTGGTGAATAGTGGACTGACATGAGAGGTTGACAAAATGAGTGGAATTTGTATGAAAGAAATTTGACTTTAACAGAACTAGACTGAGGACTACCAGACCTTGGACAAAAGTCCAAATAAGTGTACCCTAAACAGGTAAACGACAGCTAAGACACAATGATGAAATCAAGTCTTGGAGCAGAGCAACTGCATAAATCACAACTAGAGATAACCAAAAAACAATACTAAGATTCATGTTTAAAGTGGGGAAATGTTGGGAATTTGCAATAACATTTATAATGTTCCTTGGAAAATTACAAAAATTATCTAAAGTTTGTACACAGGACAACTATAAAATAACAAAATCATTTGTCATGATGCCCTGCGATGGCCTGGCGAGCTGTCCAGGGTGTACTCTGCCCTCGCCCGGAGTTGGCTGAGATGGGCGCCAGCCTCCCCGCGACCCTAATTGGGATTAAGCGGTTCAGAAAATGACATGACATGACATTTGTCATGAAAAATACAGAAATGAAAACATCAATAGTAATCCAAAAGCACATAAAACATGTACAATCTACTGTGCAATCCACAACAGCAAGAAGTTTTGGAAATATTAAAAATTAAACCATTACCTGTGTATGATTATCTGTAATTTGAGCATGATCTGCATTGTAACAATAGTGAGTGAGCGGCTCTTGTACACAAACTGGCAAGTGATGCTTACAGACAACTCTCAATCTGCTCTGCACGGATGGCACTCAAAAGACAGCAACATTTCAGCACCACAGTTTTGGACCACCAGCAGCCACATGGCCAGGGGCAGATCGGAAACAAATTGGCATGGCTGAAGCTCATTAATGAGCACTCTCACTCAGCCCCCCTTAAAATGCTGAGGTATAAAAGGGCACAGCTTCAACACACAGGTGAGTAGTATTTTCCTCTCTCTAATGAACAATCTAACTTTATATCTTCTGCCAGCAGATTCCAGCCCCAAATATTCTCTCCACTTGGAAGAAAAACCTCCTCCCAGCTAATCACTCCCATTCACTCTCCACTATCTTAAAAAATACTTTATGGTGAACCCTATGATCCTGTATGTATATGTAGGTTCAAAGTTGTCTTTGGCCCAATCCCACCTGCAAGGAGGTCATCTGAGACCCTGCAACACCCTGAATAGTCTCAAGTGTTGGCTTGGTATAGTAGTGGAGGTTCAAAACTTTTGGCAGTGCTGCCCCTAGTGCCAGTGAACAATGCACTACAAACCAATCTCAACTGCATTGATCATTTTCCCAACTTTGAGAGACCCTTGGGCTTGGCCTCGAAGGACCACTTCCAAAGATGGGCAGGAGTCATGAGTACATCATGCTAGGCAACTATGAACTATGTATTAAAAAGTAGACTCCTTATGACGAGTGAGCTCAAACATATCACCAGACAGCTGAAGCTGCTGTTTAGCTGGGTAGGAATCTCAAAGCATCTGCTCACCGGTCAGCGCTCCACTTTATGTCCAACATTTTGGCAGATTTGTGCCAACTGCTGCAGATTAAATAGTCTCAAACCCAGATCAAAAGATTGAATCAAGCCCTTAAAAGGGTGCACCAATGGGTGGTAGATGAGGAATGCTCTTACTGGGACCTACTGCTACCCTACATGCACTTTTCCCATTTAGGAGACTCCTTAGTCCCATCCCATCTTCCTTGGTCTACTTGGTGTGGCCAAGGAAGCCTGGGAGAAACAACTATCTCCATTTCACTGTGTAATAAAATTAGTACAGGAGACTCAGGTGCACATTGACACTGGCCCACAATGTCAAAGAGGGAACAACAGCATACCAACAATTGTCCTGTCCAGCCCCAAGAGTTCCAGCCATGGGACTCCTGCTCCTGCCCCAAATTAACTGCAAGTAATTAAGTCCAACTGGGGCAAGGGCACTATGATGACGGTGGGCCAGATAAAATTGGAAAGTATAGCTCTCCACTTGCTTTGCTGTGATGGCAGCACAATTTCAGCCCCATTGTTTTGAATCATGGGCAGCCACAAATCTAGGGGTAGAGCAACACAACTCGGCACAGCCGGAGCTTATTATCGAGCAATCACCTTCACCTGCTTGAGACACTGGAGGTGTATAATAGGGCACAGCTCTAACACAGAGGTGAGTAGCTTTTTTCTCTTTACTGCTTAGTTTGCCTTATTGTCTTTTGCCAGCAGACTTCTGCATTGACAAAGTACCGTCAAGTTTTCCTACTGGCAGTTCCTCTAGGGGAGGACAGCCCTCAAGTCTCCTCCAGGCTTCACTGTAGCACCTCACCATGAACCTCCTACACCAAGACCTCGCCCTTCTCCACTTTATTAAAAATAATCAAAGAGCACTGTTTCTTCACCTCACCTCTGCTTACCGAGTCTGTGTTCAGTCCTAGCCGCTAGAGGTGCTACGGTACAGACATCGACAGGACTAAAACATTCATTTATCACTGAATTTTTCAGGTTTATAAATCCAAAAATCAAATGTTGTAAAGTCTAGACTAGAGAAATATAAATAAGTTACTAAATTGATGTTTAAAGTTTTGTTTATTAAATACATTTATTTTGATACTTTAGGTATAATTCTACCTTTCATAAGGCCACCTGGTATAAGGAAATTATTTGGTTGGATTCCTTTGTCTTCTGTAAGTATAAGTTTGTGCAGTGACTCACACCACTATTTGAGTGTATGGGTGGTAAGTCTTATTTGAACACATATAATTAACACACTGAGTCATGTATTATAGACTTTTGCGTAGAACCTTTTTCAGCATTATAAAGCAACCAATCCTAGCAGACAAATACAAACTGCAGATAACAAATAAAGACAAATTGATGCAAATTTCCTCATATATCCAGAGGACAATATCAAAGTAGCTCCATTCAAACCTGCTTTTGGTTCCAAGTTGTGTGTTAGGCATACTAAAACAGATATTGATTAACGTAAATAGAAATTCAATAAATTAATACGCCCTGTTCTCTATAGTAATCCAACAGTAGCTTGTAAACAGCCAAACAGAAGTTTACACATTCAGCATGAAATGTATCCCTTTCTCCAGCCAAACAAAGGTGTACATTACATAAAGTTTTACTTATTTATACACACCAATAAGAGATTCTATCACATAGAGGTATTTATGATAAATAAAATGTGTAATTCAGCTGAAATAGTGGGCCAGTCTCCCAATTTCCAGATACATATCTAGTTTAAGCTTTTAATCTTTAAATTTTGGGGGAACATTGTTAATATGTATCATGTTGTGTATTACTGCATGCTTTGTTAAAAGTACCACAGTTATGGCCTCACCACCTCATTCCATCTCACGGCAGTAATGAAAATATACAGCCACCTACACTACGTTTTTGCTAAGTGTTGCATCAGGGCATTTCTATGCCAAGTCCTATAGATTTTACAGTGAATTTCTTGCACCTTGGTCAGTTATTGTTGAGTTTGTTATTGTGGGCATGTTTTTTTTCTGATTCCCTGAATTGCTATGAGACAAAATAAAAAAGTTCCAGTATTTTCACTTGGTCATGTAAATCAATATTTAGAAATAAGCTGTAATTTAAAATTATGTGAAATTACTTTTAATATAGTTGAGTCATGTACTTGTAAACATTACAGGCATTAACATTTTATTACCTTAACACCTTAATACCTTAACATACTTATGGTATGTTAATGTTGCAGCTCATCATTTGTTAGTTTAGGAATAATATAATGAATGTACACTGTAAAATTTGCTGTAAATTTAGCAGTAGTTTACTGTAATTTCTTGCAGTAACTTACTGAAGACTTTCAGACTTTCACTGAAGACTTTATACAATACGTTACTGTAAACTGCACAGATTCTTGAAAATGAGAGCATGCCATTTTTAGCCTCCATTAGCTGGGATTGGAAAGGATCAAAGCTTCGCTCAACAGTACTCTACATTTTCACAAATATCTCATGGGTACCAAAAAAAACTTTAACAAAAGTATCACAACTAGTACCTACTTCGCTTACTGACTCATGTTTTTAGTTTTATTCTCACGGGGACTTGTTCTTATATAAACAGGCGAGCAAATTGTCACTAGATCTACCTGCCGGTCTCCCAGCTGGAGTTTGCTTTGATTTAGCATGTCATTTTAATTTAGTGGGTTAATAAAATCTAACTCACCCTCTCAATGGGGGTTAGCTGCAAGCCTAAAGTAACTGGAGTTTGCTAATAATTTTTTGATAATGTGTGAACTCAAATTTTGAAATTTGATGGGGCCGGTGGCGTAGTGGTTAGGGTGCCAGGCTCATGATCAGGAAGTTGTGGGTTTGAATCTCTGTTAAACCCCCACCGTGCTAAGACCCCTGGACAAGGTCTTAACCACAAGTGTACCTCTGTCTATCCAGCAGTATAAATGGGTACCAGTAAAAAAATACTGGGAAAGTAACCTGCAGTGGACTAGCGTTCCATCGAGTAGGAATTGAGTTAAAAATGTTAAAAATTTACTGTAAAAATGACAGTAAATTACTGTATTTTTTACAGTAAGGATTAGCAAATCAATTAACAGATGCAAACAATATTGTATGGGCACTTAAACGAGGAAACATTTTTTGAAGATTAACGGCAGTAAGCTTCACCCTGACATATTTCAGTAGACAATCTTCAGTATAGAGCTTCATGATTAAATTCTCTAATAACTTGACACTGTTTTGGCATTCTGCAATAACAAATTCATACAGATTTTTAACTAAAATGGCATTTCCATTAATTAAACAACAAAGAATTCTAAGATATGTTTTGTATATGGTTAGTGTTTCCATGATAATAGAATTTCTAATTAACATGAAAATTATTAAGACTAACATTTGTGCTATGTGGAGATATGAGACTATATTCAGACTGCAGCTATCTGTCTGGGTGTCTCTTAGCAGCATTTCAGCTTCACAAGTAATTATAAAGAGACTGCTAACAGGTTGACGGATTAAAAAGGAAGGTAAGTGATTTAATTAGATTAGAGAGGAGTAACTGTTGAAACCAGCTGTCCACATGACTCTATCATGCATAATCATGCAATCCTAAAGAAAGATTTTTCTCAGACTGCTGTTTCAACAAAAACATTCCTTAAAAAAGTCTGATATTCAGTAGAATTTCATGAAACTTACAGTATGTAATGAAACTTCAATTTAAAAATGATTTATGGTGACCCACACCAAAACTCTATGGCCATATAAACACACTGTCCCAGTCAAATAAAATTCCAAGTAGAACCCTTTTGGAAAGAAATAAGTATCCTATTTTCAATTTCCAGTATCTATCTATATTATATATACCTACTAGGATCACTAGGAGGCTAGAGCTTATCTCAGGCAACACTGGGCGAAGGTGGGGTACACCCTGAACAGCTTTTCAGACCATCACAAGGCCAACACACTCACAACCATTCACACTAACACGTAGGGGCAATTCTCAAAAGCCAATTAGTCTAATGTGCATGTCTGGAGTACCTGGAGAAAATGCATGAAAGCATGGAGAGAACTCCACACAGATGCGCCTGAGGCCAGGATTCGAACTCAGGACCTTATTGATGTGAAGCAGACGTACTAATAGCTAGCCACTAACGTGCTTACATCGAAGCACTACACTGCTATGCCTCCCTATTTTTAGACCGTTCACATCAATTTAATCTGCCAGGCTAAACTCTTACCAGAGTGTATCATGACATAAAGCTGCAGGTTGAAATTGACTCCCAGTGGAAACACTGTGAATGAAACACATTAACTGCACTCATGGTCTTTGCTGGTTGCTCGGTCTTGGGAGTTCATTTTGCATTTTGCTACACGAGCCCTTGACCTATTTCAGGGTACTCTGCCTGAGTTCAAACAGGCTTTTTCTTTATCTTTTGGTAGGAATCTTTGATCTTTCTTATTTTGGACATATCTCACCCCAAGCATCTTTGCAGTTGTGTTCACTGCCTTCAAACCAGCTGTAATAATCAACACACAAGACACGCTTATTACATACTTTGGCCTTTACAGAACCCTTGTTTTTAGAGTCTTGTGTGGTGGATCTGCAGAAAAAAACCCTGGCCTGTGGCTCACCACAAGCACTGCCTTGAAAATCAGATCTTTGTATTTCCATAGAAACAGACCAAATGAGCTGCCTGTTTTTCTTCCATAGAGAAAACCTTTAAAAATAAATAATAAATGAATGAATAAAGGAATGAATAAATAAAATTATCTATCTATCTATCTATCTATCTATCTATCTATCTATCTATCTATCTATCTATCTATCTATCTATCTATCT
>JAOUQZ010000049.1:16723483-16753086 GCA_028564935.1 Neosilurus hyrtlii | reverse complement strand
CACTCACACACACACACACACACACACACACACACACACACACACACACACACACACACACACATACACACACACACTTGAGTTCATCGATGTGTCTGACGACATCCTGAGATGCAGTAATGACTGAAGAGACTGAGGGTTGTACACACGACTCTGACATCCTTAATCTCAGATAACGACTGGATTTAATCACACACACACACACACACACACACACACACACACACACACACACAGTGTTCGTCCCACTTTATCTCACAAGATAACATATATTGATCTACACTAAGACTAAAGGACTGCATCAACCTCGATCTACCCTAAGATGCTCCAAGATTGCTTATTTGTGTGTTTGTGTGTGTGTGTGTGTGTGTGTTTGTGTGTGTGTGTGTGTGTGTGTGTGTGTGTGTGTGTGTGGGTGTGATCACTACGAGCATCACTATTGGAAAAAGTGCCTTTTTTAATCTTTTAAATAAAGACTTCATTAACCGAAGTGTGCTAAATTGTTCACATCTGCCGAAACCTGCTTTCAGTCCCAGAGGCCCTTGACTGTGAACTAATCTTATATTTATTTGGACAAATGCTCATACAAGGCAGGACATAAAAGCAGCTCTCTGTTCTCACATCTCATGCTCGAGTGAACGCCCCATGAATAAAGCATTATTGATGATCGCTGCCTCAGTCTCATGATGTAGTAGAGGAATCATACACATTCTCACATACAAGTGGTGCTCAGGAGGGGACACACACGGGAACGCCGTTACTCTGATTTAAAAAAACTCTTTAGCGTTTGCTGGTATCGTCAGATTCAGACCTGTGAACACACTTTCTACTGTATAATGTAGTTCACAGCAATATCTCCTCACTCTCAGAAGAAAATCTACTTTACTTTGATTACATAGAAAGGTGTTTGTAGTATAACTTTACAGCAAAGCTTCAGTCTAGAAATGAGTCTAAAAATGTACCGATTTGGGAGGCAGCCGTTAATGGTTAGTGGAGGGGGTTCGGGAACGAAAGGTCGCTGGTTTGATTCCCGAATGAAAAATGTGTGGCTGCAGGGGGTGTTAGCAGCACCTCCCCTTCATCCACATCTCAGCTGAAGTGCCCTTGAGCAAGGTACCTGACCTCCAACTGCACCCCTAGCGCACCAACGTGTGGCTGCCCACTGCTCCAAGAGAGAGAGAGAGAGAGTGTGTGTGTGTGTGTGTGAGTGTGTGTGAGTGTGTGTGTGTGTGTGTGTGTGTGTGTGCTCACTACATGTGTGTGTGCTAAATGCAGAGCCAAATTCGCCTTGTGGTATTAATATAGTATAATAAAAAAATTAAAAATCATTTATGTAGCAAAATTATTTTTTATTGTGCACTCTATCCAAAAATGCCCCCAAACGGACACATACTGAATTATTTTGTCTGTTAGCTTTGATGGTAGTGCAGATTGACGATGCCATGATGTGATATCGCAACATTTATTTCCATCCAGGGTTGCATTTATTTTCCATCAAGATCTTGTACTGTACAGGAGAGTCGTATCATTGTGTAAAAGTCTTCTCCAGCAAATCTCAAATACTATACTCTCAAATTCATTTTGGTAAAGGTGCCAATATTTACGGGGAAATGATTCCACCTTTCATTATTTGAGCTTGAATTATATATCTATTCCTTCACGTATAAAAAAAGTTAATGGGATGATCTGGTCATTTGGTGCTTTCAGATCATCAGTTGACTTCATTTCACTGTTATATAATATATTATATAATGTTGCTGAGCCTCGTCCTGACCAACTGAAGGAACCTCAGATTTCACACTGCTTTCAGAGGCTTGTACGGTGGCCACTATGCATGATGTGTACATCACTTCTTATGCTTCATTTCCCAACTTAAGCTGATGCATCTATTTCTCTGGGATAGTGTAAATTTGGACTCGTGGGATCACATGACCCCCTTCCATTGCTCCAGAATTTTTAAACACCCTAGCAAACTGAAGCCACCCCTCATGGACAATTAGCATCATTAACAAGTTGTTTTGCAAGATTCATTCATTTTTTGAACCACTTAATCCTAATTAGGGTTGTTGGTAGGCTGGCACCCATCTCAGCCGACTCTGGGCGAGGGCAGAGTACACCCTGGACAGCTCGCCAGGCAACTGCAGGGCAGAAACACTTCAATTCCCGGGCTCGTGCATTTCTGTGTGGAGTTTGCATGATCTCACTGTGCTTGCATAGGTTTCCTCTGGGTACTCTGGTTTCCTCCCACAGTCCAAAAAAACATACACAGTAGGCTAATTGGGTATTGGTATGTATGTTGTCCCTGCAATGGTCTGGCGTGTCAGGGTGTACCCTGCCCTCGACCAGAGTCGGCTGAAAGACGCGCCAGCCTCCCGGTGACCCTAACTAGGATTAATGAATGAATGAGACTTTCCCATCTGAACAATACAGTTACTTCTGTGCAGCTGGATGTCGCAAGGTCATGATCTCATTTTTAGCATAGCCAGCAATAATGTCTATTATGAGATGAATTTCTAGGTTATGGAGCTGGTCATACACTGTTTAGTTTCTATTGACAGTAACATCTGCCATGAAAAAAAAACAGAAAGATTCACAAATAAAGCTATTTAATGTAAAATAATTAAATAAATAAATTACAAGGAAAAAAAAGAAAATGAATTGAGGTCAGTGGAAGGGTAATGCTAGTTGAGCATCTTGCACCCCACTATGGGGGGTACGCATTCCGAACGCTTGATTACCTCCCTGCTATGAGTCGAGATAGAAGAAATATCCAAGTTTTCTTCAGTCTGTTGCACTTAGTTTCGGGAAGCCAGTGAAGCATGAGTGTCCTTCTTGATGTTAATGTATTTAAAAAAGAAATCTCAAGGATTTGAATGAAATTTTGGATGAATTGGAATTTGAGAGAGATAAAGTGTTAGATGGTGTGAAGGTTTAGCGACAGGATGCTCTCTGTTTGAGTAGGAGTGTGTGGAGGGTAATTTCTCAAAGGAAGCACATGCATGCTTCGGTCATTAATCAATCTTATCTCATATAGCCTCACTGCCTCTCTCTCTCTCTCTCTCTCTCTCTCTCTCTCTTTCTTCAATTCATATATATTTCATACATATTTATTGGTGTATTAAAGTTTAAAGAGTCTCTCTCTGTGGCTCTCTGGCTGTAAGAAATAGGGTGAAATGCACAGATGTGTTGAATCCTAACAGTTGCACATATGGAGAAACTGCATCATTGGAGATGAACTGATGGTGACACCAGCAGCAATTTTATTATAAAATTATTATAAGCATTATAAAATTACTACTGCATCATATATAGTCCAGTTACACTCTCATCACATGTAAGTCACACACTTTTCTTAACACTGTACTAAAATATGTAAGGAAAAAAGATAAAAAAAAAACTTTATTTATATTGACAGAAATTGATAGAATTTGTATCATTTGCATGTCTTCTCTGCTTGATTTTTCCAAGTACACACACACACACACACACACACACACACACAGACATGCACACAGATGATGAGCTTAAAAAAATTTTCCCTTCTCTTTACTATAGCACTGTCTCCAGGCAGAAGGGTCTCTCTCTCACTCTCTCTCTCTCTCTCTCTCTCTCTCTCTCTCTCTCTCTCTCTCTCTCTCTTTCTCTCTCCAGCATTTTGGTCATGTTACCCTTGGTAACCAGTGCACTTACCCGCGTGCGCATGGGTGACAGCAGTCCTTCCATCGCTTCCTCACTCCACAAAAAGCCCCAAAATCCTTATTCAAATTCCTTTCACTTGGCCATCGCCTTGGTAACAATCCCAATCCGGTACAATCCACACACAACACATACACACACATGGAGGAGAGGAGAGTGATGAGCACGGCTCCTCCGGACACTCATGCCTGTGTGAACGCGCACTCACACTCACACACATACACACACACACCTACACACACACACGCACATACACACACTCTCACTCAACAACGTCAGCGAGTCCCCTCCTGCTGGGGAACCTCTGTGTGTCTCTCTGTGTGTGTGTGTGTGTGTGTGTGTGTGTGTGTGTGTGTGTGTGTGTGTGTGTGTGTGTGTGTGTGGTAGGCTCTTAGTGACTCTGCCAGTAAGCTAAGTCAGGTTCAGCTCATTACACTGTGGTCAGTCCTTCCGACTGAAAAACACTGCAGGAAAATTAAGTGTGTTGACCCACTAACAGAATTCTTAATATTGTGTCCAAAATGTAAACTACTAATGTACACATCTGGATTATTCATTCATTCATTCATTCATTCATTCATTTTCTGAACCACTTAATCCTAAATAGGGTCGCGGGGAGGCTGGCGACCATCTCAGCCGAAGCCCGGCGAGGGCAGAGTACACACTGCACAGCTCGCCAAGCCATCACAGGGCAGAAACACGTTGACGGCAATGCAGCCTATTTTTTTTTTTAAGTCAGCAGTGGTTCTTTTACATGACTCTCACCACGGACAGTGAGAGACATGGCCGACTTCAGACATCTGGACATCTGGATTATTATTATAATTATTATTAACAATAACAACAATAATATTTACAGGATGGTGAGATTTTTCCTTATTGGCAGCATATTGTATTGTGAACACATCCATTTACACACTCACATTCAGAGCCATGTTAGCGTAGTCAGTTCAGCTACCTGCATCATGTCATGTCATTTTCTGAACCGCTTATTCCTAATTAGGGTCGCAGGGAGGCTGGCGCCCATATCAGCCGACTCTGGGCAAGGGCAGAGTACACCACGGACAGCTCGCCAGGCCATCGCAGGGCAGACACACACTGACGGCTATGCAGCCTACTCTTGACGAAAATCAGCAATGGTTCTTTTACATTCCACTCACCATAGACAGTGAGAGACATGGCTGGCATTTAACAACTCAGTTAGCTGCACTAGGGGGACAGCAGTGAAAACCCTTCGATAGTGGGGCTTGAACCCCCGACCTTGGGATCAGTAATCCAGCACCTTACCACCAGGCCACCACTGCCCCCTACCTGCATCATATTTTATCAAAGTGTCTGTAGTTTCAGAGGTTTAAATAGTAGATCACATCATAATCATATCTATATTTTTGATGGAAGGCATACAGACATTTTTAGGTATTCAGTTTCCTTCCACAGTATAAAGGCATGCACACTGGGTTAATTGCCTGTTCCAAATTGTCCTTAGGTGTAAATATGTGTGTATGGTTGTGTGTGTGCTGGCCCTGCGACACTCTGGTGAGCTGTTCAGGGTGTGCCCCACCTTCAACCCTGCATCAGCTGACATAGTCTTCAGCCTCCCAGTGACCCTAACAGATTAATCAGCTCTGCAAATGAGTGAGTGAGAGAAATTAGTTACCAGACCTTATGTACAAGCTCCATTGTTTCTTGATATAATATGCATTTACTGGACCAAATCCATTCCAACGATAAATTACTGAAATGGCATATGCAGCAGAAACAAGCCTAAAGAAGATGACACATGGGCTGTCAGTTTCTATTTGGTGCAGTGGAGGATGACCCATCAAGCTGTTTCCTTCATGAGACTAACAATATGTCTCAGTGCCATCTTAATTTGCAGCAAAACAACCAATTATATAAATGAACTGTCAAGACTGAACCTATTGCAAATAATAGATAAATAAATGGTGTTAAAAGGTGTGAATTATGCCTTTACCTGCCTTGTGAAATTAGTTGAATCTTTCACTGAATAATTAGAATATGCGTTCAAATACAGTATCTCGAGAAAATGTGTTGAAGTGAAAGGAAGGGAGAGAGAATTGCAAGTGTTTCTCTGGCAAAGAGCTCATAAACTCTTCCCCGCAGTGATATTTAATAGTTTCATTTATGTCATCTCTTCAGTGTAACTGCAAATGAAACAATCTGTGGCACTGTGCCATGCTGAAACATGCCATGTTTGACCTTAAAATATTACACTCCATTCATTTTTTTACTGTACGAATCATTTCTCTCACTCTATTTTTAATCTCCTCTTTTCTCAGGAACATGGAAGATGTACTTGAATTTCTAGCCTTCTGGTCTCTATAGGCCACCATTAAAAAGCTCTAAGCACAGAGGAGCACTGTTACCAACATGTGATTACAAATTTTGCAGTGTTGTTGTTTTTATTTTAATGGTCACAGCAATGTGACTCATGTATATTTATCTATTTTATCTTTTTAATATTCTAGGGCCACTTACTATTTAAAGTCGGATAAGTTGGTAAGTACTATGATTATGTGTTTGGTCATAGCTTGTTTGTTTGACTTTGTACCCCAGGTTTACAGTGCAGGCAGAATCAAGTCTGATTCGTGAGCTAAATAAAATATTGGCACCAAACACTGTGGCCCTACTCTAATAGTAGACTGTTGTAATCACTCATTATACTGTAGACCTACTCAAACATTATTGATTCCTGGAACCTTGCTCTTCATGATTCTCAGTTACAGCCTTTGTAAACAAATTACTTTCCACTTTCAGAGTGCCTGCTCAGCTGATGACAATGGGATGGAAAACAACACTGATGCAACACTTGCATTATATTTAAACCATTTTGCAGACATCAGGAAATTTATATCCTTTCGCAGTGGCAGCTGGAGCTCTGTCAAACAGGTCAAACACATTTTAGGCCTACATCATAAAATAATTTTCATTATTGCACTGTGTTATTTATATGTAAGTTCTTATGTAGGTGCTGTGAAAGTTCTCAAAACCCAGTTTTGACCAAACACCTTAAGATGGTTTCATTGAAGGCTAACAGTATGTTCTCTTTGCCACAGAACTTCTGGTCAGCTTGCTAACTTCATACCAGGAGAGTTGAAAACAAACAAATAAACAAAAAAACCCCAACAACCACAAAACAAAATAAAGCAAAAAAACAAAAACAAAAACAAAACGAAAAACAAAACAAACAAAACAAAACAAACCCCCAAAACAAAAGACTTATTTTTTTCAGACTTTTAAACCAAATAAACCCTGAGTGCTGATCTCCCCAGCTGTTTAATCCTGAATCTCTCTTGTTGTCGGCCATTATGCAGAGAAGCTAGCAAAATGTACAAAATGAGCAAACCTTACTAAGTTAAAACAAGCAGCTAACTCAGCAATGCTACATGACCTTATTTTTGCAAGGATATGTATTAATGAAAATAGTAGGGTATATTGCTAGCAACAAACTTGAAAAGTTTGCTGCTGCTGTTAATCAAAAAGAGTCTCTAGCCACAGTTCCTCCAATCATCATGCAGCAGTCCAGTGTCCTGACCTCCCATGCTCTACTAATTCCCAGAGATGCTGATCTTCCAAGCTTTCAGGCATTGTCCAATAAACATCTAGCTTTGTTCCGCTGAAAATAGAGTGCCATAGAACCCTAGTGAAGCTGCTTATGCTAAACAAACTTAAAACAAAACTAATTTTTATATTGATTATGAGTAAACTAACTGTGAAACTGGACACATTCTAGAGCTCTCTTTGTAATATTAATATAAAATACAGTACATATTTGAGTAAATTTTCTGTGACTATTTGGATAAGACAGAACTTCCCTTGTAGTCTTAGAGAAGCCACCTCTGATTCTCAGTTACACTTGTGCATGGAAACAGAAGAGTATCGTAATAAACCTTGAAGTATGGAGTATGGTTAAAGCATAACCTCTGACCTCAGTAACTTGTGTTGAGATCCTTTGCCATTTTTATTCCTGAGTATCATTTGCCTACTTTCTGATTTTATCATTTGATGTCTGATCATGTTTTGACTTTTGTCTGCTCTGTTACAGAAACATAGAGGAACCTGACACTGAAGACCTGACCCTACTTATTGATTATTATAATGGCTGTTTTATTGTTTCAATACTTCAGGTATAACTTAAGATAATCAGTGCCTTCATATTTTTATGTATCTGTCCAAACACATTTTAAGTAACATTGATATCACTGCTTTGCTGCAGTTTCCAGCAGGCACATATTCAAATGACTAAACGTATAGGTATGTTTATATTTAACTTACCTGCAGTGTGTATGACATCTGTAAGAAAGCCAATTTTATGAAAATTAGATCAACAAAAGTGAGTTGCCATCGATTTTATGAGGGTTTAGAGGTGCATGTGTTCAGATTGCATTTGCTTTGAAACATCACATTTCACAGGGGTGTAGATGCATGAAAGAAGTTAGCAGCAGCAGCTAATATAATATCTAGAATTATATGACTCCTAAATCCCAGAAGCACACTGCTCTCATGGAACTCCAACATAAGTCATCAATATCAAATATCAAACAAAGGCTGCCATGTGAGAGGATGATGGCAATCAGGAAAACATGATACCACAATTATCATTAAGGCAGGTTTACACAATCTATCAAAAAAATAAATAAATAATGTAGTTATGCATATGTCTTAAGAGAACAGCGTCTAAGTTGTGTTTTATCATTCAACCTTTTTATTTTTATTTATTTAAAAAAATATAGTTTTTTTTTACAAATGCTTTTCTTTAAAATTAATCCTCAAATAATTCAATTGAGATAAAAAAGAAACACAAGGGTTTTAAAATTGTATGTATGTATGTATGTATGTATGTATGTATGTATGTATGTATGTATGTATGTATGTATGTATCTATCTATCTATCTCTCTATCTATCTATCTATTTATTTATTTTTTAAACTGTCCTGTCCAGCGTCATAGCAAGCAGAATGTCAGTCTGGTTGCTGTGTTGTGCCGAACAATTTTGCTTTTCCAAGGGGAGGTTTATGGGTATAAGACTCCCCTTGATAATCTGATTCATTTATTTCTTTACTGTTGATTTGTGTTATGGAATCTATGTAATCTTGCTGGACTTGTCTGGAGGGGACAGAACAAGAAAGAAGACAGCGAACAGAAGCAAAAGGGAAAGTAAAAAGAAGAAAGAGAAGACAAAAACACTATAGATATAAAGCAACGACCATTCAAACCAAACTGTCACAAGACATTAAACTGCTACATTTGTACATAAATACACCAGCAAATTTCCTGTGGCTTTTACAGAAAAACAGAGCTGACAGCAATCAAGAGTTTGCTAAATAATAACAAAATCAAAAGAGACATATTACAAACGTATCATAACATCCACCAAAGTAACGAATATCAGTCACAGAGAGAGACGAAAGAAAAATAAATAAACACACAAATAAATAAATAAATAAAAGAGGACAATTTTTTATATGTATATATATACATACACACACATACATACCCATACACATAAATATACATACATGTATACATACATACATACATAAACATACATACGCATACGCATACACATACATACGTACATATACACATACTCCTATATATACACACACACACATATACTTATAAACACACACACACACACACACACACACACACACACAAAAATTAATAAATAATTAGAAAAAAATATATATAAAAAAGAAAAGACAACGTAGTGACCGTGCAAGCATGCAAAACATGTGGAACAAGTGAGTGGTCAGCGGTAAGTTGCAAGCAAGACTGTGCAAACGCTACCACACCTCCACAGAAGCCAGACTCAGACCAGGGCAGCTCAGAGACCCGGGCCACCAGAGAACCGTTTAATCCTAATTGGGGTCATGGGGAGGCTGGTGCCCATCTCAGGTGACTCTGGGCGAGGGAAAAGTACACCCTGGACAGCTTGCCAAGCCATCGCAGGGCAGAAACACACTGACGGCTATGCAGCCTACTCTTTTCAAAAGTCAGCAATGATTCACATGCCTCTCATCATAGACAGTGAGAGACCTGGCTGGCCTATGATAACCCAGTTAGCTGCACTTGGGGGACTGTAGTGACAACCTGTTGATAGTGGGGCTTGAACCCTTGCCCTTGGGATGAGTAGCCCAACACCCTACCATCAGGCCACCACTGCCCTTACCTGTTTTCAGTGCTTACTTTAAAAACTAGTTTTTTACCTGTTGACCTTGGCTCATTTTCTCAAGAACATACAAAAGAGCACATTTTTAGGAACTTCACACCGTAAGCCCCCAAACCCGATCAAGTCTTTCTTTGAACTTTTCATCTCAGAAGCTATGCAGAAAAAAAAAATTCTAGATTTTAAATTCACTAATTTGGAGGAATGGTGTGGTAATTAGAGATGGACCAAACCCAATGATGTGCATAATTTGGCTTATTACACTTTCTGAAGTTTTTATGATCCAAAGAGGAATCCACAGAATCCCTGTGGGATGCAGACAAATTTTCTGTGCAACAATGTTTCTGAAAAACTTCCACATTGTTTCCAGGATTATCTGCTTTGATAACAGAGATGACAGACCAGCTCAGCGGCAGAGAGACGAGCAACAAAACAAAGTGCTGTAACGTGTGTGGATTCAAGACGGACCGGAAGACCCAGTGTTCATGCTTAAAGTGCAAGAAATACATATGCAATACACACAGTAAAACTTAACCTCTCGTGTTTTGTATTGCCTGCCATGAATAGGTTATTTCTTCAGTGGGGATCATGTTGTGTAAACTGACCTGAATGTGTTCAATTTCTAATTATGTTCAGAGAAATGAACATAAATATTGAAGAAATACCTTGTTTCATTTTTGTTTTTTTACCTCTCATATCTTGATTATATTCTTTATAAATGACAAAAAACTAATAGCACTTTTATTCTTAAATGTGGTCTACAAGAGGAAATTGCAAATATTTACCATATATGCTGTCTATATTGCATATATGTGGAATAAAGTAAACATCTGTTTAGTATTTTTACAAAAGTTTTATGGCTGTAATGATTAAAAACTCCAATAATGCCGTGGGTCCACCAGACCTCAGACCATTACCTGAGTAACAAAACCATGAAAACAAGTCATAATGGTGAGAAAGGTGATTCTTAGCATCAGCCAGATCAAAAAGCAAAATCTTCAGCTCACAGGCAGAGGGGTAAAAAGGTACAGATGACTAAAATCTATGGGATGAAATATCTGTTTAATGGGATACTGCATCACCGGGAGACAACAATAAAACAGGACTAGTATTGTTCAGTGATGAGCTTACTGAGTTATATTGGTTATATTGGCTGTAGTAAGTCACTTAAAAGTTATAATAAGACTACTGCTACATTCTGTAGTGATTATTGAGTGTTAGGAGTAAATTAGTGCACAGTTTGCGCTTCACACCACCCACATAAGTTTCCCTCGACCTTCCTGCAAAGACTATTGGACATGTGGGTGGCTGTGTGTGTTGTCACTGTTTTGAAGCAGTTGTTAGCATTAAAATTTTTTATATATATATATATATATATGTATATGTATATGTATGAATACATGAATGAATATTTATATATACATATAGCATTTATTTATTTTTTTAATGATAACAACTGCTTGAAAACAGACAAACACACACACAATTTTCTGCAGAAAAAATCTTGGCCGTGTAGCTCACACGAAACGGAATAAACTAAATCATATAGCATTGTCAAATACAGTATGAGGCAGAGTTTAGCACATTTATCTAAATGCTGATATGCCTACTGACAAAGTAAACAGTCTTTAAATAAAGTTGTAGAGCACATTTTGAAAGCTGCCAGAACAGAACAGAAATGGATCCTCATTTGGGTGGCTTGAGGCGGATATGAACCATTGATTTTGTTTTCAACAGTCATTTTTCTGGTAACTTCACAGTGTGCTGGGAGTGATTATCATGCTGGAGGGTACACATGAGGTCCTACCGGGGCAATCAAAATTTCAATGACAATGCCATAATTTGTACTTTATATTACTGCTTTCATCTCAACAATGTTTCTGAACTGAATGACAAGAAAACTGTTCTAATCCTAAAAGCATATTAAACAAGTATATATACATATGAATTGTGTGCGTGCAATCACACTAGGAAGGATGCATAATGCCAATAAGTATAGCCCATTCATGAATGTTCACTATTACAGTAGATTGATTGATTGATTAATTGACTGATTGATTTATTATTTAATACACTAATGTATTCATTTTATAATCCACTTAATCCTAATTCGGTCCATGGGGTGGCTGGCACCCATCTCAGCCGACTTTGGGCGAAGGCGGGGTACTCCCTGAACAGCTCGTCAGACCATCACAGGGCTAACACACAAACAACCATTTACACTCAAACCTAGGGGCGATTTGAAACAACCAATTAGCCTACTGTGCATGTTTTACTACTGTACCCAAAGTAAATACCCGCAAGCACAGGGAGAATATTCATTCATTCATTTATTTATTTATTTATTTATTTATTTATTTATTTATTTACTTCATGCAGTATATTTACAAAAATAGCATTTCATTTATAAATTAGAAGAATGCTATTAATAATAAAATCATTCAAATCTGATTAGGATTGTAGTCTGGTTTAGGGTGTGATTAGAGCACACTACTTGTTCAGAAATATACATGGGTTGTTTTCTTGTTGACCTTTAATTTCAAATCCTGTTAACTACAATTTCTAAAGGTATCACAGGCTAATATGAATTGCTTTGAATTCATGGCTCGGCATGAGCTGAAGAGAGTCCATGAATAAATCTCAGAAAATCATAATGCAGGAATAAACAAAAAGATTGAACAGAAATTTATTCATTTATAGAGTAAAAAATATAAATGATTAAAAAAAAGAGACACAAAATATCTCTTATACATCTTTATTAACTTTTCTGCTTTTTAACTATCTTTGCTACTTGATATTTCATCATGTCAGAGTAGCAGTGCTGGCTTTGCAGGAGTAAGAAACAGTAAATGAGGAAAGTAAAAGAAGGCTACTTAAGCAACATGGCCTCAGAGGAGGTCAGTATAGGCTGGTACCTAAGAGTGTGATGTGATTTGCAATCACTCACACACACACACACACACACACACACACACACACACACACACACACACACACACACACAGTCTCAATTAAACTGCTTCAGCTCCTCTGGGCAGCAGGAAAAAATGCACAGGTTAGCAAAACTGCAAAACAGCTTTTTTCTACATTGATGCAAATAACAATCAATCCATGATAAATCTATAATTGAGCAGCATAAAGAAGGATAATTTCAACATAAACTCAGAGAGCAGAGAATCACTACAACAGAGATTTCTTAGGCAAGACACTTCCATTTATAATACTGAGGCACAGGGAGCATACTTTTAACTCCACATTGTCTTAAACAAAACCCACACACAATAGTTCATCCAAAACTGTTAAACAGGATTTGATTTTTCATAGTCCCATAGTACAGCAATTTAGTGTATATGCATGGATGACTCAGTGGAATTAATTAACTAAGTTATTATCTCAGTAGAGAGTTTTTCCTAAACTGGCACAATATTCATGAACTCAGACACAAACTCCTCACAAGGCAATTTAAAAGTGAAGAACATATGTAGGGAGAGGACAGAGGGAATTCTGAGATGAAAGTTATTCTGGAAAATCAAACAGGCTTTGACCAGCCTAACCATGAGGAACCTGTGGATGAAGAAGAGAAAATGCATGTTTTAATCATTAGCAAACGCATTTGATATACAGCATATTGTGCTGAATGGGAAGGGTGGTGCAGAGTGATAATGAAATATACAATTGTCTAAATTGTAAACACTAGACAAAGCAGGAACAAATATTTTTAAAAAGTAATTAAAACTATAATGAATTCTAAAAGTTAGATTGCAAACCAACATTTAATACAATCCCTATTTATTTGCTAATGTCTCTGACTCACAAGCAAGACCACAAGTCACAAACATTTTCTACTAAACTGGAATAAGCTAGTTTTGATTATGTACTGTGTCACTGTCAGTGCAGCGTGACTTTCTGTTTTCACATCATCAGTAACAATGACAGACGCAGTCCCAGAGGCTGCCATGACTACTTTTCTTGATAATCTATTCTAATTTAGGCAGAGCAAAATCTGATGACCTTTTGAAAGTTATTTCTTAGCCATTCACTCCACGTCAAAATATAAGAAAAATATAAATATGTTTTAAAGTGGGCCATATTCTGTTATAGGCTGCTAAGCTTCTTAAAATGCTACCTGAAAGGGATGCTATGCTAAGAACTACACATTAATATCACCTGTGATATTCCACTCTAAAATGCACTTAAAGGTCATTTTAGAAGTGTGTATAAAATAAACATTATATTTGTGACCCATCACAACCAGTCAGGTATTAAGTCACATTTTGGACTATAAATTATGCATATTTCCATGTTCCTGACTCAGTAAGCTCCATTTTGGTACAAAATCACTGATACTATCAGTTATTTTTTATATTTATGCAGATTTCTAGAATAAAAACTATGAAAAGGTTGATGTACAACTCTCTTGTCAACAGTGTATGAAAAAACTAATGTACGAAAAAGTACTAGAATGGGGGTAATAATTACAATCCTTTTAATTTCTATAGATAACTGCCACTGATAAAAAGAAGAGTTGGCGTGGTCAGGAGTTATAAAGGCAGTGATGGCCACAAAACTGACTATGGCAAAATTTAGCTTCTTGCACGCTATCTGGGTCGATTTCTTTGTTTTCTTTGCAGGTTTATTTCTGACAACTATTTCATTTCTTTTTTGGGCTACAGCTTTTTTCTTTCTCATAGCTCAAAACTGGCCCATGCAACCTAACACCAGATATGATGTGATCATCTCTGTGTGGAGCTTGCATGTTCTCTCTGTGCTTATGTAGGTGCCCTCCAGGTTTCCACCCAGAGTCCAAGGACATGCAGATTAGGCTAACTGGCTGTTGCTAATTGCCCCTAAGTGTGGATGTGAGTGTGAATGCTTGTGTGTATGTTGCCCCTGCAATGCTTTGGTGAGCTGTTCTGGGTGCACCCTGCTTTTGGCCAGTGTTGGCTGAGACAGGCTCCAGCCTGCCCGCAAACCTAATGAGCTTAGGCAGTTCTGCAACTGAGTGGATGAGAGCTGGGTAACTTTATTGTACAACTTCTTAACAAAAAACAATACACCCATCTCTTTGTTTTGCTAAATAACTTACAAATTTATGACCATTCGGCTCTCCTCATTTGTTTTTTTTTTTGTGTTGTATCTTGCAGTACAAATTTGAAAATATGTTTCAAATATGAAATAATATAAAGTTACATCAGATGTAGATAATTTCTTTATGGTTTTTAAAGATTTTAAGACATTTCTATTGTGTTTTACTTACGCATACCTATGTTTTAGCCCATACCAAGACACTGGTTCTCCTGAATATAAATCTTTATAAATCTATAAATATAAAACAATTTATCTAAGTAAAGTAAAAACCAAACCAACACAAAAAAGATTCTGTGGCCTTCAGAAAAAAAAGTAAAAAATGTTTCTGTTATTTTCGTTAAACATTAAAAGGTAGATCTGCATACCTATTAGCTATAGTTTTGAAATGAAAGTATTTTCATCATTTTAATCTTTACAATGCAATTTGTTTATTGTTTTTTTTTAATAAAAGTAAAATTTTTAAACATGGTATGTATATAATTATATGTTTACATTTAACACAGTATTGTTGATAATATTAGGTGCTTTGTGCTATTTGGCATCCTATTTTTATAAACAATATGCCATGCATATTAACTATGTTAAAGTATGCTTTTTTTTCCACACCCACATATTTTTCTGTAATAACCACCTCTCATCACACCATGTTTATGTGTTCAGTCTCAGAAATCTCATACCAAAAACAGTATGTTGCAAGTCTCAGTGGATATGAAGCTTAGAAATTTACTAGATGTTGTTTCAACTTGCTTAACTAAAATACAGCTGAATATAAAATGTGCTACTATTTCAATACAGGAAGTATATGCATCCAGAACTAACAGAAATGGTTCCTGCCTTATGTGTCTTTTTCTGGTAGAGTATACAGTAAAAATAAGTTGCATGATGTACTGTCTATGGTATTGGCAAGCACTGTGTGCATAATATAGAGTACACTATGCTGCTTTAAATATATCACTAGGACACAGTAGAGTTTATTTCAGTGAAACGATTTCATAAACAAATTTCTGTTCTCTTTCTGTGTAGGCGGTAATAGGCAAGAGTGGCATATTTGGCAGTCTCTAGGCAATTACAGACTGGGAACCAATCATGTTTGATTACAAGCCAATGGAGATCTTACAAAGTGCATGCTTGCATGTACAGTCCTGGGCTGATTTTCACTCTGAATCTGCACAAGCACATTTAAATGACTCTAAGAGAAAAGAAAAAAAGCATAGTGTGTGCATGTGCAGAGTCAGGGGAAGCATCACCATACTGGATAAGCTTTCTGTGCTGCTGAACAGCTTTCTGGTGGGACCATAGAGGTAGCCGTTGCCTTGGAAACCAGCCAGTAAGGAAGCTGATGGCAACTGGCCAATTATACACTGTATATCACACCCACAAAGCAAATGGAAATGAACACAGGAAATGTCAGTCCACCACTTCTGATTCCTTGGCAACTGTTTAATGATGAAAACTGTTGATGATACTGAGTATCATCAACATATATATATATATATATATATATATATATATATATATATATATATATATATATATTACACATTTTCTATAAGCATAGATAATTTAATATATTATAATCTCGTAATGTTATATGTAAATAGTCTGTACTTGTGCTACTTTGTGCTACTTGGCAATCATGTGTGGTTACATGCTTGGTGAAATAAGGTGATTCTGATAAAAGCTCAGTAAACACATTAATTTTTTTTACATTATGACATGTAATATTTTCTTTCATTTTATTTTCTGAACTGCTTTATCAGTTATTAGGGTTGCAGGAAGGCTAGAGCCCATCCCAGACCACTGCAAGGCCCACACAGACGCACACTCACACCTAAGAGCAATCTCTGGACTGTGGGAGGAAACCGGAGTACCTGGAGAAAACCCAGGAAAGCATGGGGAGAACATGCAAGCTCCACACAAAAACAATTTCTGGGCACAATGCTCAAGCCCAAGACCTTCTTCCTGCAAGATTGAAGTATTAACCACTATACCATTGTGCCACCTGACATCTGATATCGAAAACCAATAATGCTTACTTTTCTAATCAAAATATAATAATTTATTTGGTAAAGTAAACCTTATGGGTGATCTCAAACAACATTTACACTGTTTATACTTGCAATTCCCTGCAGTGGCCATGGCTCTGGAAATTTCCATAACTAATAACAGCATAGTGCTTACTCCCAGTACAACCACTGCTGTCTATTGAGGATTAGCTGATAGCCAGCAAATAAACCTTTGTCAGATGTCTTCTGATCACCCCAGCAGTGAGATTTCTCTTTCAGGCCTTGTATTTCCTTTGCTTTAGGAGTGTCTTGTAATGGGCTTTGCTAAATCTCCAAAGTTCACACTTGACAACGGAGTGATCTTCCAGAATATTCCATCTGGATTTGAGGACTTTACGAGATTAAGTGTTCCCTCACAGCTTCTGGTTTCTTCAGTCAGGCACTTATTTTTGCTCTATTGTTTAACCTGACCTGGAAGCAGGAGGTACAACTCATTACTTTCTCGGTTTTTATTCTGTTGTGCCCCCACAGTAAAAAAGACATGCACATTAGGCTAATTTGCAGTTTCAATCTGGCTCCAGGTGTGAATGTGAGTGTGAATGGTTTTGTGTGTGTTGACCCTGCAATGGTCTGGTGAGCTCTTCAGGGTGCACCCCACCTTTGCTCAGTGTTGGCTGAGATAGACTCCAGCCTTCCAGCGATCCCAACCCTAAGGTAAAAAAAAAAAAGTAAAAACACAACAAAATAATTTGTACAAACATGTTAAAATGATGCGGTAGAGTAATGGTCCTAGCCTATTCCTCTAATCCCTTGTGTTGCTTGTTGGAAAAAAGTGCAATTTTCATTTAAACTTCCTTAGTAGGCCAAAGCTTTCCCAGTGAATTATTTTGCACATACCATATGTTACGGCACATTGATACTGGATCAAACAGATTCTGATGCTTCCCATATGTGTAATACTCTTTAACAAAATATTTGTCATTTTATGAATTGATGAAGAGATTAAAGTCCTTGTTTAATGAGCACATGCTACCCAGTGTAGAGTGCACAACACATTCTATACATAATACATCAATGTATATAACTACACCCCACACATCAAAATAAATTTATTGACAGGTCTATAGAATTTAGATAACCTGTAGATGAGATTCTGGTAGATGGATATGTCGACTGTGTATATAGGTCCTGTCTGATACCTCATGGAATACAATTATTATTTTCATTTACATTTTGATACCTTGCTAACGCACCCAATCTTTATAAGCCCGGCAGCAACAAATTAAGCACGAATCTACCACCATACATATTACTATCGATTAAGTGCCGTGCACATGTTGTATGCGTATGTTAGATGTGATTATCAGAGAACAATGTTTAATGTTGGGGGAACTTCCTAATGTTTGCACTATAATAATGTAAAATTGATCCCAAAATCTGGCCTGCAAAATTTAGAAAATGTCACATTAGGCAGCCACATACCTTACTTACCATAAAAACAGTAAGTTAAGGATTAATAACATCATTATTAAGAGCATCTCAAAATCATTAATAAAAGTGAAAGAATGACATAGCTCGTGATAACAAGGCAAGTTGGTTAGCTAGGAAGTACCTCATGCAGCTGTTCTCTGAACAAGACATTCATAAGTCATTCAACTAATTAAATATACAGGAGGTGTGTATAATTCATATTCATGACATATGATTTTGGCTCAAAACTGAATATTGGAAAAGTAATAATTTACTTTAAATTGAATGAATAAATGTTATGTATAATAGATATTAAAAGATTTGTCACCAAATGCCCTGAATGGAGCATAATTTGTGCAGATGTGAACAATTATTAGGGAAATAATGACCAGCTACAGCTGCTCAGGGTGATAACGAGTCTGCTGTTGGGCAATGTAATGAGTTAATAATTTAGGAATAAGAAAAAAAAATGGTTATTAAATTTTCATTCAAATGTAATGTATCCAGTAAATTGTGAAGTAGTTGGCTGTGAACAGACCATAATATACAATAAAATGCTGTTGATATTTAAGCATAAACTAGCAAGTCTTACATTAACCTGGCTATAATAATTTAAAAATAGTGAATTGAAAATCCTTTAAGAGCTCCTGAATCTGAAATCAGGTGACATTGAATTACATTGTACACTGTGGCTGCAAACCATTTGTCAAATTTACTTTCACCTTTCAATGCTTGATACTTTCTTACATTTGTGTAATTAAAAAAAAATCACTTCTACCCTGTTATATTTTTCTCCTGTTGTCATTTTATAAATTTATGAAGGGATTGATGCTCTTGTTTAATGAACACTTACTACCCAGCATTGAGTTGTTAGAGAGATCTATTCATACAGTGGAGGCTATAAAAAAGAAAAGAAATTTAGGCAGAGACACCAGTTTTGAATGCAGTATTTGCATTTACCCCTAGGTGTGAATCTGAGTGTAAATGGGTGTGTTTCTGTGTCGGCCCCATGATGGTGTAGCAAAATGTTCAGGGTGTATCTTGGCTTTGCCCAAAATCAGCTGGGATGGGTTCCAAATTCCCTGTGGCCCTAAATGAGGGTAAAGCAGTTTAAAAAATAAAATGAAATTAACTGAGATCTCAAATTTCAGTGTCTAAGCACTTGTGATTTTTTTTAAATAAACACTACAAGGAGAAATGCTTCAGTTAGGAATAGAGGACCAAGGTGTCTCAATAACATGTGGTTGGCAATAAACTGCCCAGTGGCACTCTACAGGAAAACAGCTGAGGGCTGTAGATCAGTGCTGGGAGTGGATGTGTCTGAGATTTACAGCAGTCAAGTCCTTCGTTCATGTAGGGCGAGTGGTAATGTGCTGAGCGTTGAAGGACTGAGGAACATAAATTTAATCAGACAGTTTTCTGGGTGACAATGAAGAAGAACACAGTCACCTATAGCAGAAAAACCAATACAAATAGAAAAACAGGCATTTATAGACTCAGTTTTGGTATACAGTACCTTTAAAAGAGACACACAGAACAAATGCAAGAAATATAACAGTCTTGCCACATTTCATTGTGTATTACATAATAGTGTATCCTGCTCTCATACAAAGCAAACATACCAGGATATATAGTAGTGTTTCTATACTGATCACACATTTTTTGATATCGTTATCACTAATTAGCTTGTTGTACTATAATACCACTACACTTTTAGCTTTACAATGCTAGAATAAAGTAAAAGTAATATGGTTTGAGAGACATTGGATCTATGCCCTTTTAATAATCACAAAATACATTCTAAACAGTTGAATCAGATGATAGGATAAGAGGAATACCTATCAGGGTAACTGGCAGAAAAACCTACAACAACATCAAATAAACTGCTTTTGGAATATCTGGCAAGGACTGTTCAGCATACCACAACAATCTCTTATATTATTCCCTGTCTGGACTATAGAAGTGTTAAGAAAAAAATATTTCCCATGAAAAAAAAGAAAAAAAGAAAAAACAACAACCATAAAACAACAACAATAACAACAACAACAAAAAAATTTAATAAAATAAAATAATAATATAAAATAAAAAAATCAGTCCAAAACTGTGTGGCAAAGGTTTGTTTAAAATAGTATTACTTAACAGGTGTACACATGTCTGCAACCAATTGTTTTTTTGTTTTCATATAAAATACTTATTTAAAAAATTTTAAAAGGTAAATGGAAAAAGACATGAATTGATTTAACTTTAGTTCAAGCACTTCAGACAAAATACACAGGATAAGTGATATGGATAATGAATGAATGAATGAATGAATGTCCAAGCAATATTACATAATTAATTTTATGTAAGACCAATTACTTGCCCTTTTTAGAATTACTAAGATTTGCAAGTAGACACAGCATGCCACCACTGGGTACCTGATGAACATAAAAATTTGTAAAGCAAATAAAAAATATTGTAAAATAGTCAGTCCAGATACTGTAATAATAATTGTATAAAAGGTAATTCTGCTATTTGCTTTTAACATCTTTTCCTTAGTATAATCCCTAACATGGTTTTAGATCTCAAGTAGAAAGTACCAACTACATTCATTTCCTGAACTACTTAATCCTACTGGAGTCACAGGGAAGCTGGGGCGTATTAGTCGATTCTGAGATTCTATGTGTACACCCTGAAGAGCTCATCAATACATCGTAGGGCCAACACACACTCACACACACACAGACACACACACACACACACACACACACACATTGACACTCACAACCACACCTGAGGCAATTTGGACAGCCAGTTATGTAGCTTAATGTACATGTATGTAGATTGTGGGAGGCAACTGGAGTACCTGGAAGAAACGTGCATGTGCTAACCCCGACGTCATGCATGCATGCATCAACAGTAACTGAAAACAATGAACAAAAAGCTGCTGAAAATGAAAAGGTGTAGGTAAAATTATAGTCAGATATTTTTAATTAGTGTGATGACAGGTGTCAATGGCTGCCCTGATTAATTAAAAAAAGAGGGTCTATCAAAGATCTTTCATCTTTAATGAAACAATAAATTCTAAATTATAGCAACAAATTTTAGAGGAAAATATACAGATATCTCTCAGTGAACTGAATCTAAAGGAAAAGTGGGTCACAAAACAAAACAATGATTCTAAGCACACAAGGCAATCTTCCAAAGGATAGTTAAAGAATAAAATAAATTTGAATTCCTGAGCTTAATCCAAAAGCAACGCTGTACAAGCAGTTTATGTGAAGTTGCCCACTGGGATCCTAGAGCTAAAGCTGTGGTGGAATGAGCTAAAATTTCTCTAAGTTGCTGTGCAGGACTGAACAAAAGTTAATAAAGTTTATTCATTGTTTGCAGTTACAGTTAAAAGTTGGACAGAAAATACTTTTGCTACTCATACATTTGCCTCCAGACATTTATGTTATTTGGGGGGGAAAAAATTATTTTATTTTCATTTATATTTATCCAAAAATATAGAAAATTCTAAAAAGACTGACAAACAGTGGAGCACCATTTATTATGAGCTGTCTAAAATTCAGTTACTTGGCTCTTTTCATCTACTAGTACTACCCATAGATGTATTATCTCTATCACTTTTCTGGCAGGGTCCCAGGAGAGCCTGGTGTCAATCCCAGCTGAATTCTGGTGAGGGGCAGGGTATACCCTGAAGAGGCTGACAGTCTATTAAAGGACTAACACAGAGACAAGCAACTATTCAATCCCTCATTCATGCCTATGGGCAATTGAGAGTAACCAGCTGACCTCATGTGCATTTCTTTGGGCTGTGGGAGAAAACCAGTGCATGCACAGGTAGACTTTCTCTGCTCAGAAAGGCCTTAGCCAGCTGCAAGATTTGAGCCCAGAACTTTTTTCCTGTGAGGCAACAGTACTAATCACTGAGCTACTATTTTGCTGAGTCATATTACAATCATATCACTTATTATTTCAGTTTATCATCTGATGTTGGAGTGAATGCAAATCAGCAGATAACTGCCTAAAGTTTCTGACTATCACTCATGCAGGCATATTAGAAAGTGGTTCTGTTCCAGCATCAGTGCCTTCCTCATTTTCTTTATTCAGCTTTTTCACTCAAAAGCACATTTCATGGCACAAAACTCCATGGAAGCTAAACAGAGGCAAGTATTTTTCTCACTGGGGATGGTACATCTTCAAATGAGCCATTGAAAATATCCAACCATACCATGGTGGATATATGGTTCCACTATATACTTGCTCACTGGAGAAGTAGAGAGAGCCACCCAATTTTAGAACTTGCTAACGAACACAAACAGAATTACGAATCATTAGCAACCAGCAGTATTTACTAGCCTGCAGTCTGAACATGGTACTGTATTTAAGTCCTGACAAAATAGAGAGTATTCTTATAAACTGCCAAAGGTTTTCTTATCATACTGTGGTCTTAATGTGATGAAGCACATTAGAAGTTGCATGGAAGAAGCTCAAATTATATTGGTATTTATACCAGTAAAACTATCAAGTGTATTTTGAGAAATACAACGGTTAAATGATTAAATGGTTCACCACAGTTCAGCAAACTTAAAGCTACCAAGACATGTAGCATTGGCGACTTTCAAACACTCATTTTGACAGTATTTATTCTTTCTGGATAGGACTCTAGGGCGTATCAACAGGGCATATCTTGACTTGGAATCTTTGTCCACTTTTTCTTGCAAAAGCGCTCTAAATTGGTCAGATTGAGAGGACATCTCCTGTGCTTAGCCTTTTTCAGGCCTTTGCCAACACATTTCATAAATTAGATTCCAATCAGGGCCCTGGTTGGCTACTCCAAAATTTTTATCTTCTTCTGGTGAAGCCATTCCTTTTTTGATTATTATTATTATTGAATATGATTTGGGTCATTATCATTGCTGAAACATGAAATTCCTCTTCATCATCATCATAAGTTTTAGCAGAGATCAAAGAAGGGTTTGTATCAAAATTAAACAGTATTTGGAACTATTAACAATCATCTCCAACTTGACTTAAGCTTCAGTTCCAGCTGTGGCCAACTGAAATGATACACACTTTATTTTGGGGACAATTAAAAAAGCTACCTCAAATCCTCTCGATTTGTCACACATCACAATGCCACAGATGTCACTAGTCGACAGGAGAAGGCAATTGGCATGTTGCAAGATGGCATATTAATCTGACAAACCTCTACAGCTGTGACTTACTATTGTTTTTCCTTACTCTCGGCTACATCGGTGTGGCGCCAAAGCCAATTGACTGCATGTCCATTTGTGTTCCTGTCCCATAGGAATGTACATGATCTCCACACAGTCCTCACAGAGAAATAGGACAACATTGACCCCTCTGTCTGTCAGCAGCTGGCATTTTGGTAGACAAAGGGTCTGCAGTTTGTTGCATAGTGGTGATTTCATATGCATTATATTTTACATTAAACGTTTACATTGTTAACAAGTATCTAATTTTTTGAAAAATCATACATGCTTTGTTAAAGTTACCATAAAGTTATCTTTGGAACCAGTTGTATATGTTTTTTTTAACAACCAAAAAGGTACAGGTGCAATTGTTATAAGTCTTGGAACTCTTTTGGTACAATAAAGAAACATATTTTCTAAGAATGCATATATAGACAAATCCCAAGGCCACTTCAGGTTACTTTGCCAGAACAGTTACATTTACCATAATTACAGATATGCTAAATCTGTCACACCAACTGCACAGATGTAGAAGTAACTGTTAACAGCTTTTCGTTTACCTATAATCTTGCTCAGTGTTAATTCTTTGCAAAGACTGTTTAAACCTCCATGTGTTTCAGATTTTGTCTCTGTCTCTCTGGGCATCACTAATAACCAGAACATCCTGAAACATAACTATGGGGGTTTTCAGTGATGCTGGTGTAATGTTTCAGCATATTTTCTCATGATCTTAATGTAAGCCTGAGTGCAGCTGAACTGTGCAGGAGCCCACTATTTCTAAGCAGACCAGCTGAACCGTGTCCAAGCATAGCACTCAGTAATCACAAACAACTGTTTGACAAACAAACCTGACTTTGGGGGTCAAACATGCTTGAGGATGGTGCAGGTCTTCTAAAGTGATATATTTTTATGCAGTATTAAGTGGCTTTGAGACATAATATGTACGTGTCTTTGATATTTGTTTTTCCCTATACACATATGATAAATGCCAATTTTTTTTGTGTTTGTTTAGTTTAGTTAGTTTAGTTTTTTTTTTTGCAATTTTTTTTTGCAATTTTTTTTGCATTCTTTTATCATCTGGGAGTAAACTACTGTATAAATAAATTTAAAAATGACTTATTTTTTATGTCATAAGAAATGGTCATCCTGAAGTGGGTGTAAGATCACAGCCGAAGGCAGACTGCCAAGCTCTATGTAACTGTTCCTTGACACATTAAAAGTTGGTGACAGCGGGAGCTTTTCACTATCAAGACCCAAGTGAGATTCTCTGAAGTGTGACTCAAGCACCAGGGGGAGAAACTGCTCAGCATGAGCCCAGGGATTGTCAGAAAGCCTTGAAAATAACACCAAGAAAACAGAGTAAGCATGCAAAGAAAAAATAGCAGATGACAAGTAATCCTTGACTTTTCTTTTTACACTCCTCCAATACTTCCTTGACTGATCTGTTTGTGCGGACATAAATACTCATGGAAAAGTCTCGTATAAGCGCGAAGAGTGACTAAAGATAATCGTAACTTGTTTTACAGGTAAAATATCCATCTAGCATGCTCAAAGTACACATGGCAAAACTCTAGTCATTATAATGTGACTCAAGCTGTTTCAGGCCATGAGAAGACTTTTGCAAAGCAAATCTTAATAACATAACCAACAGTTAAATAATTAAATATGCAAAAGGTTTTTTTTTTTCCCCTGTACTTTTTTATTACTGAATTCCTTACATATTTGTAATTATTTGTGTTACAGTGTCATACATTTTCTTTCAAGCAGCTGAAAGTGTATACCAAGTAATATCATGAGAGTCCTTGATAATGTTAACTCTGAGCAGTAGGAGTATTGTAGATGAGCAGGAATGGGCACATGCTTAGGGAGAAAAAAAATCATTCAAATATTCTTCAATGCTTTTATTTAATTTTACACCTATTCCTTCTCAAATCTTGTCAAATGCTCCTCACTGGAATTTTTTAGTATGTTGATGGGTCATTACAAGCCACAAAAACTGCATTTAATTTTGTTATAGATTCTAGAAATCCCTTTTTTAAAAATTCTAGAGGACCATTTTTTAAAAGTTCACTAATTGGTGTTTTGATGATAATGGAGAGCACTGACTAATAGGTCAGTTCAAAATATCTCGTGTACAAATTGGTTGCTCTCTGGTGATTGTGAAGCCTACTGTGTACAATTAATAATTTTCATGCTTATGAAATGCTTTTGTGTACAGAGTACTCTATCAGCATAATATATTTAACAAATAATGCCTCTACTCTATAAAATATACTGTTATAAAAATAGGAAGTGATAACCATGGATGGCACGGTGGTGTAATGGTTAGCACGTCTACCTCACAGCATGAAAGTCCTGGGTTTAAGACCACTCATCAACTACAATAACATTTTATTAGGTCAAACATTAAATAACATTCATGCTCCTGAAACATAATTCTTGTGAAAGGCTAGAATGACTTAAACACATTTTAGCAGCAAACTTCAATCTTTTAGGGGAAGAGATAGCTGAGCACTTGGACCGCATCCATGTCCTTGAGCTGTGGCCTCCATGAATGTTTTAAAAATACTTTATTATTTCCACAAAGGAATAAATCCAGAAGGGGATGAGGCTCTGGATTTAACCCATCCATAGGTGCCATAGTGGCTTGGTGGTTAGCATGTCTGCCTCACAGCAAGAAGGTCCTGGGTTTGAGTGCTGGGTGTGGTGAAGGCGATTCTGTGCGGAGTTTGCATGTCCTGTGGATTTAATCCAGGTACTTTGGTTTCCTCCCACAGTCCAAAAACATGAACATTAGACTAGCTTGCTGTTCCAGTTTGACCTAGGTTTGAATGTTAGCCCTGTGATGCACTAGCGATCTGTTTATGGTGCATCTGTTTTGTTTGTTTTTTTTTGTTTTTTTTTACACAAAGGTTGCTAAAATAGGTTCCAGCCCCCACGGGCCCTGAGTAGGATTAAGCAGCTCAGCAAATAAATGAATTTAAACCATCCAAACCATTAAACACACACAAGTGAGCAAACACACACCCAGAACAGTGGACAGCCCCAGTGCAGCATCCAGGGAGCAGTTGGGAGTTAGGTGCTTTACTCAAGGGCACTTCAAGCTTGAATGTAGAGTTGAAAGTGTTGTTTAATCCCCCTTACTTTTTTCCTGCTGGTTTAGGGAATCAAACCAATGACCTTTTGGTCCCAAGGCGGTTTCTGTAATCTTTAGGCCATAACTGCTTTTATAACTTGATGCAGCTTGGAACAAAGAGGCCGTCATTACAAAGTCATTAACAGTGTGGATCACCACCCACTGTTAGCCATTCAATCCCTCCTATGACTCACAGCATTCATACCAAAACAAAACATAAGTTAAAAAAATAAAATAATAAAGAATTAATTACCACGCCTATAATTCTTACTTTAAAAATGTTCTGCAAGGGCTCTCTAGAAAGGAAGGAGTTCTCAGTTTCCTAAATGACTTTTACTTGGAACCCTCCGTGAAAGGAATGCACTACATTGTAAGCATTTTCATAGAATCATTAAAGGTTCCTCCAGGGGGACAAGCCACAGAGTCCTTAATGGCAGAACTTTTTTGTTCACTTTTATTCTCATTTTTGGTGATGACTTGCATGATGGGATGGATAGAAAAAAATTACACTTTTTGAGTTTGATTGAAAATTAAGTATGTCAAAGTGCATAAAGAGGGTAATGATGTGTAGGACTACAGATATTACAGTATAGAAAAATTAAAAGGCCACCAATTATGGTGTGCTTTTCATACATTTCCCACATGATTGTGGGATATTTACATTTGCCCTATGCATTGGTAAAAACAAATATAACAAGATTTTGGTAGACTGCAAACTCTGCAGCTTTTCTGCCTAAAATTCACAAAGAAAGACCTGTAGCATTTTTGTTAGAGAGACACCAGTGACTGAAACCAAAATCCTTGTGTGTGTCAACATACTGGGCCAAATAAAACCTGATTCTGAATCTGATGAAAAACTTGAGAGGATCCAGATTTGACAGAGAAACCCATCCATATTTAGTGAAACCAGATAATATAATTAGATAATTGTGTTATGCGGTGAAAATGTAAAAACTGAGTAGCAGTAAATTCACTTTTATATGGGACTTATATGGGATATGATATAGTATAATCAGTGTAAGTGGTTTCTAGGATGAAAATTCCAACCAGAAGTAGGACATCAGGATGGGTCACACAGGTCCAGAGAGCAGAAGGGTCAGGATTATTGGTGTCTCAGAAGTAGCATGTGTACCTTCACAAACATAGAGAAAAATTCAAAGAGAGAGAGAAAGAGAAGGAGAGAGAGAGAAAGAGAGAGAGAGAGAGATGGTGACACATGGGGGGGGGTGATAGTGGGTGGGTGTTATTAAGTTATCAATAATTTATCAACTACTGAGTGCACAGTGTCTGTGTTCCTGACAGCATATATTACATACTTTTTACCCATCCTAAAATATGTTTTATTATTCTTCATGGTTTATGCATACCTTATAATAATTTTTATTATAAGGTATGCATTAATGCTGAGAAAATAAGCAATTGTAAGATATATATTCATTAAGTCACATGACATTTTATAGTTCATAATATGTCATCAATTCTCTGACAATATGTTTTGTTGTGTCAATAGCAGAAATTAAAAGTAAAAATAACACTCACTTATATAGCAACTCATAAAAAACACACTATAACTGTAAAATTGTGTGGCATTTCATAAAGTATTAATAACTCATTCAATTTGGCTATTTCATGGTTACAAATCAATAGGTACCTTATTGCTGCTATAGTTTTGTTAGTGGGGGCGCTGTTCTTACTCTATTCTAGTCTCTTTTAATTAAAATCATTGTGTCCCTTATTCTGTCCTGAACTCAAATTACACCCTTCTGTGTTTCCTATAAGTTCACTGGTTTCCATCCAAATACTTGCATGTAAATAATTAAATTTTTTTCTTTCTTTTTTTTGGATTAGAGGCATGACAAACACAATTGTTACAAAAATAAGCACAATCTGTTATTTTCCTTTATTCTCTATTGTTACATTTCCATATGTCTTTACAGTGTCATGAGCACTGATTTGCTACAGTGATTAAATTTACCTCCCCATAAGCTTAACCCACATATTAGAGGTGTTTGGTTATTAGAAAATTACAGGCATTCACTAGCTATTTATTTCAGAAAGCATTCAGTTATATTCTAATAAAGAATGAGAATAATGTGTAGTCACAAGTTTTGATAATTGACAAGTTTTATAAAATACATAGCATGTGTAATACAATGTTTTCTAATTAGAGTACAAGAATTATATTGCAGGTGTTGTGGTATCAATCATTATTTCAGACACCAATATCAACAGATGTATACTGTTGGGCAAAAATACAGTATACTGTAACAGCAGGCATAAATTGATGACATGGATAAAGATAGCATATACTAGAACACCATCCATAAATTCATGTCATGTCATTGACCTCACTATTTCAGCATCATGATGCAAAGTCCAAGTGAAGTGTGACCAAAGTAACACACACACACACACACACACACACACACACACACACACACACACACACACACACATTGCTGAAAAAAATAATCCTGGAATACGGAGCAGTGGAGGCAGTGAAGATGGCCTGGTCTGATGAATCATGTTTATTCTTACAACATGTGAATGGCCAGGTTCATGTGTCACACTGTAATACACTGTTAGCAGTGTGATGCTCTGGTCAATGTTCTGCTGGGAAACCTTGGGTCCTGGAATTCACGTAGGTGCTACCATGTTACACGTATCATTAACCTGGCCTTGATCTGCACTCAGTGACTGTAAAGATGACTTTTCGCTTTTTATTATTAGGACTTAGCAGTTATTTAGGACTTACAGTTGTGGTATAACCAACCGGACTACATGTTGGACTGTAATGAAATTCTTCTTATATG
>JAOUQZ010000049.1:16694887-16716198 GCA_028564935.1 Neosilurus hyrtlii | reverse complement strand
TTAATTTTACTATGTAAAGCTGCTTTGTGACAATGTCAATTGTAAAAAGCGCTATACAAATAAAACTGAATTGAATTAAATTGAACCTCAGCATAATTGCAGCCTAAATGCACAAAGGAAAATGCATCCTGCCACACTAAAAAATTATTCAGGTCTGGTTTCAGGAACATACAAAGAGTTTATGGTGATGATTTAGCTTCCAAATTCCCCAGATCACAATCCAATTATTAATCTGTTGGATGCACAAACCATTCTGATTGTAAAGTTTGTGTATTGATGGGTTTTAACAGCTTACATGATTTATGGTAGGTGGTTTTGATGCTATTCCTGATCATTTTAAAATGTATGATACATGCATATCATTTTATAAAAACTGTTTTCCCCCAGTACATCATAGGTGAGGAGGTTTGACATAAAATGGTTAATAGAGAAAAACAATTGAAATCTCAGCTGGAGGGAAAGTGATGCTACTCTAAAAGCCATTATTGGATTTCCTGACAGAAGCTGGATTTTGCTTTATTGTCTCATCAGCGGTGAGAATGTGGCACAGCAAGAGAAACATTACAACAGACTGAGATGAAGACATGATGTCGTGTTACAAAAAAAAAGGCAATAAAGAGGAAATGGAAAAATGGACAACAGTCCTCCAATAGGAAAAAATACAATCATCTGACAGATTGTAAACAAGCACTGAAATGGGTGATTGAAGATAAGGACTTATGGTAGAGAAGCAAAGAAGAAGTGTGGGTTGGAGATTACTAAAAAAAAAAAAACCTGCATGAGATGTTATGCTACGGTAACAAGCTGTACTTTGTGGTTGTATTTTCTTTTCTCCTCATATATCTGTAATTGCAGATGCTGGATGCGCAAGGTGAAAATAGTCATTCTGTGCTGTGCAATTACACACACCATTATCTATTTGCATTGGTAAGTCACTTGAAGGGTAAACTAAATATGTCAACTAAATATCTATCTATCTATCTATCTATCTATCTGTCTGTCTGTCTGTCTGTCTGTCTGTCTGTCTGTCTGTCTGTCTGTCTGCATCTACACTTTCCAAAATAACCTCCTTAGCAGAATAAATTCTGTTAAAGCTGTCAATTTGGAGCAAATAATTAACCCTTTAAAATTTTTAACAAAGTTTCTTGAATATCTTTTAGTTGGAACAAGCTCAGTGTAGTCTTTGTTTCATCCAGACAAAACTGAAAGTCAAGTGGAGGTTTATTTTTCATCACCTTTTCAAATGGCCCAAGTTGGGGTCAAAATTATCCTCTAAATTGGACTCTTCGCCACCAGACTGCACACACCCACACTTTTTTCATTGTTGTTCAATTATTGTGGGGCATATTCATCAAGAAAATGAGATAAATTTGCTGACTCTGCAGCATTTAAATTGAGCAATCTTGCAACGTACCTCGTACGTACCTCGTCCACGTAAAAGGGAGCATTTGTGAGTGTGCACCAAGAGGGCTTGTTTACACTGAAGTGATTTGACTTTTTTAGTGGTTTGCTGTGAGAATGGAATGATGTACTTTTACATAAAATGATTTGATAGCAGGAATTCCAAGCTAAGTATGGATATTGGATATGGGGTGGGGAGTCACCAAACCTCACCCCATTTTGTGCCATTTTAGGATATTTTTCATACCCTTATTAAATACAGATTTTGGTGGAAGGACTTTATTTTAAAAAAATACTTAGCTAATTGTAAATTATAGACATTTTTTTGCGTTGTATGATAAAATGTGAAAATTTATTATTTTGACCCAACTCACTTTGTCTTAAAATACGGTCCTGCAACTTCTGACAGGTTTTGTACTGAAGGGATATGCATGTTAAGTACTCACACTTTAAGAAAACTATTTAATGTTAAGCTTATCATAAATTGTACTATTGAAAAAAATTAATGTTAAATATTTTTTTTTGCATACATTCAGTAATTAAATAACTGCTCTGAGCATGTGTGTGTGTGTGTGTGCGCTCACTGTATACGTGTGTGTGCTAACTTTGGATGGGTTAAATGCAGTGCCAATAATTTTGCCTTTTGGGATTAATATAGTCTAGCAACAAATAAATAAATAACATAACATAATTAAAAGGGCTATGACTGGTTAAATGACATATTACAAATTAGTTTTTTCAGCATATAGTTAAACAATATTCACTAAAGGCAAGGTGGATGTAAGTAACAGAGCGTTTAGAGGACTTACCAGCCAGAGACACCCACCAAAACTAAGGTAAATAATTGTGTTAAAATATACTTCATGGGTACAAGATCTTTATACTTTATTTTTACATATTTTAAGCAGGATAGTGGCAGGTGAGCTCTGCACACTAGAAAAAGTTTATTCATAACCTGAATACGCTTATAGAACCAAAGGTCATTGAGCTAAGCCTTTGCACTGCTATCCAAGGAAGATATTCTTGACAAAAAGAGCTCCAATTTCACCGGTCATAGGGATTTTGTACAGGTTGAAATAGCCTGTGTTGAACTTTATACTGGTTTTCATGATACATCTGGTCCACGTACAGTGTAAGGTGAAAAAAAATCCAGGCTGTTCATTGTATTTGGAAGAATCTTGAGTTTGCCTTGAGCCGTTCACTGGCTTTATACTATCTTTCTGTGACTTCATGGCTCACAGGATTTTTAAGGACTGTTGGCCAAATTTCTCCAGACTTGAATAATGCTTTTAAAAATGAGTTTAGTGCTTTATTGGCTTCAGTGAATTTTGAACTGCCTGAGATGGAAAACAGTCAGTTGTTCAGTTCATTTTAAAGCTAGTTTTACTGTAAAAGCCTCCCTTCTCACACAAAAGTAACATTTCCTTAAACACTTATTTAACTGTTTATCTTTCTGTATCTTGTGTTTCGGTTTGGAATTTGTCTTGCAGTGTAAACCACTCTAAAGTAAAAAGCAAATTGCAACATTTAAGTTTGGACACAAATGTGCTTAGAGTAGCAGTTTGTTGTCAGTGGTATCTTTTAAAACATTTGACAGTTTGAACAAAGTGCTTTTTAGCACTAAAACGCCAAGGCCATATTGTGTAGTTTTCTTGGTATTTTGTTTAATTTCTAGGATTTCAGCATCAGTGACCACTATCTTTGAGCGTTTGTATGCCAGTTTGATTTGTAACCTAGAAATAGCTGACAATCACTTCATGCCATTCCCTTGTAGTACACTCTTATTCCCCAGACAGCAAAAATCAAAATGTACCATCCCTGTGCAGTATGTATTAATCTATTTTATTCCAAAGACACCAGAATAACTTAATAAACTGAGGTGTATAAAAGATTTGTAGACATCTTGAAATCATATAATTGGTAAATGTACTTTACGTACTTTTATGTACATGTTATGTTCTTTAATATAGGTGAATATTTTTACACGCTATGCCTTGCAGAATATAAATGGATCTCAGGATTGCCAGAGTTTTTACCAGTCAACTAGTCAACTAATAACAAACACAGTAGATTGATTTTACTATTACTACACTGCTGCTCCTTGACCTTTGAACTGAAAATCTTGGGGGCCTGATTTGCTCTCAGTCAGATGGGCATCAAAAGACTTTTCTAAGGTTAGGTGACCATTATTAGTCTTATAAACAACAACCTTTAAAAATTAATGTAAATAATTAAATGGAATAATACACTGATTATCCAAATAAAGTGATATAAAAATGTTTCACTCTGTGAAGGCAGTTCAAGGTATAAATTGTACTTATGCTCTACTTGTGTTGGAATGTTCCACATTGTGACTCATTTTTTTGCGGCTTCATATGAGCCTACATGGATACTCTAATGCTTTGCACTTCCCAAAAACAGCTTTTGTCCAACACGCACCTTTGTTTCAGTGACTCACCTGGATCCACTGCTGCTGTAATCATCATGCGCTTATCCCACAACTCTTATTGGCAATATATACACATACTGAAAATCCTTTCAACACACTCAAACTTACAATTTAACTTGTAATGATTCACATTTACTAAGCTCTTTATTACAAACAGCTGTACACATAATTATTCATTCCTTAATCTAATCAGCTAACAGTGTGCATTTAGAGCCATCCACGTAAATATTAATGGACGGCAGCTTAAGGTAATAAATCACTCATTTAGGTAATTATGGTAATTCATTAAGATAATCATATATTTGTTTATTTGTATTAACCATTAGAATGGTGGAGGAAAAGTAGACATCATCTCAAATTGTCAAGAATATGACATAAGTTCAATGTTCTTCCGTGGGCTTTCAAGTCATTGGATCTGTGGATCTGAATCCAACAGAACACCTTTGATGTGTGGTAAACCAGAAGAGATTCACAGCATAAAAGTGCACCTGAAAATCTGTAATAATTGTGTTATGCAATCGTATAAGCATGGACTAGAATCTCAAAGGAATGTTTCCTGTATCTTGTCAAATCCATGCTATTAAAATGTTACCTGCTTTAGAGCAAAGGGAGAACCTATGTAATGTTTGTATGGTGTTCTTAATAGAGTGTTCATTTACTCATTCATTCATTCATTTGCTGTTCAATCCTACTAGGATTGTGGGGAGGCTGGAGCCTATTTCAGCTGATTCTGGGCGAAGGCAAGGTATACTCTGAACAGCTCACCAGTCCATCGCACAACACACACAAATAACCATATACCCTCACACCAAGGAGCAATTTGGAACTACCAATTAGCCTAATGTGCATGCCTGGTGTACTTGGAAGAAAATCACAAGCATGGGGAGAATGTGCAAACTTTACACAGAAATGCCCTCGTTGAGCCCAGGACTCAAATCCAGGACTTTCTTGCTAAGAGGTGGATGTGCTAACCACTACGCCCCAATGCTGCACCAAAAAGAGTTCAGAGAGTGTATAATCCCACTGTCTGTTATCACCCAGAAAATTATGTTATTTTTTTTATTAGTTTGGGTCCTCCCAAGGTTTCATTATGTTGTCTCAGGGAGCTGTCCATGCCTCTGGCTTGCTCATTAAAGATCAAAATCTACATCTAGATTTCTGTGTGAGTGCTTTGTGCCAGTAATTAGTATGAAAGGTACATACAAGTAAAAGTAAATTGAATTGTCGATGACAAAAACCTGCACAACAGAGATATAAACAAACAATACAAAAATAAAAATGAACAAATATAACTGAACAAGACAAATTTTGCATTATTTGTTTTAGGCCATTATGGACAAAAACATGAAAAGAAATCTGTGTTCTTTGTGTTTCTTGTGTATAAACCTCTGTGTGAGAATGGGCTGAATCATTAGGCAGTACACTACTTTTAGGCAGCCTCACCTATATTTCTCTCTTTACCTTTTAAGAGGTTATGCTGACGACATGGAAATAACCTCTAAGATAAAACAAAACAAAGAAGTTTTATTGCAGTGAATTCCAGTATCAGTTTTACGGATTTAAAATGGTCTTATTTAAATGAAACAGCACATACTGTTTAAGCAACTGTATATATTTTGTATTGATTCAGTTAGTAGGTACAATTTTTAAATATCTTTTCTTCATATGTTATATGTAATAGTTTAACACAGTGTCAATAGTCTTTATTTTAGGCTCACATTTTCTACAGCTACTGATATGGCTATACCCATGACCATTGTTTATACTTGTATATATTCTGTAACTTTTGTTGTAATAAGTTGTTATGCCAGTCACAGTAATTTGATTGAATGGGACTGTGTGATTGAATCTGCACCTGTAAACTTAAGCTTCACCTTAGTTGTGGTAGCAGTGCTTCCGCCCCACCTCTGCGACAAGGAAGACTCTCTCTTTCGGACCACTCGCTCAGCGCTTCCGCCCCATCTTTGCGACAAAGGATACACCCTCTTCTGGATTACTCGCTCCGTGCTTCCGCCCCGTTTCTGCGACACGGGACACGCTCTCTTCCAGATTGCTCAACCAGCGAGCTCACCCCTCTGGGTCCCTGATTCCCCCCCACTCTTCGATTTATGTTTAATAAATATTTTAACTTCTCTTGTGTCTCCGGGTATGCTTTTGGGTCCTGGTAGTTCATCGAGGTTCAAACCATAACATTAGTTATGTTTATATGAATTGATTCATTTAATTTACTAAGAAATTTTAAGGTTTGTGATGCTTACTAAAACTAGTAATCAACAGATGGTATGAATAATTTGTCTTTGAACCCAGAATTGTCCAAAATATGGAGCAGCTCGTAGGTACACATAATTGTTCACCCTTGGTCTACCGTTTTCTGTCTTGTCTACTCCTCACAGCAATTCTAGTTAACTTATTCCACAGTTAACTTATTTTGAAATTTTAGCTGGGCGGCACGATAGTACAGTAGTTAGACTCTAGCCTCACTCCAAGAAGGGCCTGGGTTTGAGCCACATGACTAGCGGGCTCCGTGTAGTTAGGTTTCCTCTGAGTACACTGGTTTCCTCCCACCGTCCAAAGACATGCACATTAGGTCATTGTTCAAAATAACTAGAAATCTAGAAAATAACACCAAAATGTCCAAGGTGAAATAAACATCCACAGTGCTGAGTTAACAAGTCAAGATGGACACAAACAGAGTTAATTTGGTACTGGGTATGTATTTTCTCGGTATGGCTAAGAAGGCGGTTGTTTAGAAAGTTTGAGAATATTTCTTTTTTTGACAGTACAGAGCTTTACAGGAAACGGAGATGAGACCATCTTCCAACATAATGTTTCTCTAGCATTGTGAAAGAATGATGTAAACTTATCTGATTACAAGTTTTTTTCATGATAATATGTGTAGGTACTGGTTTGGATAATGTGCATTATGATGTTTTTAAAATACCAACCTCACTGAGTCAGATGGGTCTGTGTTTATAACTTGGAGCTGTTTGTCTTGACAAGTTGATGTTTAAGATATTTAAAGATGACATATTCAGATTTGAAGTGATAAAGTTCTTCAAAACAAAATAATTTTATGAAGAATCATTCTTGCATGCTGTACATTTTGTAAAAACATTTGTAAATGCCAAAATTTCATATTATTGCTTTGTTTTTCCTTGTGAGGTCCTCAATCACTCATACATTTCCTAAAGCGCTTAATCCAATTAGGGTTCATCTCAGTTGACACTGGCAAAGGTGGGGTACACCCTGAACATGATATGTTTTCACTTTCACTCAAAAATACAATGTTATTTGTTTATTTATTAGCTAGACACCAATCAACCATAATATTAATACCACCTGACTGGTCTGCCGCCCATACACAGCAAGCTGCTATGCACTGTGTGTTCTGACATCTTTCTATCATAGCTAGTATTAGTAACTGTTTAAGCAGTATGTACTACAGTAACCCTTTTGTGAGATCACACCAGACATACTGACTTTCACTCCCCACATGCATCAGTGAGACTTGGGCACCCATGATAATCTGTCTGTACTTCCTTGAACCACCTTTGGTAGGTAATTATTAATGCATACCAGGAACATCCCACAAGACCTCCTGTTTTGGAGATGAATAGAGCAAGTTGCTTAGCCATCACAATGTGGTCCTTGTCAACATCACTTAAGTTACATTTGGTTATTGGTCAGCTATCAACATGAAATTTGGAGCAAATATTTATCCCTTTTATATCTTCATTTACACAAAGTTTCATGAATATATTTCACATGGAACATTCTTATCATAGTCTATGTTTTCATAGTAATTTATTACATCTAACTTGACTCAAGAACTTAACTCACTATATCTCAAAATACAGTTCTGTGACTTCCAACTGGTTTGGTGCTGGAGGGTAACTTATGGTAGTTTATCACATAGCGGCACTTGATTTTTCAGCACTTGCAGAGGCATGCAGCTCTAAAAGTGCTAATCTGCATAGACTGCATTTACGTAAGAAATGTCCCAGCTGTGGTTATGCCTCATGATCTGCATGGCTACCTAGATGGCACATAAGCCATAGCCTGAGGGCAAGAATCTGCTTGGACTGAAATCCACATACCTGCATGTTGTTTTTGACTTACACACATGGGAGAACACACGAGCCCCTTATACCTCTTTTTGAGTAAAGCAAACTTAAAATCATACAAGTTTTTTTAATAGCAACTACAGGTTTTATCTTCCTATGAGCTCAAATCTGTCATATCTGCAAATCTGTTAATGAATTAACAGACAAAGAAGACCAAATTTAATTCTAATGAATATTATAAGATCACTGCATGCTATCCAGAGGTGTTATCATTTAAACACAAAAGAACCATTATACAAAATGGATTAATTGATATTGTTGATTTAGAGTGAACAGTCTTCTTGTGTAAAATTATTCATTCATTCATTCAGGTGTAAAATTATGTAATTTATTCTGGTCTGAATCATTACATCATGACACGAAATGATCTCATTTTTGAATAATCATTAATGAGGATTTTGAGTATCAGGAATTCGGATTAGGATTGTGTGTGTTTATTTTATACAATTTTAGGTACTTTATTTTGCTTGAGAGTAGTGTTGGGTAAAGATATTTAATTAAGTCTTTCAAACAAGAGCCACAACAATTACTGCTGCCAAATGTCAGGAGCTTCCTGAGGCATAAGACCCAATGTTATTGCATGGTTTTCATGGTAAAGTTTAGAAAGAAATAGCTCAGTGTGTCATCCTATAATTTGATAATTTGGTAAAAAAAAAAAAAAAAAACATAAGCAAATATTTACAGCCAGATATATCATGCTATAGATATTCAAACTACATAATGATTAAAGCCTCAATTTCAGCAGTCCATTAGTACTACACAAGCACTCATTGTCCATTGTGTGCCTTGCCTATTTTATTTATTAAGAAAAAAAAAGTTTTTAAAAAGTTTTATGGAATGGAACATTAAATTTTTTTACTTAAGAAGCAAATCATCACCACAAAAATGGTTTATGCATTCTACACTAACACAATCTACTCTTTCTAGGTGCAGCAATATACATGCAAAACAAGTACAAGGAAGTACAAGACAAGGTGTATCATTTTAGCTAAAACTAATACATTCGGCCCCCCTCCTTGAATCGCCACCTTATTGTGGTGGAGGGGCTTGTGTGTTCTAATGATCCTGGGAGCTATGTTGTCAGGGGCATTATGCCTCTGGTAGGGTCACCCAAGGCAAACAGGTCCTAGGTGAAGGTCCAGACTAAGGGCGGTTCACAAGACCTCTATGAGCAAGATTTCAAGGACACAGTATCCCTTGCCCAGACGCGGGTTACCGGGGTCCCCCCCTGGAGCCAGGCCTGGGGGAGGGGTTCGAAGGCGAGCGCCTGGTGGTCGGGAGCTGTAAGCTGGGTAGCAGCCGAAGGCATGGGTTCTGTCCTATCTCAGGGTCTTGTTCATGAGTGAGGGAAGGATGGAGCAGGAGATTGACAGGCGGATCAGTGCAGCCTCTGCGGTAAAGCGGAGCTTGTACCGCTCCGTCGTGGTGAAGCCGGAGCTGAGCCAGAAGGCAAAGCTCTCAATTTACCAGTCAATTTACGTTCCTACCCTCACCTATCGTCACGAGCTTTGGGTAATGACCAAAAGAACGAGATCCCGAAAAAAAGCGAAGGAGAAGCGGTTCTACTCCGAGTTCCTCTGGATGACAGGAGGAACTCGGAGTAGAACCGCTTCTCCTTCGCGTTGAGAGGAGCCAGTTGAGGTGGATTGGGAATCTGATTAGAATGCCTCCCGAACGCCTCCCTGGTGTGGTGTTTCGAGAATGTCCAATCAGGAAGAGACCTCAGGGCCGACCCAGAACACGCTGGAGGAACTACATCTCTCGGCTGGCCTGGGAACGCTTTGGCGTCCCCCCGGAAAAGCTGGAGGAAGTGGCTGAGGAAAGGGACGTCTGGAAGTCACTGCTTAGCCTGCTGCCCCCGCGACCCCACCCCGGAACAAGTGGAAGCAGATGAATGAATGAATAATACATTCGGCCATTATTCTTTATTTTGTGACCTCCTTCTTTCATCCAACTCTAAGTTATCACAAATTCAGTAGCGTTTAAAGGTTTGAGAACCCTTTAGAATATTTAATATTTATGCATAAATATGATGTACACTTGCATATTCTTCCTGTGCTTATGTGGTCTTCATCCAGGTGCTCTGGCTTCCTCCCACAATTCAAAGACATGCACACCTGGCTGACTGGCTGTTCCAAATTGCCCCTAGGTGCGATGGTCTGTCAAGCTGTCAGGATGTACTCCACCTTCACCCAGTGTTGGCCGAGATAAGCACCAGCTTCCCCACAAGCCTAGTAGGATTAAGCAGCTCGGCAAATTAGTGAGTAAACTAATTTCACATAACTCCTAAAAGTAAGGACTTATTAAAGAGACCCCAGTTAACCAAAAGTAATTATATATTATACTTAATATACCTAAACATTACTGTGTATACTTGATCATTTATTCATTCATTCATTCATCTTCTGAACCGCTTATTCCTAATTAGGGTCGCGAGGAGGCTGGCGCCCAACTCTGGGCAAGGGCGGGGTACACCCTGGACAGCTCGCCAGGCCATCGCAGCGCCAACAGTCACACAACCATTCACACTCACACTCACACCTATGGGTGATTTAGAACAGCCAATTAGCCTACTGTGCATGTTTTTGGACTGTGGGAGGAAACCGGAGTACCCGGAGGAAACCCACGCAAGTACAGGGAGAACATGCAAACTCCACACAGAAATGCCCAAGCTGGGAACCGAACCCAGGACCTTCTTGCTGTGAGGCGGACGTGCTAACCACTACGCCACCATGCCGCCCTCTTGATCATTTATTTATTCTGGAAAATTATTCAATATTACATATCTATGAGTGTCAAAAGTATGTGAAACTCTAGGATCAGCAGTTGATTAGAATATTAAAGTGTCAGGTGTTTTCAATCAGTTATATGACTGTCAGATGTTGAACGGACATCCTGTTTTGATTACAAACCAAAGGGTCTTTCAAATTGTGATCGTGACAACCCCTTCAATGTATAAAAATGGGTCATACAGTGCAACCTTATCCACAGCACATGTTTTTGGAAGTGTACCATGTCATGAACAAAGAAGAAGAAGATCATTTATACCATTAAGGGAAAAAACCCCAAAAAAGATTGCTACTCTAAGTGTGTACCTGCTTTATCTTAGCTAAAAACACATATTTACATTCAGAGCTATCTCACTGTTAAGAATAAAATTAATAATTCAAACTTGTCTACTCAGGATTTAGCCCCTTTCATACTGCCAACACATAAATTTACTTATTTATATAAATAATATATAATATATAAATTATATAAATTCAGCTTTCCTGCAAATTCAAAAGGATTTGCTTCTACTGTAGATAAAAATTATTACCATTAAAGTTTAATGTAAAATCAGGTCTCTCATCACTGACTTTGTTTGACTTTTCTTGTTGGAGTTATTGCAGTCTGGTTCTACATAAAAGACCTCCCTCAGGCCTGATGCGTTCCAGGGTGATGTAAGCTGCTGATAAGAGACTACCTGAAAAAAATGACATAGAAAGCTTGTAAGTAGAAGCAGTAGATTTATTAATAATTAAAAAAAAAACCCTCCATCTAATTGATTTTGGAGATGAAATTGTATTCTAATAATCTTTTATTTAAGTGCATTCTTTATTATAAGATTTCATTGTTAGATATGAAAGTAAGACTAAAAGTAGTATCAGATTTGAGTATGCTATTTCTGTGCATTATAAGATATTTGCCGAAGATCCCTGCATGATACATCTTCATTACGAGTGCAAATCACAGTTCTATGTTTCTGATATGATGTTGTAGTAAAATTCATAAAATTATAGCAAAAAATAAATCATAAACTGTACTGACAACACCATATGCTGTAGGTTTAATTGGTTATCAAAATACAGTGCAACCATGACTCCACCTGAATTGAGGACTTTAAAAAAGAGCACATGATATTTTGAGAATTCCTTATGGAGTAGTTTGAGAAACTGGGGCACAATCCACATATGCTTATTTGCACTGTTGCCAAATGTAGCTGTCATAATAATGTACTCTGCAGTTTGCCCAGCATTTATGCCATGACAGCTACAACTGTTTGCAAAACACCATGCTGACAACTAGAGCCTAAATTATACAATTAGCATAGTCATACAGTATCAATAAAATATCATGCAATGAATAAATATTTTGGAAAAGAAATGTCTGTCTGTGTGTGTGTGTGTGTGTGTGTGTGTGTGTGTGTGTGTGTGGGTAGATGGGTGTGTGTGTTTGTATGGGTGGGTGTGTGTGTGGTTTGATTTTACACTCTTCTGACTATAAGACCTTTTTCCATTTATCCTCAGAATGATCAGGATGTGATTTGGAAAAGCTCAGTTGAGACTTTTTCCTCCTCCTCTACAAGCCACATTTTTGAAGCATTTGAGATATTGTAATTGTAATATAGTCTCATGCAAACAATAACCTCTCTGATCAGGGACAGTTTGGAGATGTGGCCTAGTAGAAATTTTTATAAGCTAACCAAATTTGATAAAAGCCTTTTGGCTAATTTTGATTCACTCAGTCTGGTTTAAAGCAGAATTCATTTAGAGATGTCCAAACTATTAACAGGTTGTATATTAGCAACAACTGTATTATTGTACACATGTTTCCAATTAGGGCAAGGAAGCAATAGATGTAGAACATATTGCTGCAATAAAAATAGGAATTTAGGTTCAGACATTTTCTGAAAATGTGAAATGTTACAAAGTTCCAGGCAAATTAAATCGAAAAAAAATAGATAGATAAATAAATAAATAAATAAATAAAATACTAACTAATCCCTTTTACATCCTGTGTACAGATTATCATATATTCATATGGTAACAAACATTGACTTCATTTCCTAAATAAACCAAAAAACTGTTCAGTTTGCTGTGTGTAAACATTTATGATGTACTCTCTTTTCTACAGAAGTAGTAGAAAAAATGGGATGGTGAAAAATCCAATATTTCAAAATGTGCTCTGCAGCCTCAATACTTCAATGATAACAGTGTTGCTCACTGATGCTTGTAACCTGAGTCATTAGGAATCTTATATCTGAGGATATAAGGTAAAACTTTGCTTAAGGGTTGAGTTCATACACCTACACAAGCCCTGACTAAGCCTTATGTAAATATATAGACTTTTTCTATCGGGGTCCCCATGGCCTTGCTGCTTTTTTGAAGTTTTTTAGATACTTACCACTGTCTACTGGAATCACCTCACAATACCTGATTTTTTGGAGAAGATCTAATGCACTTGTTTATCCATCATAGTTTAGTTCTTGTCAAAGTCGGTCAGATCCTTTCCAGATCAGATCCTACCTATTTTTCATACTTCCAACACTATTAAGAACTGACTGTCACTTGCTGCCCAATATTCCCCACCTCTTGACAGGTGCCACTGTATAGGGATAATCAATGTTATTCTCTTTCCCTGTCATTGGTTTCAATGCTATGGCTGATTGGTGTTAATTCGTGCTATGACAGATTCCAGGATGACTTATGTTAAAACCTCATAACAGCCGACTTTCTTCCTCAGTAGAAACAAAAAAATATTTTACATGATTCAAGCATTATGTCAACTTAGAATTAGACTTTAAAAAGGTTTTTCAGTCTGTGCCAAATGCAACCAATTGCATAAGTGAGTATATTTGCAGGCCCTGTGATGGCCTGACGAGCTGTCGAGGGTGTACCCCGCCCTCGTGCAGAGTCGTTTGAGGGGGCACCAGCCTCCCCGCGACCCTAATTAAGATTAAGTGGCTTCGAAAATGAATGTATGAATGAATGAATAAGTATATTTGCATTCCTTGTGAACATAGTAAATGGAGCCTTTTGAATATATTATAATTGACAATTTCATTTATTTCGTTCTTTTGAGTGTTTATTATTATAAAGCAAGTCGGACATCCGAGTTAAAGTGATGTAAATGACAGCGGCCATTTTGAGCTCGGTTAAAACAAGCAATACAGTTCAGATAACGTGTTTATGAATTTTTACATTATTATAATGAACTTGGCTCACCTTAGAATAAAAAGAAGCCTTTATCTATCACATATACATTCCAGCACAGTGAAATTGTTTTCTTTCACATACCCCAGCTTGTTAGGACCCTGAGAACAGAGCACAGCATAAGCCATAATACAGTGGCCTTGGAACAAGGGCCGAAACCTGGCAATTTGGAGTGCTGGGATATGAATGCTTGACTTTCTGAACCTTTGCCATTGTAACCAAGCTCAGTAAGATCCTGATTAATCTCTTCCTCCTCCATGGGTGTGATCTGTTCCTCACCTGTTTTGCACTCTGGGCATTCATTCTTGGTCTTGTTTTTAGCTGCTCTTTTTGGGTTCTCTTGGCATATATCCACAACTTTGTTGGTTTACTTTTTGCATGTTATCTGTTCCACCACAGTATCATTTAATGCTGAACATCTTAGTTGGCTTGTAACTGACCTCTGTAATTTTTCCTTCCGCTGCTGTTTCTTTACCTGGAGAATGTCAGCTGTAGCTCTAACATTCATGCTAGTATGACTGCTACTGTGGCTTGTAAAAGTATTCACCCCTTGGCCTTTTTCCTATTTTGTGGCTTTACAGTCTGTATTGTATTTTTTGAAGGAGAAGTTTAAACTAGGGTTGGGTTACAAAAAATATCCACCAAATGGAAAGAAAGTGTTACCCCAACAAATCTGCCTAGAAAACCTTGTCCTCCAAAACTTATGGACCGGGCAAGGAGGGACTTCATCAGAAAGGCAATAAGAGACCAAAAGTAACCAGCAAGGAGTTGGAAAGTTCCACAGCAGAGACTGGTATATCTGTCGATAGGACCACTCTAAGCCATACACTCCACAGAGCTGGACTTTTCTTGATGGAGCAGTTTTGCTTTGTTTGTTTTGATAGTTTAACAGAAAACTATAAAAGATAGAAAAAGATAGAAAACCCATGTTTTCTGTCTTTTTTTTTGGTACTATTTCTCGTTTGCTTCTCAATTAGGTATATTTTGCATCTTCAACAAAATAGGAAAAATACCAAGGGGGTGGATACTTTTGAAACTGTAGCATTACAACAAAATTACAGTGTCAACAGTGTTAACAATGTTAATTTCAGTACTGCCATTGGGTACAGTGTTTGGAACACCCCTAGTATTACTCTTGGCACTTTATTTAACACTGATCTTTTTACCCTTTGCCTGTCACCACATTGTTGCTGTAACCTAGCTGTGTCACCGACTGAGCTCCTCAGCCACATGGCTTAGTACAGGCAGCCAGTCCTTTTGCAGCACATATTCATGCATTCAAAACTTTGCATGCTTTCAGTGCTGGAAAAAAACTGTGTAACTGCTGTCCTGATGTTTGCATTTAAAGTTCACATTTACTGATTCATGAAGAGTGTTGAGAAACATAAATACTCATCACCTAAAAGGAAAGTAATTTTCACTGCAGTGTTTTTGCAGCAAGTAGAATAATACTAATGGATCTGTCAGACTTCCTGAAGTGAGCAACCACCTTCATTATAACCCCATTTTGAACAAACAGTGGCATGTCATGGGGAACAGAGGGAAAACTTTCACGATATCATAATCACACTTTGGCAGATAGCAAAAACGAACGTTTAATGGAGAGCACAATATTGTTGCCCATTTCTCATTCACTCGAAGGTGCTCCTTCTTAGGTGAGGTCTGTTCAGTCTGGTGGAAAGTTTTGTGCATGCAAAAAACTTGGAACAGGCTCCACCAGGCAAAGGCATTCGCTTATTGTACCGATGTTGTGGGATGGGCATCTGTTGATGTCTAATGGACCTGACTCACAGACAGACTACTACCTGACATACAGGAAGTGTGATGGATATAAACCGCATGTTCAGTGGACAATACTGAGAAGGAACGCATGGGAACTGATGAATAATGAATATGTAACAGGGGTCCACAGGACAGTATAAACTCTGTACACGTAATTGTTACCGTACGTGTAATTGGTATTTACCTGGTAAGAAACGGAGAGAGACATACATCCCTGGGGTTTTGTGAGAGCCTTGATCAGCAACAAAGATGAGAGAGAGAGAGAGAGAGAGTAAGAGAGACAGAGAACATGAGACAGTGGTTAGTCATTCATGCAACTGACTTCTGTGCTGTTGTTTCCAGTTTGTGAGCAGCCTAGCTGGTTCTTGTTCTTGATGTCGAAGAAGCAGTTCCACAATATTCTCCAGCATCTTACTAAAAAATGTGTACTAGGTTTGCATAGTGCCTGTAAAATTTCAAAGTATGCTCATTTATAATAGAGACATGCTGAAAAGGAGCATAAAGAGCCATAACAGTGTTTAATGTTCAGATAAGCAGCTGGGGATGTGAAATGTAGTGTCTCAATTTACCAAAGTCCTTTATCCCAGGGTCAGGAAATGGCAGATCAATGAAATCATCTGTCAGATTTCAAGACTTTAAAAACCACAAGGCTTCAAATGCATCAGGATTACCTTGGTATAATTGACAGGGGTTGTTTTAAATAAATGTGTAAATATATAAATAAAGAAGAAATGAAAGAGACCTGAGTCTGCACAGAGGCTTGATTCTTTTACCACTGAAAATAATGAGTACGCTCCAGGGAGAATTGGTAGCTGTAGAGCTTGTTAGCTTGCTTGTTTGTTGCAATGTGCAACTGAGAGACAGGCTTTGAGTGGGACATTTGTACAAGATGAGAGCCAAACAATTCTCTTGAAGTTGGAGGCTGTTTTGCACTGGCTCTTTCTTCTCCCTCATTATGATTGAGACACAACCTGTGAGATATTTCCTGACACAGTTGTTGGCCTTATTGACTGTACAAGCCCATTTAGTCATCACATCACACTGGAAAGAAAAAGTAGGTGAACTCTTTGGAATTAACTGTATTTTTACATGTATCTGAAAATATGATTTGGTCTTCATCTACGTTATAATAATGTGCAAACACAAGCTGTTTTACTACTAACACACCAATTATTCTTTGTTGTTGTCCATATTGAATACATTATTCAAACATTCACAGTGTATGTTGCAAATAGGATATGAACCTCTAATTTTATAACTTCAACAAAAGTAAACTGCAGTTAGCAAAAATGGAGTCCTATCAATTAGGTGAGTTTTGAATAAAATCACTCAAACAAGAAGCATCTGCTATGCTTCACATAAATAGAAACTTAAGATCAAGAATTAATTTGCATAAAGCTGGAAAGGGTTAAAAAGTAATCTCAGTATTTTGGACATGCATCAGTGTACAGTTAGACTAATTGTCTATAAATGGAGACAATTTCATACTGTGGCCATGATGTGTGTCCCTATGAATAGACACCAAGGCCAGATAACTCCAAAGGCTCAAAGCAGAATCCTCAGAAGAACCATAACAAAGAAAACATTGATACTGATAAGTATCATGGCTAAAATGTTTTGTGGACTGATGAGTCCAAGGTGGAATTATTCAGGAAGAATGTATGGTGTAAAAAGGGCACCACATACCAACATGAAAACATCATCCATCATCATAAAACAGTAAAGAATGGTGGTGGGAGCATCATTATTTGGGTCTGCTTTGCTACCTCGGGACCTGGACTGCTTGCCATCAATTCAGACAAATTAGTTATCAAATTTATTAAGGTATCCTACAGGGTAATGTCATGGTGGCTGTCTGCCAGCTGAAGCTCAATAAAATGTAGATGATGCAGCAGGACACGTACCCTAAAAATAAATCTATGGAAAAATGGCTTAGAAGAAGAAAGTCCATCTTTTGGAGTGATCCAGCATAGCCCAGAAATTGGGAGGGGGGCAGATTGACATGAATGAGCTAAAGCCAATCTCTGACTTTGGACAAGAGGCAGTGTACACCCTTAACAAGTTGCCAATCTCACACTGGGATAAGTGAGAGACTAACAACTATTTACTCACAAGCAGCAATTTAGGTCATCCCGGTAACCTACTTTGCATGTCTTTGGGCAATGGGAGAAAATTAGTGCACCCAGAATAAACGAACACAAACATGGGGATAGGATGCAAACTTCACACATTAAAGCAGTAGTCAGCTGAAGGAACCTTCCTACTTTGATGTGACAGTTTTAACCAATGACCCAAGATACCATTATCAGACCTACATTAAGATATAGTTATACATAAGTGCATGTAATTTCAAAAGGGTTCACTTAACTTTTCTTGCCAGTGTACATCTCCCTTTCATTCAGTCTCAGGGTTTCACTGACAAAGAAAATGATGCATAAAATTACCATATTCCAAATGCATTAACTACACAACCAGTGAAAAAATCTCTGGGGACCTTCAGCAAGAAATATTCCATCTAACCCTAACATGTTTCACTAAACATCTAAACCCAAAAAGACAAATTGTGTGTTTTTTCATATACAATTATTATTTTAGAGCTTATGGGTGCTTAACAATTTGAACTGGCATAGGTAAAATTTAAATAATCCAGATGGTAAAATAAACAAAAATCCCCAAAGGCTATTTTTAAATGGGCCCCCACTAGCCGTATTCTGACACAGTGTGAAACCACACAGACGCTCCCATAGCAAGACCTGCAGGACAATTTCAATAATAAATCTTTGAAGCAGTCTTGTGTTCCTTAATAGAAGCAGGAAAAAAACCCTAAAGTCACACGCTAAGTAAATTAGCATATATATTACACTATGAGAGAAAATATTGCAGACTCAAAGCTACAGTCATGTGAAGAAATGTTATAAAAATGGAAATTGTTAATTTTTGTCAACATATTTGAACAAGCAAACATTTAATACAGTGCCTACAAAGAAGCTGATATAGTTAAACAAAATCTCAACTTAATAGCCTTTTCAATCATTTATCAATATATGTATGTATGTTTGTAGGTATGTATGTATACATGTATGTATATGAATGGTTTGAGCAAAATTGGCCTCCAAATTTCCACTCAATGGGATGTGCTGGACAAATAGGTCCAAGCCAGGCCCAAATAGGCCCCAACTTGCCACTTACAGGAAAAAAAGGATTGGACACTGGCATTTTGCACAATTGATTGTCTCACAGTTCTTGATATCTCTGATATTTATGACCATATGTTCCTTCAGTTGTGACATACTTGAGGGTTTGTCCTTTTTCACAACATTTCTATGGGGTCGAAATTTTGGATTTGAAAAGGCCATGACTCAATTTCAAGAGCCTTTTCTTGGAGAATTTCCTAGTGTAGAAATCTGTCTTTTACACAGTTAGCTTCAAATTATCTATAAGAACTTGGTCGAATCAATGACAATGAATCAATGACTGCAAGTTGTCGAGTTGAGCAGCTCCAATTCATAACATTTTTACCATCATGTTTCTCAGTTGAGGTTCTATTTCAAATAGACTAATCTTTACCTTAATGGTCACTTATAAACTGTAGTCCTGCTCAAATGTTCTTTGTGAACAGCTAGTTTTTTTCTTGGCACACCCCATTTCAAGTCAAAATTCTCTCCAAGACAGCCACAAAAGTAAATCCAAAAGGTTGCGGCTCAAATAGAAAAAAGCAACAATTTATTAAGTTTAATAACTTTATTTCTCAACATGTCATGTCATGTCATTTTCTGAACCGCTTATTCCTAATTAGGGTCGCGGGGAGGCTGGCGCCCATCTCAGCCGACTCTGGGCGAGGCCAGAGTACACCCCGGACAGCTCACCAGGCCATCGATGTATTTCTCAACATAATCTCCCTTAACATCAGTACATTTGTTCCAGCGATGCTCCAACTTTACAATTCGGTCTCTGTAGAAGCTGGCATCGTGCTCCACTAAAAACAGCCTCAACAGCCTCAATGACTTCATTATCACTCAGAAAATCATCCTCGAAGTTCTGATTTGAGCTTGTGAAACAAATAAAAGTCTGAGGTTTCAAAATCAGGTGAATAAGGCAAGTGTAGTAGAAGTTCGAAGCTGCACCCGTCTGCTGCAGCAACGGCCACCTGTGAGGTGTGAACTGGTGCATTGTCCTGAAGCAACAAGACACACATGGTACAGACATAAATAACTCTACTGAATAACAACTAGCACAAACAGTTTTTGACTGAATATTATTGTTATATAGTTTTGAAAATCAGTACCAATATAAAACTAAATAATGAAAAATGCATAAGGCTACAGACTTTTGGATCTGCCCTCATACTTATTATTATTATTATTATAAAAACAAACAAACATAATAATAATAATAATAATAATAATAATAATAATAATAATAATAATAATTTATTTCTATTTTATTTTAATATGTTAAATTTCTACCAGTATTCCTGCTGATGAGGGAACACTGCCTTAGAAAGGTCCAATCTTTCAAATGTAATATAATATGATATGATATGTTATGATATAATATAATATAATATAATATAATATAATATAAAATAATATAATATCATATAATATTGTGTGTACATGGTTACTATAATAAGAAAAAATAAGAAAGTCACTGTTGCAAAAACAATGAGTAAAAAGTGTTTACTGACATGCTGTAGGTATGAATAATATTCCATTTTCAGCTGATGTGAGCAGAGAAATACTGCAAGGGAGGGGAGCGACCTTGGCATGATTAAAGATCTATGGTTCCTGAATGCTGCCTCAGTGGATTTTATATTCTGCAGTGCCATACTTTCTTCCATAAAGGAGTTCATACAAATCTATGGTACATGTAAGATTTAAAAACGGAGCCATTTCATATAAGTAACAAACTTTACAAAACATGAATGCACATTAGATAGAACTAAAATAAATTTTATGATCAGAACATTCTGTAATATTACAGTAGTTTTTTTACACCATAAATTTGTTTTGTAGTGGAGCTTCTGAGCAGAGCACTATAGTCATGAAACGTATCAAAATTTCCAAATAAACATTTCTGAAATAAAAAAAAAAAACAAAAAACTTTAGTGACCAATATAGCCCCCCTTCTTTTCGATAACAGTCACAAGCCTTCCATTCACGGAGTCAGTCAGTTTCTTGATCTGGTCAGAATCAACTTTTTGTGCAGCTGCAACCGCAGCCTCCCAGACACTGTTCAGAGAGGTGCACTGTTTACCTTCACTGTAAATTTCCTGCTTAAGACGGGCCCAAAAGTTCTCAATAGAGTTTAAGTCAGGTGAAGAAGGGGGCCATGTCATTAGTTTTTCATCTTTTAGGCCTTTACTGGCCAGCCACGCACTTTGATGCATGTGGTGGATCCTTGTGTCTTGCATAAAAATCAAAGTCTTCTTGAAAGATGCAGACTTTTTCCTCTACCACTGCTTGAAGAAAGTGTCTTCTAAAAATTGGCAGTAGGTCTGAGGGTTGATTTTGAGTCCATTTTCAACCCGAAAAGGTCCAACTAGCTCATCTTTAATAATACCTGCCCATACCAGTACCC
>JAOUQZ010000049.1:16657491-16668764 GCA_028564935.1 Neosilurus hyrtlii | reverse complement strand
ATGTGGGGAAAATAATAGTACTACAATTTCATCCCGACAAGCCTGACTTTGCTGACTTGTTTAAACCTAATAGAGGCCTATCTTAGCCGGCTCTAGGCGAAGGCAAGGTACACCCTCACCAGTTCAATTCAACCATCCATACTCACACCTAGGAGCAATTTGAATGAGCCATTTATCCTAATGTGCATGTCTTTGGACTGTGGGAGGAAACCCACACAAGCAAGGGAGAACATGCAAACTCCACACAGAAATGCCATTACTGAGCATGGAACTTGAACCTAGGACCTTCTTGCCGTGAGGCAGACATGTTAACCACTACGCTGAACCACTAAGCACTGCTGAAATCCACCACCTAATTTGTAACAGGATTCTAATTTGCAAGAATCAACATCAGTCCAGCCTTGTGCTGAAATAATTTTATGTATGAGGCAAAGTTGCAGACGTCTTGTTTTGGCTTTAGGATGTAGATCAGAACAACAATGACATCATTCTCTGCTAAAATATGCACTGAAGCAGGATGCCTTGATTTCCCATGATACAAAGCACTGAATAGAGAAATTACATTAGCTTTTCTCACAGCTCACTAAATCAGTAACACCATTTCATTTCACATTTGTCATCTGCTTTTCTCTTGCATGTCTGTGGTGATATGTGCCTCAATCAAAAGATCATTGCCTTGGAATTGACAGAGATATGTGTAACATTAGTAGTGGACATTTTACGTTAATCATTGCTGCCTGTATCCATTTCATCTTGGACTGAGGCTTTTTTACTTATCCTTTTATGACAGACAAGGGTGACACAGAGGACACAAGCGAATGGGTTGGGGATTATGCTCATGTCAAAAAAATGGATTATACCCACCAAAAGAAGCTACAGAGGAGTAGAAATACATACATCAAAATGAAAGAAAATGGAGACAATTTATGAAATTTCTAAGAATGAAAGTACCAGCATCTCTTTCAAGTAACCTTAACAGCCAAACAGAATTGTGATTAGAAATTTGAAGGAGAAAGAAGACAGATGTGTGTGATTTCCTGGCATCCCTCCTTTGTTCCTAATGTCCTCAAAGTATTTTTGTTTTGCCTCAGATTAAAGAGAGGACTTTTGGCTTGCTGTAATATTGTAAACAGACGTCAGCCCACAACAGAAATGTATTTAGCTCAGCTGCACTCTCCTCTTCTCCTCTTTTCTGGAAAACACTTAATTTATCTGTGCTGTACACCATAATCCTTCATAACAATGACGCAAGACACCCAGAATCAAAGGACTGCCAGGTATCGTAATTGAACTTATGAGAAAAATGTATGCTGTTAATGACAGGAAATGGGGTGGTCCCACAAATACACTTAATTTGTGTCACTGGTCTTCTCCACTTTTCTACTAACCATAACAAAAAATGACATATCATTTAATTAAATCTATAATTTGTGCAATTTAACTGAAAGACAACTGAAATATTTGTGGCTGTGTTCAGAATTACCCAGTCACCTTCAAATTCATGTTAAGTAGTAGTTAGAATCCACCTGCCATCAATTACTTTTATTACACCAAATAAAGTTCAGCTGATCCTGTAGGATTTTCCTGACATTAAGTTGCATCTCACAATAAAAGCCATGGTCTGCAAAGAGCTTACAAGGCATCAAACGGATCTCACTGTTGAAAGGTATCAGTCAAGAGAACTGTACAAATGAATTTCCAAGGCATTAGATATACCATGGAACATAGTGAAGACAGTCATGTACAGTGGAAGAAGTATGACACAATATAAAGAACTTTAAATTTGACATATCTTTATTAATCTGGGATGCCTTTTCTTATGTGGGGGGTGTTATGGTCTTATGAGACCAAGGGTACATTTTTGGTCATAATTCCAAAAGGTGAACATATCCACAGTGAAACATGGTTGTGGTAGCATCATGCTTTGGGGCTTCTGCTGGAACTGGGGCTTCAGTCAGGGTGGAGGGAATTATGATCAGCTCTAAATACTAGTAAATATTCTCACAAAATTCAAGCATTCAAGTCTCTCCTAAAAAGATGAAGATCAATTTAACCTTTCAGGTTAACAACACAAAGCATGCATCCAAATCAACTAACTCAACAACGGCTTCAACAGAAGAGGATAAAAGGCTTGAAATGGCCCAACCAGAGCTGGTGGGTATCCTGAAAAGGGCTGTGCACATGAGATGCCCTCACAATCTCAGAGATTCGGGCATTTTATAATGAAGACTGGGAAACGACTTCTAAGTCAAGATGTGCCATGCTGATCAGCTCCTACCCAGGAAAATGAATGCCGTCATAAAATTCACAAATTCTCAAAAAAGTGTTATTTTAAGAGTGTGTATATTTATGCATCCTGCTTAATGGTATTGTTTTAGTATTGTATGTTATTATTTTCCCATTTACTTTTGTTTGTTTATTTGTTTAATTGATTTTCAGTTGTATTGTATAGGTCACTTTAAGGGTGGAAAAAATTCTGAAATTATTTATCTTGGTCTGATTTTTTTAAATTGCAAAAACCCAGCATTGAACAGGATGTGTAGGCTTTTACGTCATTTCTAGGCACAGTCAGCACTCCACTTCATCCCAAAAGTGCTCACTGAGGTTAAGGTGAGGTCAGGCCACTAGATTTCTTCCACACCCAGCTTAACAAGCCATGTCTTCATTGGCCTTAATCTGTGTACACTAACACTGTCATGCCAGAGAAGGTCTGGGCTAGGCCAAAAGGATAGCCTTAATAAACCAAACTAATATATTTTAAACAGTTTGGGGAATACCCACATATAGGTGTGATGGTTGGGTGTCCAAATTCTTTTGGCCATATAGTAAATTAAATATAGATTTAGGCAATGCCTAGAAGCAGAACTCCCGATAGATATTTATAAGTGTTCAAGTCTGGAGTTATAAGAGTATTGGGGCTCCTTTAGGTAATCGAATAACTTGTGAGTGTGTGCACATGCATTTTGAATGTGTGGTTAAGTGAGAGAGAGAGAGAGAAAGAGAGAGAGAGAGAGAGAGAGAGAGAGAGAGAGAGAGAGAGAGAGAAAGAGAGAGATAGAGGGGACTAGCATGGTGTTTGGAGCAGAGAGAGACAAAAAGTGAGGAAAGAAATCCAAAACAAATAATTCTTTCTGTAGCTGTTTTCTGCATTAATTTGTATTATATAACAGTCAGCATCAACTAAGTGTCCTGTGTAACTAATTTTCCTGTGGTGGGCCCGCACAGACACCCAACAGGACACAGGACAGTCATCCAAGCCATACTTCATGACTGTGGTGAGTGGCTCAGGGGCTCTTCTAGAAACCTTCCTAAAACCAGCCCTGATGAGTTTCTCTGTCCTTTTTATATTTGGTTGTTTGTTTGTGATTTAAATGTATTTACACTTGATTTTAGCTGAGTTATGAGGTAATACGTAAACAAGAGAACAAAACCAACAGTTAGGGTCGGCAAGGCAGATATTGCAGCCAAGTAAACATAGTGTTCAATACCATTTGAATCAACAAACCACTACCTCTTAGGAAGGCAAAGGGAAACACAATGGCAAGTCTTCAAAAATACGATGAGAATGGTGGTATGTATAGAGATTCTCACTAGGGTGTTTAGGAACAGCTGATTGTGGTTAGAAGCTCTGTGACTGGGAACAGGCAAACACTTAGACTGGAGTAATAGTGGTCCTGAGGTCTGAAACTGATAAAGCACTGGTTCTTTATCTACAGTTTTGGTATATGCTTATCTTCCTTTTTGTTAAATCAAACCTGGTGTACTACACTTGAATCCAACTTAGTTTGTAACTTAGTCTACTTCAGTTGTAAATAAATACTTATTTATTTACTTAGTTTTGTAATCCTTTTAAATCCAAAGAAAAGCAATTTCACAGAAAATCCTCTCATACTTTGTAATTCCTCTTGTGGATTTTACAATAATAATAATAAAAAAAACATTTAGATGGGAAACATTATTTTTTCTTAACAGTTCTACATACCTTGAAAGGCTCTGAGAGCAAAACTCAGTTGTACCTTTTTCATGTCCTCACAGTGTCTGATTTAAGGCAGAGCATGCAATCGATTGTCCTCAGTTTACAAACTGTGACAAGAAACAAGACAACTTTGCTGCAGCAGTATGTGCTTTTCTGTATTCAGCTGCAAATTTAGTTTGATTTCAGAAACTAAATATTTGACACATTCACATGAAACAAAAACTGCCATTGTGGTTTCTTAAGCACCTGTTAGACAGTTAGCTGTAATCATGCATTCTTGACATGCTTTACATGTAAGCATATCTGTTCTGGGGGAAAAAAGTGATTTGCTAAAATTATTTCTCGTGGGCATGTTGTATTGACAAGTTTTATTATCTTATGATTTTTAACCAATTCAAAACTAATTTTTACATTGAAATGTGTGGTGTCTGCCTTTGTGCGACTTACAGCCTGAAACCAAATTTTATTCTTCACAATGCCTACCAATCTGCTCAAATACTAAAACTACAGGTTAGCTGCTTTGACTGACAGGCTGTTTAACACTGGCCATCATTCAGCTCAGATGCAGCAGACCAATTACTGGACCCAGGCCAGCCAGAACCTTAATCCCACGGCTGACTGCTCTGGTAGTAACACCACACAAATGTCACCTCATACCGCAAGCAAAGAACTGATGCAATAGGAGGGACACCTGGAGTCAAGGAACAAATCCAAATTATACCTACCTATAATGTTAACACATGTGGTGATTAGATGACCTACAATATGTGAGTAATACTTTCCTTGAACTAATAAAACAGAATACTGTTCTTTAACCTGGAGTTCTCATCACTGCCAAATCAAGACACTTAAATATATTGGAAATACTATTTTTGTGCATGTGTCCTTCTCCCCACTAGGTTAAACAAAATGTAGAGTGATGTGTAGAATTTTTTAGGCACCTTTTATTGTATCATTAGAATATAGCAGATTTTCACTTCCCATTTTACAGTGAGAGGTGGCATTGGGGGCACAGAGGTTAGCACAGCAGCCTCACAGCATATAAGGCCAGGGTTCGATTTCCGGGCTTGGGCGTTTCTGTGTGGCGTTTGCATGTTCTTCCCTTGCTTGCATGGGTTTCCTCCAGGTACAATGGTTTCCTCTCACAATCCAAAAAACATGCACAGTAGGCTAATTGGATTCCAAATCACCCCAAGGTGTGAGTGTGAACTGGTGAATCTGTGTTGACCGTATTTTGCGTTAAATATATCTTTTAAATAGCAGCAGCATAGAGACAGAAAAGCAATGTTGTTTCTGTACACACTATCTATGCATGTGCTGTCATCAGTCTGACAGTAAATCTGGTCATTCACATGCATATAAAAGGCCCATTCTTGATTGTTTCCCCACTCCTCCATCTCAAAGCCTCATGGGATTCTCCTGTCAAACCACTGAAGTCCACTCCATCAGCAAAGTTGCTATGGAGCATGCATTTTCTTTTAAACACTGCAAAACAATACTTTGCTTTTGTCTGAGGTGATTTTGGTAATTCATAACTGTTGGTATATTGAAGAATGAGAAATCTGGCCAGTTTATTTGCCATCATAATTGACCTTTTTTAATAGCACCTCAACATTGCCACCTGAAAGGCAGAGGAGCCTGCTTGTAATTTTGAGGACTTGGAAAGTTTATGATAATCATTACCACTTTTACTTCCGCTTGTTGTATAATCTCAGTTATGCTTTGTCAAATAAATCATTTCGAATTGTCATACAAGTTTGATTTTGATGGACCTATGAGGTCCATCAAATGAGTGGCAAAACATCTTTGATTATACCATAAAACCATTGCTAGTACTACTTGACATCATCATTAGCAATTGCCAAGCATCAGCTTATTGTAACAGGTTCATATTTGCATAAACATTGTTGGCGGGGTGCTAATTATTTTCATACTTACTTTGATTCATGGAGAAAAAATCTTTCTGGACATAAAATATGCAGGCACTCAGTAAGCATAATTAGCCATATATGTTGGTATTTCACTGCTGTTTTTGCTTGTTGACAAGGCACTCCTCATTACATGCTTGCTAATAGACGAGCTGTCATGGTGGGCCTTGGGGAATAGACCGCTCTGACCACAGAACACCACAGTGCTTGCTTGAAACTGAATTAGAGCCAGTCACTATGATAGCATGCCATAAGAATATGAATGGAGACAAGTTACATTGGGTTTAACTGAAGTACATCTAGAGGCACAGGAAGTACATCAAGAACTCACAGGAACAATTTTTTATTTTTTTTTAGAATACACAAGATAGGAAAATGTGTGTCAATAGTAATGAAACTGCTCCATTAGCCCTGCAATGGCCTGGTGTGCTGTTCAGTGTGTCATCATCTGATAGACACCAGCCACCCAGTTACCCTAATTAGGATTAGGCGTTTTAGAAAATGAATGAACGGACGAATGTTTAACATGTGGGTGTAGTGGTTAGCATGTCCGCCTCACAGCAAGAAGGTTCAGTGTTTGAGTCCTGGGCTCAGCAGTGAAGTTTCTGTGTGGAGTCTGCATGTTCTCCCTGTGCTTGCATGGGTTTCCTTCAGGTACTCTGTTTTCCTCCCACGATCTAATGACATGCACATTAGGTTAATTAGTGCTTCCAAATTGCCTCTAGATGTGCGTGTGAATAGTTGTGTGTGTTGGCACAGTGATGAATGGGCGAGCTGTTCAGGGTGTACAAGGCCTTCGCCAACAGTCAGCTGAGAACAGTCACCTTCCTATGATCCTAGTAGGATAAAGCGTTTGGAAAATGAATGAATGAATGGAACGCTGGCTGGGAGGCACAGTGGCATAGTGGTAAACAATTCCGCCTCACTGCAAGAAGGTCCTGGGTTTGATCCCTATGCTCAGGGAGGGCAAGAGACCACTTTGGAGGATCCCAGTCCCTTAACCTTTCGGAAAACCCCATAACTGCAGTCTTTAATTCATGTTGCGTGAAGAGTGCTTTTGACTTCAATATAAGCGACAAGATGCAGTAACAGTTTTGGGTGAAGGAATGTAGGCTGCTTTTAGAACACCACCATCAAGTGGTTATAATGAGTAAATGCTCATAATTCAAGCATGGTGCCAAAGTGTATGTTCTCTACAGAAGGACATGATAGCTTCTTTAAACTTCCTTAAACATATTAACCCTTCTTTCAACATTAATGTTAGTACAAACTATACAAGAGCATGTAATCACAATTGTTAATCACATGCAGACAATCCCACAAAACACTACTATTTGTATTTTCTTTTAGGTCTGAATGTGACGTTTATGAAAAATATACTATATGATAAAGGCTTCCCTTAAATTTTTGAGCAGTAGTATAACATATTTACTGTTTTTCATTTTAATAAATTATACCAATACCGTTGGGAAACTGTCTCTAGTTTGGTTGTTTTCAAACAATTTTTTTCAAACATTCAATCTGCAAAACAGCAGCAACCATAATAAAATCAGACCAATAAGTCATGGTTGGTCACTCCTCAGAGATGTCATTTCAAAAACCCTGACAGAGAATTAATCATACTTACATAAGCAGTTCCATGGCCAAAAGCTACACCGTCTATAATTCTAATTTCCCAAAGTACACATAACAGACACAAATACAGAAACTATGAGTCTCTGCTAAGTGCCAATGAATAAGTTAAAGGCAATTAGATTTCTTTTATTTTAAGGACGTTTCAGCTTTTATCCAAAAGGCTTTTTAAGTTCTAAGAGCTGACGGCAAGTCCCGGGTATTTAACCTTTACTGGGGTTGTCACCTTGAAAGAGGACCTTAGAGATGTGTGGGTCTATGCTGATCTTAACAAACCTTAGAATCTCAACTATAAAGCAGACTTAACTGCTATATCAAGCATATATCATGCTACTGTACATACAGCTCAGTGACACTCAGTATTCAGGTTAACTGTTTGCTTAAAAGATAACTCTAGGTCATTCTAAATTACTGGAATCTTTAACAGGAGATACAATATAACAGGACATATTAAATTTTGATATAATATAATTAATACTCAATATTATATTGCCACATAAAAATGATGGTAAAGAGGCATATTGGCTGGATATCTGTCATGAAGGCTACAGATAGGTAAAAACAGCATATATTCAAGGGCAGTTACCCAGAAACTGCAGTAATACGTCTCAATAATTTTGAATGAATGAATGCAAATTAAGGAAGGCCATAAATAGCATAAAAACCTTAGTTTTTTTGGTACCTCCATGAAAATCCATTCTCATTATAAAAAGGATCTCTGAAGGCAAAACCCCACTGGGCAATGTTTTGATGATTAAAATAGAAATAAAAACAATCCCAATATTGAATGTTCATTCATTAATTTTTTGAACCGCTTAATCCTAATTATTGTGCGGGGAGGCAGGCGCCAATCTCAGCCGACTCTTGGCGAGGGCGGGGTACACCATGGACAGCTCGCCAGGCCATTGCAGGGCAGAAACATGCTGACGGCAATGCAGCCTACGCTTGACGAGAATCAATATTGAATATTAAAATTTCAAATGAGCAATTGCATGCAATTACCCAAACACTTCCTATTCGTGACTTTTGTTATTTACAACACTTGAAATATCTCACTCACATATGCAAGCTTCAAAATTGCACCCTGCAGAAATACGTTTCGTTTGATGAAAGTACTCCCAGAAGTTTGTGGACAAGAATTAAGAAGTTGCTTGATGTTGATGCAACTGCTGAACAGAATATTTCAACAGGGGCACCCCAAGGCTGCTTCTGCGCCAAGAGGGAAAAAGTTATGATAATACATTACCAAATAGGCCTAAGGTTGTTAGTGTTTATGGAAAAGACTCTGGATCCCCTGCAAATCTGACTAGCATAAAATTCTCACTGTTGAATGTATTTCGTAATTTAAGGGACTATCTTTCTCTAGATTTTGTGAGTTAACATTCAAAAATCCATTACAATCCTGACCAGAATAAACCTGCTGAGCTGAAGATAAACCAAGGAATGGATATAAACATTCAGTTATTCCAAATAGTAGCAGATTAAATATTTTAGTCGTATAAAATTGTCTATTAAAGGGCATACTTACATGTACAATATGGTATATCTAACCATTACATAAGTACTAAAGCAACTACATAAAAATAACATATGAAAAGAAAACAGATTTCTTGGTACATTTATTCATACAAATAGTTTAATAATATGTTTTCATTGTAACGAGTGTAAACTGTTCATTGTCTGTGTGTTAGCCGTGCAGTAGACTGGTGACTAGCTCAAGGTGTACCCTACCTTGAGTACAGTCAACTGGAATTGGATGGATGGATGTTCCCATTTTAGGAGGTGAGCATATAAACACCAGTGATGTTCACTATCGTTTCCAAAATATTTAGCATTTTATTAGGGTCACCCATAAGGGGAGCTTCCTCCTGCTTTTATTGGTTTAAAGTCTGTTTTGTATGAACATAAAGGCATTCAGTGATTCTGATGAAACACAGTTTTACTCAGGGTGCAGTTGAACTCTTCACTAAAAGCCCATAGTAACACTGGAGTCGCCTCTTCAATCGTGACATCCCGACCAAGCTCTTGGCTGAGTGAAGTGACTCCTTTTCCCACAATACCACAGGGTACAATGTGGTCAAACCAGTTCATGTCAGTGTTGCAGTTCAGTCCCAAACCATGAGAAGTGATGTATCTACCACAGTGGATACCTGAAAATATATTGGCAGGTCAGAATTCTTTTATTAGTTTTGAACTTCACTGTGTGTAAAGCAACAGAGAACAAAAAAAGCACAATTACCAATAGCACATATTTTGTTATTTCCAACCCAGACACCAGTGTCCGGCGAGGTGGAGGCTTTAATTCCAAACTTGCCACACATCTTAATCACTGTCTTTTCCAGTTCACTCACGTACCACCTCACGCTTTTCTTAAAGCAGCCCAGGTTAAGAATAGGATAACACATCATCTGCCCAGGCCCATGAAAGGTTATAAGGCCTCCACGGTTTGTCCGAAAGAAATCTGCACCCAGATTTTTCAGTCTCTGCTCCTCTTCAGCAGGGTATGGTGCTCTTCGAATGCCAGTAGTATAAACAGGATCGTGTTCACACAAAAGTAATGTGTTTGGAGTTTGGATCGTTGAATCCAAATGTTGCTTGATATATTGTTGCTGTATCCGTAGGGCACTTTGGTAAGCAACTTTCCCCAAGTTCACAATGTTGACTGAGATCTTTCCAGGTGACATCTTGGTATCAGGCTTGCAAGCTTGCACCCTCTTCTGTCTGGCCTGATGAGATGTTATTAAATTACATACTTAATGTGATAAGTCAGGTAATATTTTGTAAACCTTTGTTTCAAATTACAAGAGAAAAAAACTAATCTAAACTAAAACTCTTAAGTAATGTGATGTAAATCATTAATTCAAACTAAAACCCTAGCAGTGTAAGAAAACACTATTTCACACTGTCAACCATTTATTGCTACTAAAATGTGCGTTAGCATTTGCAAAGATACCATTCTTCTTCTTCTTATTATTATTATTATTATTACAACTTGCAGTAGCTCTGGTCCACTAACCAGATTGATGCTCCATGAGTGCTGAAATTTAGTTCAGTTCCACTGAAACGTTTCACTGTTTCTATCACTTCTTACTTATAATGTTATTAAAGTAAACTTAGTTAAATCTTCAGCTGATCAAGCAATCAAACTGTCAAGAAAATATATCACCATTATTTCAGTGAGTCCTGAAACAAAGGGCAAATTTGCCAAAACTGAAGTTTTACATTTACAGCATTTGCTGGCACCCTTATCCAGAGCTACTTACATAAGTGTTTTAAAGTCACTATCAGTGAATATATTCTGATACTGGTTCACTGGGACACACATATACCAACGTAGTCACAGGTATACTAAGTATACCATGCTGGAGGACATTCTATAGACCTGTAGAAATTGGATGCAGAGGTTTCTCAGGGCGTTCATATTGTCAAGTTCTCGGCCGGCTGGGAGTGACAGGAGTAGCTAAGAAGAGGGCCATAAGGGCTACTAGCGAAGCCGTGGTGAACAAGGTGGCTTTGGATTAAAAGGGCTGATCCATGGACTGCTACTGGTATGCAAGTCGGGGCCTGATCACCCACGGCTGGGTCGCCTGGGCGAGGGTGTATGATAGTGAAAGACCCGAAACACACCAGTTGCATCCAAGAGACATGTCATAAAGATATAGATATATATAGATATATATAGATATATATATATATATATATATATATATATATATATATATATATATATATATATA
>JAOUQZ010000049.1:16637051-16650943 GCA_028564935.1 Neosilurus hyrtlii | reverse complement strand
TTAATCATTATTAATAATGTATAACTAAAGGCAAACTGAGCAAATGTGTAATTTCAGGAGAGCCTATCAAACTGGTATCCCCTCGTATGACTCAGTACCCATGAAGTAGCTCTCAGTTTCAAAAAGGTTGATGACCCCTGCACTAAGTATTCTCTTCAGAATTCTGAATATACGATTTTGCAAAGTTTTATATTTAAGTCAGTGTACAGATTTGCCCACAAAATTGACAAATTTACGATGAGCGTATTCCCCTACACTAAATATCCTCTTGAGGTGGGTTTTTGTGTGTGTATGTATATGTATGTATGTATGTGTGTGTGTGTGTATATAGACTACCCAGAGGAAACTCACTCAAGCACAGGGAGAACATGCAAACTCCACACAGAAACGCCTGAGCCCGTGAATCAAACCCAGGCCTTCTTGCTGTGAGGTGGATGTTCTAACCACTTCAACACTTATTACATCACAGACCAAAACAATGAAAATTTACTGGTGGCAAATTGGTACTGTGTCAAGCTGAGAATTGGACAAATTTATATTGCAAAAAAAAAAAGGCATGATACAAAACTGTTCTTTCTAACACAAAATATGTGAATAGATAAGCTAAATAAATGATATTTAAGGAACTATTAGAAATCAAAATAAAAATAGATTTTTATACACTTATGTCCCTATGTTGTTTAAAAAAATAATAATAATTAAATAAAGAAATAAAAAAATTCGCCTACATAAATGTGTACAGGATTGTTTAATTTTACTCATAATATACAGAAATTTACAGGATTTCTTCTTCAACAGGACCTCACGCATGGATCACGTCCAAAATTTAATATTGTGACTCTTGTATGTATATCCTTGTATTTGCTTTGTCACATTTTGGTGCTAATGTGTTTTTACTGTCTTGGTATCCACAGATGTATTTTGTTCACCCATACAGATATGTAAGCCTGGAGAAATGCGACATGAGTTTGATAAACAAAAGAATAAGGTTAGTTGACATAGAGTAATAATAAAGATCATGGTTCTATAACCTAAAAATCTTTTATTTAAAGGTGGCCATTCTTTAGTGAGTAGTTTATATGTTTTATGTTCCATTATCAGTTAATTTTAGCAGGATACAAAGGTTTTTTCGCAAAATCACTCCAGCTCAGAGGCTTAGTATCTCTTATTCATCTGTTTAACATCTTGTTTTGGGACTTTGTTTATTTACAGTAACAAGGCTGTATGGCTCAAGGAATGATCTGTGCAATGCGGATTTGGGCAGTGCAACACCGATTCCTAGAAAGTGAAGAAGTCAGAGATCTAGTTTTAATGAACCTACTGGACTGGCTTTGAACACAATGCTGAGTCAAGCCTGAGCCAGTTTGAACGATATTACATGTAGTAAAAAGCCATCCAGCAGTAATAGTCTGACTTTAAGAAAGTCATGTTTGCATGTGTTTTAAAGGTCTATTTTTTTTGTCAATCTAACACAATAATTAGATTTTTTTTCGAACGTCATGTAAACATATACTGAGTGGTTAAGTCTCTTGAATACTGATCAGAAAGTCAAAGGGGTTCAAGCCCAAGTAACAGAACACTCACCGCGGGCCCTTATATTTAAAAAAAAAAAAAAACATAAGTCACTTGGCGTCTGCCAAATGCCATAAATGTAGAAAAATATTTAAACTCAAAGTATTAAAAAGTTTTAGCTGATTCTTCAGTGAAGCCTTATTTATACCAAAAACATACATGAATTTGTATTTTTCAGTCTTTAGGGGTGCTGTCAGACTCTGAGAATGAAGAACCTATGAGGATGAAAACCAGGCATACATCAGCATTCGTACGCAGATCAAGGTTTTCCCCAGCTTTATGCAAAGGGTATTAACACGATTAATTCGTATCAAAAATTTTTTATTTATATACCACAATTTCTTGTGTAGGAAGTTTCATATCTGAACCATATTGCTGTGTTCATACAGTTTGTACAACATCAATATCCAAAGGAGCCAAAGCTGTATTGACTCTGAAGAAGGAAGAAAAGTCAGCGCTCAATCACACCTTTCTTTACCAGAAAAAGTATTTCACAACTTCACAGTTTATACTCATACAAAGGCAGAATCTTTTATTAAGTTTAGAAGTGTTTGGTAATGTTTCTCTGTTATAATAATGATTTCTTTATTTCCCTTTCACTATAGGCCAGTATTTGTCATAGTTTCAATGCTGGAATACTCCTATCCTCTGAGAACAGTCGTTCGTTCTCAGCACCAGTTCTTCCCCTTGAAAAACGGCATCACTGGCGTTCGATCTTGGCCTCACCTGGTTCCTCTTTAGTGCCTCACTCTAAACCTGAGCGGTCTGTCAGCCCAGAGAGCAACGACAGCATCTCAGAAGAGCTGAACCACTTTAAACCCATAGTTTGTTCACCATGCACGCCACCAAAGAGACTCCCAGATGGCAGGTTAATCGAACCCACCATAGTAAAGTCCACACCCAGGAACCTGACCCACAGCCTGCAGAAAAGCACCAGCTATGAAGCTAGTCCTAGCATCCTGCAGAAGTGGAAGCAGGTTGAGCTAGATCGGCAACGTGTCAAGTTCTTGTCCAAAGGGACCATCACCAGTCCAGTGGCAGATGATTACACCATCACACAGAGCTCTGAAGAAGACCAAGAAAACAAATCCTGTAACTGTGGTCCCATGGAGAAAAGCTTGCAGGGTCAATATTGCACTTGTACTGTAAGTACAAACCTGTCTAGAAAACAGAGGGAAAAGTCTATACTGTATAATAAGCGCCAGTTGATTTTTGATCAGTGCAGCACAGACGATGGCTCGCAGTCTGAAAATGCATATCCTACATTGATAGCACTTGGTAATACTGATACACCCAAGCAGTGTCGCGCTTGTGAACCACATTGTTCCCCTTCAGGACGAGTTGAAAACTTGAAATCACCCACAATGGACAAACATCTAGTAGCAAGTCATAATCAGGTTATAGAGGACCTTCAGGACCTAAGGAATGAGCCCTCTGTTAGAAGTTGTGTACTTAACAGACCTACCTCAAGAAAGGGCAAAAAGAGGAGCCAGAAGACCAAACATTTGGAAGAGACAAAGAGGATAAAAATATCCAAGATGGAAAGCTGTGATGGCTGTGATTTACAATATAGACAAAATGATTTGTACATTGAACGGATCCATCAAGAAAGAATGGACAGAGAACTGGCACTAAAGCTACAAAGACAGTTTGACAAAGAAAGCCAGAAAGTAGAAAGGCATAGGATGAGTTCTGATAAATATCTTTTACGGTCCTGGATTTGTCTAGATGGTAGATCAGTTCGTAATCCACGCAGGTCAGGAAGGATTTCTAGGAAGATAAAACACTTTAATTAAAGTTTTAAAGTTATTGACATGAGACAACAGCAAACTGGTCTGACCTTATCTGTGGAACAGAGAATGCTGATGTCTTTTAGAACAGTCTTGGTGACTAGGACAAAAATTTTTTTGCCCCCCCCCCCCCCCCCCCAATATATTATTATACAGTATCTCAGTGAAATGTACCAAATAACTTTTTTTCTTCCTTAAAAATATTGCAGAATCTTAGTCATTTAGTGTTTTTTACTTTAATTTGTTATTGCCTAATCAACAACCAGAAAATTCCGGTAAGGCTCTTATGGGGCATAAACATAAATGTGACCCACTACAGCATAATACGAATTTAATACATGATTATAATGAGGTATAATACATGATTATTATATAAAATCATGATTATAATTTTCATTATATGAAAATTGACTAAGTTGCATCAATTTGTATGTCACTAATCAGGAAATGCTACTTTTGAGAAAATAGCAATTACAGGTAGAGAAACATTTTTTAATGTCTGCATTTGAGACTCCCTTGCATCTATAAACTAAATGAATACGGCTGTCGACCAATCAGTACGATCTTCCTGGCGTCTTCCTATCAACAGATGAGTTCTATTTACACTAAGTCATGTCTGTTTTGAGGCTTCTCATTGTTTTACTATTATCTGACCCAGAATCCTGGGATTCCGTATGTAAGGACAATATTCTGGTACTGAATATGGATAATAGTGCTTTATCCTGGGAAAACACGTAAGCGTTTTGAAAATGAGCAAAATAAGTGGATTTTTCAGTGTACATCGAACCCTTTATTAAACAAGTATTTTAGCATGGATAGATTGTGTTTATGGATATTTGAACTTGGTCATGTGGAAGATTATGCTTTGAAGGATGAATTTTTAGCAATGTCACCTTTTCGTCCAGGTAAGGCATTTTCAACTTACTTTGGCTCATATACAAAACACTACCTTGTGAGTTAATCCATATTATGCTGGAGTGGGTCACAAATACTAAAAATAATGCAATGCTTTAATGCAGTACATGATTATAATAATTTTAATAGATTATGTTGAAAAGTAAATGAAGTATTAATTGTACGTTTCTTAATTTAATTGGCCTAATATTTTTAAGTGCACGGTTTGAATAGTCAAGGGTGTAAGTCTCTGTCTAAGAGCCTCCTATGGAGCCTTTGTCAATTAAAATTGATTTGGATAGCACTATAACACCTTTGCATAACTCAATGTGTGACATATACTCTTAAAGGGAGCTCTGGTATTATCTTAAAGTTTTTTTTCTCTCCTTTTTTCTGTTGCTTTAATTTATGTGTAGTTTCCCCCATGTCCATTGGGTTTGCACATTGTGCATGTTTTTTCCTTTTCTTTTAATGTTTCGGCCAGCTTGACCTTTAATGAAAATTATATATTGCACTATATTCTTGAATAAGCACACACATATTGCATTTAATCACTGTAGACCTCTTCAAAAATTATACAAAATTACTGTTGTGAGTTTTTATTCATGTGCCAAAATCTTCCATCGTCTATTCAAATTTCTCCCTTATTTTATTTTTCTGAAACACATCTTACATTTCTGTTCAGTACTGTATGGGCTCTAAATAATATTATTTTAAAAGCTTGAGTTTTGACTGTATATTAAAGGTGTATGAATACAGTAATTAACAAGCCTTTTTATCTGATCTCTTTGATTGTTAAACATACTGGATGTGCTCAACATGTATGTTTGAACTGCATTTGGAAAATGTTGCTCATTATTCTTACTTTTCTGTTTAACAGTAATGCTTATGACATTTAAGTCACGGGATTGCGTTCAATTAGTTTAATATTTTTACAAGGTTAATAATTAGCAGCACAATTCAGTTAAAATTTGTTAAATTTTATATTGCATAAATTCACAAGTTGACATTTTATTGTTTCCACAAGGAAGAGAACACTTTTTTTTCTTTTTTTTTTAGATAAATTAAATATTGGAGTCAATAAATTATAAATACCAAATAAAACACTATTTTCTTGCTTACTTGTGAGTTTTTTCCAGGTCCTTTGGATAGATGATTTTATATTACCCCTCGCCTGATCAAGCAGTTAGTGAAGAACTTCTAATTTCATTTAAAGTATTTTAGTTCATATATTGTAATACTTGAACAGTGTAATAAAAATCTATAAGAAGATATATATATATATATATTATGAAGAGGCATGGATGCACGTAGATGTTATTATACGTCAACATGTTTAATACTTGTCTGGTGCCCCCCCCCCCAGGAAACACACAAGGCTGGGTTGATGTTGATTGGCTGTTTTGTATTAGTTATTTGCATGTCGATAGGCAGCTGTAAAAAGCAGATTTATTATTAGTAATGTTGCCATTTTTCAATATTGGAGAGAGAATTACCGGAGGTACCTGTGTACGTTAAGTAGCACAATCCTCATCCAGTGAATCTTAGCTGTTAGCCAGTATCATAAGTCAGACTACAGGAACTACAGTTTTCAAAGCACCAGCGACCATAATGGCTCTTCCCAAATACAGTGTCACTGACAAAGTGTCCAATAAACTGGTAAATGAGTGTAGAAATCAATTGACCTAGTTAAATATTTATTAGCGTCTACATGTTAAAAGCTTCCGAGGAGGATTTGAATACGAGCAACAGGAAAGGTTGACGTTTCCGTTGGAAATCAAGCACCTCAAGGCGCGCGCGCGACGCCCCCCCCAAAAAAGCTGTGGTTTGGCTGCGTGCGTGGCGTATGAGCTCAGCCAATCAGAGTGAGCCAGGTCACACGGATGACCAGGAAGAGAAGATGGCTGCAAAGAATGGAAAGAATGGTCTGCTACAAAAAGTAAGAATTGTTTGTTTTATTTCTTATGTTGTGTGGAACCCATTCACGTGCACTTTCTAATGTTTATTCAGTCATGTGTATATATATTTCTGTTTAATACAACTTTAATTATGGAGTGTTGTTTGTGAGAGCAGAGAGATGTGCACTAGCAGTGAGCTTGCTAACAGCTAACAGCTAACAACTCAAAACGGAAACCTGAAAAGGGCAACATATTCACTTCTGGGGAGGGAAAAACAACCTTTTAAATCTCAGCACAGTTTGGTAAACCTGACATATAAATTCCATATGAACTCTGGGTACCCATTTAAACTACAGTTTAAGTTCACAACAAGGTTTCATGCGACAATCTGTCATAAGGTACAAGGAGGACTTCCCCAATAACAAGATAGCGGTTTAACTGTTTGGTCATGTGATGCAAAACTTAGTTAAAATTGAGAGCTTGACTTTCTGTTTATCTTATGCTTGAGTTTTTTGCTCTGCAAATTATTCGATGCATTTTATATCAAGGGTTGTACATAACTCAAGGGTGCATGTTTGTTACTTATGGAAAACCAAGTATGTATGTATTTGAAATGAAAATCTCAAATTTCTTTTTTTAATAATGCATTCTGTAAATATCTGCATGTTTTCAGTGGAGGATTGATGAAAAACCAGTCAAGATTGACAAATGGGATGGCGCAGCTGTGAAGAATTCTCTTGACGATGCAGCTAAGAAGGCAGGTGAAACATGTTTGTGCAGTTATGTTTTATTAGGATTATGTTTTATTTATGCTTGGCCTATTTTCATCCTCTTTCCTATTGTTAGGTACTCATTGAAAAGTATGGGTATGCTGAGAACTTCAACCTTGTCGATGGACGTCTTTTCATTTGCACCATCTCCTGCCTTTTTGCCATTGTAGCCTTAATTTGGGACTACCTGCACCCATTTCCAGAGTCCAAACCAGTCCTAGCATGTTGTGTTGTTTCATATCCTTTTCTTTGGAAGCAGGATATGCATTTACACTGTATATCACCTTTTAAACTGCAATGCCATTGAAGCTTAACTTGTAAATATAATGCTTTACATATATTTTCCACTATTTCCACTTCTCCAAATTTGAAATGATTGCAGTTTATTTCTGGATTGTTTAAATGAAAATATGCTCATAATTTTGTCTAGATTCAGTACCTTAATTGTTGTTTCCTTAATGACCTCGCACATATTTCATAATGATGGGCATCCTAACCTTGTATACTTCCTACAAGGAAAAAAACATCTTCCTTGTTGCTGTCCAAAAAGACCCAACTGGCATGGACCCGGATCACATTTGGCAACTTTCGTCAAGCCTAAAAAGGTTTTATAAACCCCTAACTCCCACGTCTTCAAAGATTTTGCAAATTTTCTTCAAGCTATGTTCTAATTGGTAAAATTATGTTTTGTAGGTTTGATGATAAGTACACACTGAAAGCATCCTTTACAAATGGAAAAACCAAGCAGTCTCGGGCGACTGAGTTCACCAAGTCAGTTGGTACGTTCTTTGATGAAAATGGAACATTGGTGATGGACCAGTATGAAAAGTGTGTGTCAAAGCTTCATGACACATTGGCCATGGAAAAGAAAACTAAATAAAGATGAGTAGAACCTCAGTGTACCAGCATAGGCCCAATACACACTGATTTGGGAGATATTAGCCTTCAAGTAAAGAAATTTAACTAAAGATTTTCATGGTGTAACTTTTCAATTGGCGTCACAATATTTAATGGTCAGTTATACATATTACAGAACTTCATTTTATGTGAGGGTAAATTTAAAATTTGGAATCGGTGAAAAATGTTTTTCACTGATTCCTTGTGATGAAGGCTTGATCCTCATTATGGTGAACAAATTATTGTTTCAAAAATTACTTTCATTAATAGATGCAGCTTATAAATAGCTTTCATAAGCAGCATTTATTAAAGATGGTGCTGATGTCCAGTGTATTGCATTACAGACTGATGTGGGTTTTTTGCGTTTTGTTTTGTTTTCTTTCCCCATTTACTATTTTGTGTCTGCGTGCTGAAGAGTCATTAAAATAAATGGAGGCAATTTCTTGGGTCTTTTTTCCTTTCTTGAAAGTTTAAAGGATTGTTTATTCAAACAGTTAGAATTATTGTGAAATGTTCTCATTGCTTCAGAAAGGTCAACAAAAACATTGTAATAAACTACTCAAAAACAAAATGTATGTGTAAGTTACCAGACTTGTTGTGATAGAGAGGCAGTCAAGTGCTATATGAAGTAATTGTATTTTATTATTCTCTCCATATCTTGTCATAAGAGGGAACCGGAAGAAAGTATGAGAGTAGAAATTATTACACACAGTTAATGGCTTTGTTAATTAATTATAAATCATAATGTTTTAGACATATTTATTTTATAATGGTTAGTATTGTACATCTGGATGCAGTTTTATTTGAATTACAGATGCTCTTTTTTATTCAGTTCCATGGGTTAGCTATTATTGTGCCATTGTTTGTCCAAAAAAACCCATACAATTTAAATAAAGTTGTCATTTTTTAATATATTTTACTGTGATTTTATATTTTCATTTAGGTTATGTCGTTCATGACTCTTTTTTTCACATGTTGGAAGATTCCACTCTAAATTGTCCATTGGTGTGTATGGTTGTGTGTCTGCATACACCTGCTTCTTGCCTAATGTTGGTTGCAATTGGCTCCAGTTTTCCCTGTGACCCTGATGGATAAGCAGTCCAGAAAATGGATAGATGGATGGAATTTTAAATGTAGTGTGTTTGTGCTTTATAAAAAGAAAAATGGAGAAGGGAAAATGATTTTTAAATTATTGGAATACAGTTTGTATACAGGAGACCCCTGTACTTAGTCATTTTTATACTTTAAACAAGCTTGATTACTTGGTTAATGTTAGGAAGCATGTGCTATGAATAGAAAAAAGATAAAGGATACTGTTTTTTTAACTCGGCTATATGGTCTCACATGTAGTATATCTGTGAATTGTCATGTCAGAGTTTTCTTCCCTGATTGTAATGTCATTCATTTTCTAAGAGGCTTATTCCTAATTAGGGTGGCAGGGAGGCTGGCGCCCATCCCAGCCAACTCTGGGTGAGGGCGGGGTATACCCTGGACAGCTCATCTGGCCATCACAAGGCCAACACAACCATTCACACTCACACCTAGAAGTGATTTGAAACAGCCAATTAGCCTACTGTGCATGTTTTTGGACTGTGGGAGGAAACCAGAGTACCTGAAGGAAACCATGTGAGCACAGGGGTAACATGGAAACTCCAGACAGAAATGCCTTAGCCCGGAAATCGAACCCAGGCCTTCTTGCTGTGAAGTGAACCTGCTAACCACTACGCCACTGTGCCTCTTTTATAATTAATATTAATTATTACGCTCCTGATTGACTTGGAGAGAATTAAATTACAAGATTGGTCCTGCAAGCTTAATACAAAACGCACGTTTAAAGAAAGTTTTGAACACTAAAGCACAACATAGTATATATATTTTAACAATTTTAAGTGTGTATGTTATTAAAATAAATGCAAAATGTCTATGGTCATTATGTGACAGATAAAATGCCTGTTTACTAGTTAATATCTTCTCCATGTGCCATGCCTGTTCCAGGTTTCAGCTGCCAGTAAGCACTAGGTGCTCATGGTTGGCTAGGCATAAAGAGTGGAGTGCCTTTACTTTCTCTCAGCGCACCCTTGTACAGCACGTGGTAGTCCCAGGCGGTTTCCCATCCAAGTACAAACCAGGCCCAACCCTGCTCAGGTTCCAAGATTAGATGGGATGGGCATTCGCATGGGGGCCTAGTTATTATACAGATTAATAATCTGGATCTATTTGTTACTATTTTTTAAAAATATTGATAGCTAATTTGAATACTTATTATTACTGTTAATCTTACTTATAATATTACTTAATTTATAAAGCTGGTTAGGACAGTTTTCATTTATCCTACGGAGTTTTAAAAAGCACTTTTTATTAATAAAAATCAGATCATGGAGATGCCATGGAATTACTCTTAGAGTGTGCCCAGTGTATGCCATTTTTACAACATCCACAAATAGGGGTAAGTTTGTAGCTAACAAGTAATCATTAAAACAAGACATTTTATACAAAGGAACAAACTTAGAAAAACTTAGTAAAAACCTGCTGCTGAAAATGCTTCACAAATACTTGGGAGGGAAATGAAAAGGAAGAAACAATGAACGGGAAAAAATTCGAAATGTAGAGAAAGTGAATGGAATTGTCAGGTAGAACTCAAGAACAAAGATAGTCACATTTTATTTTTTTATTTATTGTGTGAGTGTTTGTGTTGTGAAAATGCAATGAACTGAACTCTGCTTCAATCCAGTTACAACAAAGTGAAATTTGTTCTATTTTATCATCAGTACAATCACAACTCTTTCAAGACTAATTGGTTTTAGTATTTTTGAGCTACAGTTTGCTGTCTATAATTCTGTTTTCATCTGTAAATGTTTCTGTGCTAGTATATATGCAGAGAAAAATATAGCGTGCATGTATGTAAATATGTAATCTATGCTATATATTGCAAACAAACGTGATGTACAGAGTAGGAGTAAATGCTGGTTCAAAAATGGATTTGGTCATTAGTTATTAAAATCTCAAAGCACAGCACCTGGAAATGAGCAGACATAAATGCAGTTAAAACAGTGTGGTTAATATATAGGTTAGTAAACATTGCCTTTTACCGTCTGCCTATATGAAAATACCTATTATATGTGTAGTACCTGTATCCATGAGGGCAACCATGGAAACCCACCATGTATTCTTGGGCATAGCAGTGCTTTCTGCAAAGCCCTCGATAGCCACATCTGTAGCCATGCACATCTATATCACTGGCTGAAAAACAGAACCATCACTCAGTTAAAGTAGTAAAAAAGAAATCTATTCATTTAAACAAAATTATTAATAAGCAGCATCTGATCCTTTACAGAAAATGTCATGCTGTACCTTTGGCAGCTGTCAGCAGCAGTATAGTAAAGATGATCAATCCCAAGATTTTCATGTTGTTAAGCTATAGTTTATAAATTCAGGCTTCATAGCTGCCTACACCATGCTCCATTTATACACTGTTACACACATTGATGGGAGGGGTGGGTGGGAAAGGCTTGGTAGGAATTTCACTCTTACATTTTATTCAGAAATTGAATTGAAATAAACATTTAAGACAATTCAACAAATGGTTATAGATAATATTCAATGCACAAATACACAATAAGTCTTATAAGTAAAGAAAATAGGAATTAAACATTATATACTGATGCATAATTCATTTTAATTAATTAGCCTTAATGTGTATTCAGTCTACTGTATTATACAAATTACACAATGTAATTTGTCACCACATGTTTACTTATGTTTCTGTTTAGATTTCATGCCTCTTACATAGACCCACCCCATACACATTATTACCTGAAGTATGAATATTCCTTAATTTTGTTTCTTGTTATTCATTATCTTTGTATTAATACAGCTTAAACTTTTAAATGTAAACATGCAATGTTGCTGCTGGGGTGGACGAGACACTTTGTCAGCAAAAACAATTCACATTCCACAGCAAAAGCAAAAGAGGCACATGCAGTCCCTTGTGACCAGATACCCCTCCTACACATAAACATGGTTGGAGAGCATTAAAGTTATAAAGTGTAAGGTAATAATGGATTTTTTTACATGATTTTCAGTGATCGGTATCATGTTATAATAAGGTTTAATTAAATAACAACATACAAATATGCCCCATGATAAATGGACACCTTCTTTGTTGTAAAATATACAGTGGGTATGGAAAGTATTCAGACCCCCTTAAATTATTCATTCTTTGTTACATTGCAGCCATTAGCTAAAATCACTTAAGTTTATTTTTTTTCTCATTAATGTACACACAGCATCACATATTAACCGAAAAACACAGAATTGTAGACATTTTTGCAGATTCATTAAAAAAGAAAAACTGAAATATCACATGGCCATAAGTATTCAGACCCTTTGTTATGACACTTGTATATTTAACTCAGGTGCTGTCCATTTCTTCTGATCTTCCTTGAGATGGTTCTACCCTTCACTGGAGTCCAGCTGTGTTTAATTAAATTGACTAGACTTGATTAAGAAAGGCTATGTAAGACCTTACCGCTCACAGTGCATGTCAGAGCAAATGAGAATCATGAGGTCGAAGAAACTGCCCAAAGAGCACAGAGACAGAATTGTGGCAAGGCACAGATCTCACCAGGGTTGCAAAACGGTTTCTGCTCCACTTAAGGTTACTCAGAGTGCAGTGGCCACCATAATCCTAAAATGGAAGAATGGATTACTCCAAGGATTGGTGGTTCAAGCCCCATTACCACCAAGTTGCCACTGTTGGGCCTTTGAACAACCCTCAACTGCTCATTTGTATAAAAAAAATAAATAAAAAATAAGTCGCTCTGGATAAGGGCATCTTCCAAATGCAATAAATGTAAATGAAATGCATGGTGGCCAAGTGTAAAGAGCTGGGGTTGCTTAACTACCTCAGGGACATTTAAATTTAAATTCTGCATGATAGCAATGAGTGCTTCAAGATGATACAAGGGCATCTGTCTGAAAGTTAACGTTGAACACTCACTTATTTTTAAAGGTGCTTTATCCTAGCTGATATTAGCAGGGCCAACACACACACTCACATCCAGTGGCAATTTGGAACAATTTGGACTGTGGGAGGAAACCAGAGTACCTGGGTGAAACCAACGTTTCTTCTTTATTAAAGGGTACAGTCAGGAAGACTGGTATACCTTATGGCAACTTCCTCAATCAGCAACACTACTGTGTCCATCTTTGTCATAATGATAAGAAAGACAACCAGTCTTTATCTCTTTGGCTGTTTATCTCTGTGTACCTGAAACGGTATGTCTATGATCAAATGAACTTGAGGATCCTCCTTTGCAACATGAAGCAGATACATATGAATAAGTAGTTTCACATAATATTGTATCAACAGATTGTTTTTAATATCTGAAATAATTATAACTGAGAATATTACTTCAGCAAGTATAGACACTCAAAAAAGGTATTATGTTCACTCACATCCTATTGCATTGTTCTATTCATGTCCACTAGACTGCCTGTTAGCTTGATTGGTGATATACTATACACAAAAAGACAACAAATATCATTTTCAGAGAACCGTTGTGTAATAAGACACATCAACATATTGTTGTGTACATGATATTCATTCAAGCATGAGCACAGATGGGATGTTTTCCTCCATCTGAGCGAAGCTTACAGCTTATGACAGTCTTTTGTAATCACAGGAACAGGGATTAGACACCTGCATGTCTCTTTGTAATAAGCTGGCCACATTTCCTGGATAGTGTTCAAAATTATTGCCCACATCAGAATCACAATACAAAGGAGAACAGTCTCTATTTTCACTCTTCATAATATTACTAATGCTACAGATAAAGGTTTCACAAACAACATGACACATAAGCAGTTCTAATGCCTCTGTTGTCATGAAGTCTTGCTTTTGTTTAGGTGGGTGATTGACAACTCCATAACAAACATCGAAATAAGAGCTTGATCATTTTTTGCTGATCACTGTTGAATCTTGTTCATCTAGGGCAGGGGTCACCAACACGGTGCCCGCGGGCACCAGGTCGCCCCCAAGGACCACATAAGTTGCCCGCAGGCCTGTTTTT
>JAOUQZ010000049.1:16622022-16636951 GCA_028564935.1 Neosilurus hyrtlii | reverse complement strand
ACTCCCATGAGACATTTAAATGACTCAGCAGTCTGATAGCTGGGAAGTACAGCTGCAGCAGTATATTTGGGGTTCAGGGCATTGCAAGCACACACTGATTGTACCGATATAAAACATTGCAAGATCTAATGAACAATTGCATTAGGGCTTTTTACGAAAACAAAATTTCATCAGTCATATAAAATTAATGAAGTGACACCACCAGATCTGCGTGCATCTTTCATTCCAGAATAAATTTTTTGCCCAGAAGCTGCACCTGAGCAGATGGTATTGTATGAAATCCTTCATTAATTTTGAAAGGAGTTACACAGGTGATTTGCATTAAAAATGTGTCTCTGAAGCTCCTTGTTTCATTTTGTGTCCTTGTAAGTGTTGTTTTAAAGAGCTCACGTACAGTTAGTAAACATGCCACATGGGAACGGCACAATCTGATTGGCTTACTATCAGGGATGTTGGAAATAATACCCAGTATTCCAGATGTTGGAAATAATACCCAGTGGGTAATGCCTGAATCAAAATGGCCGACACAGTTTGTAACATTCACTTGGAGCAGGCATTGTCGTCACTGTCCTGCTTTAAAATGGAAAAATAAATAATAAAAATCCCATTTTAGTTTTACTAGAGTATTATGTACTAACCCGAATCGGGTTAGAATGGAATGGAATCTCGCCCGCTTGCCACACGTCTGGTTGCCTCATATCACTTATGATGGCTTCTTTCTTGTCTGTTTGCTAATGTAGAAAGCTGGATGCCTCCTTGTAACAGCCCAATAAGGTCACATTTGGTGGTAACCTGTACTCCTGCAGCACCCCCCACAGGATCCCCCACGGGACATGGTTGTAGGCCTTCTCCAAGTCCAGAAAAAACGCATGTAAACTGGGTGGTCAGACTTCCATGACCCCTCTGTAACTCTGGGAAAAGAGGGAAAGGAAAAAGAGCTGGACCACTATTCTGTGACCAGGATGAAGGCCACACTGCTCTTGAGGTTGAAAACTGGTTGAAGCCTCCTCGCCAAAATCTTTGAGTAAACTTTCCTGGGAAGGCTGAGCAGTGTGATCCCCTGATATCTGAAGCATAACTTTCCAATCCTCTTAAAAAAAAAAAAAAAGAAGCTTAATACAGTGGTTCAGTTTTTCCCTCCTCCATTCAAGACATCGGTGAGAAATGAGCCCAACTCTGGATGGAAATAAATGTTATGTTGCTTAAGTTTGTTGAAACAATGCCATGACGATTACATGCTTATATAAGCAAGGCTAACGGCAGTGGACCACTCCTTAAAGCCTTCTCCAGTACATCCCAATGACTATGGTTAAGGTCAGGACTCTGGGGTACCAATACATATGTGGAAATGATTCCTCATGCTCATTCAATTCATTCAGGTTATTAGCCGACTTCATTTTATTGCCATGTTAATTTCGCTGAGCCTCGACCTGACCAACTGGTGTAACAATGCCATGGAGATTACATGGGTAATACGAACAGTCCATGAAAATATTAAATTCAATTTTTTTTTTTTTTTTTGGTCAGGCAGTGTATTATTACAGTTTTAAAGTACATGTTTGCATGTTGTATTAAAGTTGTTGTATTAAAATAGGCATCATCTGCCTCAAGCCCTATGCACCACCCTAAAGGTGTGTAAAATGTTTAGATTTTATAGTAAAGTTTTTATGATTGAATTATTACTTATAAGAGAGAAACATTCAGAACCTTTTATTACTTTGTTATCTGTTTTTCAGCTTTTAGAGACACTTATCACACAAATATTATCACACTTGGTCAAACAATGAGACTCGTTACACTTGGTCAATATTTTTAAAGTTAAATGATATGGATGTATTGATCTTAATCTTTAGTTGGTATTTGGTCTGTGTTTAGATTTTTAGTTGGCCTATGATTTGCTGTCATATTTTTATTATTTATGATCTATGCATATCTCTGCCCTACTGTAATTTGGAGACACTGTTCAAGGAGCCTTTTAATTTTAATAAACAAAGCATGTTCTCTTTTTGACTAAAGAAATATAAACACTTACCAGGCAAAACAAAAAGGAAACAAGTTTTGTGATTCAGCAATCACACTGTAAAAATCTAAGTACTCTCAAGGCCAGCTTTGAAAGTGTTCACTGTGTGCTTTTTGTGGTTCTGTTAGAACGTAGCAACGCAGGCACAGATTAAAAGCCTGGTCCAGGAATCCCGTGTAGAAGAACTGAGGAGGAGGCTATGCTCACGAATGACTTTTGGAACAGCTGGCCTAAGAGCAGCTATGGGAGCTGGGTTTTCCCGTGTCAATGATCTCACTGTCATCCAGTCAACACAGGTTTGAGTTCACTTATACAACCCAAAATATGAAAAAAGTTGGGATGCTAGGTTAAAATTAAAACTGAAATTAATAATTTGTAAGTAATATTTGATGTGTATTGCACTTCAGACAGTACAACAGCACAATCATGACTGCGTTACTTTTGACACAACACCATACAATAACAGACCCTGGCTTTTGGACTTTTTGCTTTTGCTGGATAGTACTTTTTCATCTTTTCTTTGGAGCCCACAGGTGTTGCATCCAACAAAGACTTGGATGACTTATTCCTCTTACCAATACATGTTTCCACTGTTTGATTGTCCATCCTAGATGCCTCCAAGCCCAAGAATTGGTGACACATCTGGACACAGATGAAATAAGGCTTCTTTGTGCACAGTAATGTTTAAAAGTGACATTTGTAGATGTAATGCTTGACAAGGTTTGCTAAAGTAATCCAGAAGTAATGGGCTTTTATCAACTAGACATGATGGTTCTTGATGCAGTGCTGTTGGAGGAATCAGAGATCACAATGCTGTAAAACAAACTATTTTATGTTGGCATAGAGAACCTACCAGATGTAGTGAGCCATGCTCATTAAAAGGAAACGGAGAGACCTTAGTGGAGAGACTATTTTTAAATTATCAGCATGATGAGTGCATGTAAACTTCTGATGCAACTGTACATTAAAATAGGATTCTGTAGAATTAAAGATAAAAAATTGTATACACACATGCACATGAAATGCTATTTTTATTTCTGTATACTCTGATGACGTAAAAGAGTCATTCTTATTTGTCAATTTAATTAAAGTCAATAATTTAAGAAGTTACTACTGTATTTTTAAAATTTGGAAAGTTATTTTTCTTTGTTAGAATGAATCTAAGTATTCAGTAAACTACATGCTATAACCACCTGTGCAATTTCATTTATAGGGTATGTATTCATACTTGGCTAAATGTTTCCCTGATTTGAGGAGCAGAGGTTTGGTGGTTGGATATGACACACGTGCACAGGAGTGCAGTGCCTGCACCAGTGAACGGTAGACAACTATGCAAATATTCCTAATCTTTTCGTGTTCACATTTGTGTACATTTTCACAAGTATCTTATTTTTCAATAAATCATGTAGATTGCTCGTCAGTATGTTAAAATTTTAAATATTTTGTGTTTAATATATATGTTCAGTATATTTTTAGAAATTAAATTCATTTACATGTATGTATTAAATGCTTATTATGCGTCTGAGATATTTATTTTATAGTTTATTTAAAGAAATAAAAATAGGTAGTAAATATCAGCTTCAGGGTAATTTTGTCTGTCTGGAAGACCGGTTAGGAACAATGAACTCTGGTGGTGCATCCATGCGACCTCTCATGAGCATTGAATAAAACTATTGTATCGTGAGAACAGCATAACTCTTTACAGTCTTCAGACCAGAAGAAGCTAGCTAAGTATACTCCACGAACATCATGGCAGGAAACCAGGAATAGAAAAAGAGAGTGATTGAGCAACATAAATTGATTTGACAAAATATATACTCCCTGTTCAAATGATTAGCAAATCAAGCATGTTTTTGAACAAAACTAAAACTTTGCAGTCATATTTTTGAAAAATTTAGGTTGTAAACTAATGCATGCGCACAACTGTCTGCGAGGGGAGCTCAAAGTGTGACACATAATTACAACTCTTGTATAAAAGTAAACTCCATAACTGTAATGCCTCTAATGAATTTTATTCACATTGCAGAGGACTTTGGGCAGCAGAGAAATAAATAATATTTTGTGGTATAATGTACTATTAATGTTTATTTTGATTCCCAGTTGTTGTAAGCATTTACTTGTCAAGCATTGTGTTTGTGTGCTTATGCAAAAAACATTCAGTAGTATTACACTTAATATGAAAAGTAATCAAACAACATTTGGCACATATGATAAACAGTAAACAAAGATTCCATGGATCTGAAATGTGCTGATAATAAAACACTGATTAAAGTGTGGATTAATCTTTGTTATTATTGAACTGTGCAAACAAATATAACGTAAAATTCTAATAACACACAATTTATCTTTTTCTTTGTAGGCTTGCAAAATTAACTGCAGCGGTCATGCTTAGTAAGGATGTTCCTGTTTATCTGTTTTCAACATATGTGCCTACCCCTTTTGTGGTAAGTAATAGTGTTAACCATTGTTTTCAACATATATGTGTATTGTACATGAAATGTGTAGTTTACTCCTTATGTTTTATAATTTAAACTTTGCAGCCCTATGCTGTAAAGAAGTATGGAACTGCTGCAGGTGTAATGATCACTGCTTCTCACAACAGAAAAGAGGATAATGGATACAAGGTAAATAATGGTCCTTACTCAATAGATGGCAAGTCCTTAGGTGTGTGTGATGCATGACGATATCAGTGACCAACTTACGACTTTTTAGTCCTTGTTTGATCCACAGTTATAAGTTTCTGCCTAAGTTCAGTGTATTCATTAATATTTTTAAAAATTTATATTTTCTTTTCAGGTATACTGGGAGAATGGTGCTCAGATTTCTTCTCCACATGATAAGGAGATCTTACGTTGTATAGAACAAAATGCAGAGCCCTGGGCTGAGTCTTGGAATGAAGACTTGGTCAAGAGCAGCTCATTAAGGACTGATCCACTGAAAGATGTTTGCTGCCAGTACATGGAGGAACTAAATACTCTCTGCTTTCACAGGTACTGGTCTAAATAATTATTTTATTTAATAATTATAATAGTGTTTATAGTGGTGTGAAAAGGTATTTGCCCATTTGTGACTTCTTTAATTTTGATAATTTTTGTTTCATAACAGTTAGTTGTTTCTAATCTCAAAATAAATTTATGTAATACAAAAGGTAACCTAAAGAAACCAAACACACAGTTTTAAGTTATTTTGTGATTACTGAAGGACAAAAACCTATACCACCCATGTGAAAAAGTAATTGTCCTCTAAACTTAACACTTGCCTGTGTCAACTTTAGCAGTAGCAATTACTGTGTAAGTGTTTCCCTTTAACAGGAGATTAATATCTCTGTGCATAAATTTTGTCCCACTCTTTTATACACAGTTGATTTAACATAGTCACATATGAGGGTTTTTCACTAATCACCTAATTTAGTGTCTTTGTAATGTTGGAATCATGAACACTGATATTAACTGAGCTAGGTGGGGGGCCTGCGGTTTCATAGATGTTGTTCTGGGTGCTCCTTGGCAGATATACCAATATTCCACATTTTCTACATTTGGAGATAATGACTTTAACAGTGATTTGCTGGAGTCAAAGAATCGGATTGTATGTAACCTTTTCTTAAATGATCTCTTTCAATACCAGTCTTTGTCATGTGTTCTTTAATTTCTTTTGTTTGATATATAGTGTACCATTTGTTGAGAACTTTTAGGAAACTTCCTATTTCTGAAATGGTTTTACTAACACTATTTCCCAAAATGTTTGGATTTTCTTTTCAAAATGCATTTAAAACGAATTTGTTAATTCATGTGAACTCTTATTTACCTGACAGGATTTTAAACATAAATAAAAGGTCCACTTATAGATTAGCATACACTGGAGAAAAGATTACGTTGATCTTCCCAATGCATATAAGTGCAAGTTTAACCAGTTTGATTTAATCCACTAAATAAGCAAAAGATAGTAATTTCACACTCCACCTACAAATTTGTCATGCTCCATGTTTTCAACCAGTCATGTTGCATCATTGGGGCAAGTCAGTGAGCACAAGAGAGTGTATGTGACACATAGAGGAAAGACCACCCAGTGGAATGAATGAGTGGACGCCTAAGTAATTAAGTGTGAATTTTAGTGTTTTATTGTCAAGTTCCCCCCCTTTCTAAAGTGACTTGCTTTTTAGCTCCATGCCAAATTGCTTGTGTTTCCTATACACTTTTTTATAATGGTGCATGTGCCCTCATGAGTGCACTTCTTGTCAAGGGATGCGCAGGACACAACCTGAATTCGATCTGGTAGAAACATGCACTGCTTTGGTAAATTACAAGACATTAAGACATTACATTAATCTAACACATAACTGTGTCAGAACTGGTCTCTGGTGTTAGTTAAACATAGAAATATTGAATTTGACACTGTAATAAACTGTCTGATTATGTGGAAAGAACACAAATGGCACAGTGCCCATAGTGGATCCAGCTTAAAATGCTGAGCCTGATCCATGTCAAATCCAGGGCTGCCCAGAATTTCTTCTGATGTTTTGTTTGGTTGAAATTTATAAAATATAATATTTTGACAGACCATGAAACAGACCATATTATGAAATGATCCCTTTGGTGGGAGCGTTTAGTCTCCTATGTTGTATTTCTTTGTACATTGGCAGTTATGTAAAAGCTTAAGTGCATTAACGAGTCACAAATTTAGTTCATTAAATTTTTTTATTACATTATAAACATTTTGTTTACTCAAGTTATATTTTGTATTATTATACCAACTTTGTTTTGAGATCATTAACAATTCAGTATTATGAATAAACAAAAGTATATTAAATCAAAAATCAGAAAGTTCTACTTCATATCACTGCATTTATTTAGAGATGTAACCCTGGGTTACGATCTCTGCAATTTTCATGATTTGAGAGAATCGTAAGGAGCGTGGGGGGTCATGGCTTCGAACCGTGATGATGAACTTGGAGGAATCGTGATGATCACGCTGATTGTGACAAATTTTTTACTGTCAAAAATTTAGCTGCAATTATTATGATGTATTACGATTTGACGCCAATTGCGATAGGATGTGGTGTGCGGTAGAGCTTAACAGACTTTAACAGAGCATAACAGACCTTGATGTGCCATCGTAGGGGATCTTGATGAAGTTGGCAACATGATTCCTTCAAGTTTCATCTTTTGGATGCAAGCTGCCTCTTTTTATACCCCAGTCGTGCTCCAAGAGTGGTCATAAACCATGGAGCTTTGCAGACATTGTGCCCCACTGTAAACCCAGGGTAACTTTTTTCCTCTAGGGAGCTCAACACACAGACCCCCTTGAAGTTTGTGCATTCATCCTTTCATGGGGTTGGACATGCCTATGTCCAGAAGGCTTTTCTGGCATTTGGCTTTCAACCTCCAATCCCTGTACCAGAGCAAAAGACTCCAGATCCAGACTTTTCCACTGTCAGCTGCCCTAACCCAGAAGAGGGAGAGTCGGTCTTGGTGAGAACAATAAACTTGGATAACATAAACATGATGATGGTCAAGTCTGTTCATATCTAAATACTGTAATATTTCAGTGAGTAAAGTGTATTCAGAAGCATGAATTTCATTGTGGAAAAGCTTTAACAAATTAACAACTTTTGTCTAAAAGGGCTCCTATATATAAGTTTGGCTGCAGACAATGACAATAGTCGGTACTTTTGTCTCAATAGTCTGTACTTTTGTGTTTATAATTTTATGTTTAATACAAAAATATATAGATTGCAAAATTAGTAAGTTCAAAATGTTCAGCGTCCTTTTAATGTCTATAAAGCAACACCATTTAGGCTCATCACCAAATTTAGAATTTATAGTACATGCTACAGTTCCATTTTAAATTAATTCAGTGTTGTTTGCTACCTCTAGGAGCTGTCTCTTCGCCTTGCTGAGAGAGAGGGAGCAAAAATTGTGTTTGCCACAGACCCTGATGCTGATCGCCTGGCTGTTGCAGAGCAGTGTGACAGGTCAGTCAGTCTTAGATTTACACACGCAAATAATGACCTAAAATCTATTGGTATCTATGTAAATATTGTTTTTTGTTTGATATTTGAATGGTATGAAACTTCCTTTAATAATATTTGAATCATTTTTGGGAAATCAACTAATTAGGCTCTTGGAGTGATAATGCTCTATATGTTCATTTTGAAATCAGGCTTTACATGTTCATATTAAAATTAGCTTTAAATATTCTTTTTGAAATTAGGCTTTAAAGTTTTAATGCTTCAAATAACAATTTAGCATAATTAAAGATGCTCGGCAATGATTTTTGCAGTTAACTAAAAAGCATTTGAAAAAGATCTTGCTTTGCTTTTGTCACTGGTGATCCCCTGCAATAATTTAAAGCTTTTAAAGTTGGAACACTATAGCTGCATTTTCCGTCCATGCAAAGGTATGTCAACAAGTACGTGATGTCAAATTAGTGAATGTAGCAGGCTGCGGCTTGCTGCATCTATATAGATCATGTCTGCTGTTTGTGGTAGTTTGTTTACATTGCTTTTTTGAATCTATACTCAATCTTGGGTCACATTTCTGACTCATATCAATAATTTTAGTTCCAGTGGGTATATAAACCAGTTAAGTAATTATGGTGAATTGTTCTGTTGTGATTGGTTGCAGTAATGATCTCATTTGAATTTGTTTTTTTTATGATTCTATATACATAAATGTTTGATTTACCTAACTTAGGGTACTTAATGAGTCGGCTTACAGTTTACCACAAAGCGTTTTTTTTGTTTGTTTGTTTGTTTGTTTTTTTGCTTGATTCAAAGTGCAGAGCTCATACAACCTGCTTCTGTCATGGTTAAAATATTTAAATATATACTATAAAAATCTGTATACCAAACTAAAAATTAACATTTGCTTGTGCTGCACTTTGAATTTTGGATATCATGATTTAAACAGTGTAAGAAATACACCCTAAAATTTGGGGTTCATAGCATGACCTCACAACCAGGGTCTGTGGCAGTGTATGATCAAATAACAGGATAAAACCACTGCTGGGGAAATTTTATAAAATGCCTGCAGAAACCTTGCTTGCAGACAACAAACTTTCAACATTGTATGTAATTGCCGGAGAATTATTAAGTCATTCACGGAAAACAAGATGGATGTTACGGAGTAGTCCCTGAGGCAGAACGAGAACATCATTCACCAAGCCTTAGACGAATGTTTGTTTTAGTATGCACTGCTTGGGAACATGAGCAAAAAGCACACTAAGTGAGAATTTAAAGTTTTTGTTTTTGTTTTTTTTGTTCCAAATTCCTTGCGCATTTGGCAGGTTAAAAAGGGTAGGAATAAAAAAAGAAATTTTTACAATTTTATTTTTATTTAAAAATCACAAATATTAACATCAGCATATCCGTGAAACAAGGAATAAAAACAGAATGGCCTAATTAATGATGGATGCACTGGCTGTCCATGCATGTCTGAGCAAAGCTGTTAAATGTTGTTGCTTTAACTCTCTTTAAGAGTTTTAGTGCTGTGTGGAAACATGAAGAAAAGGAAACTAAACAAAAATGTTTATTTTATTTTTCTTTTATTTAACCATTACAGAGGCATATCAGATGATCCTTGCACACTACAAGCAGGACTAAAAGATGTGAAGTTCGTCTTTTTTATTCACACAATCTACTATAATTATAAAAAAAAAATTCTAAGATAGAGGAATAATTGGATTGCGCTGTTCTTGTGACATACATGCTAATGTTTTTTATTCAGTTGTTTGTAAATATAATTTAGAACATTAAGTAATTTGAAAAAGATTAAATCAGAATCTTGTGAATCAAAGTCTTAATTATATTTGTTGAAAGTCTGGATTACTAAACAGGCCTACTGGCATAAATCCAGGGCCCCAATGAGTCAGAGGACCCTACTCTTATTAAATAGTGCTCCAGAGTAAAGGACCAAAAGTTCCCTGAAAAACTGTAGAAATAGCGTACACTGTAAATTTAAAGCTGTTGCAAGAAAGAAACCCTTACACCTAATCATTATTCTTTCAATTTGAGTGTTTATCACTTCAGTTTGCTGTAGAACTTTGGGGGGAGATTCCTGTGTAAATCCCGTGATGCAGAAATAAAAAAAAAAAACATCAAAATGATGGCTTCATTAAAAGCTCTTAAGAAACCGACAGAGAAATACATCATTACAACCTTGCCAAAATAATAAATAAAAATAAATATGGAAACTACCTAAAAACATGGTTCTTAAGCACCCAACAAGGATTTTTAACACTCTGGTTTGTCTGTATGACTCTCTAACTCAACAGCATGGCATTACACACCAGGATAAAACTGTATTGTCTGCTGCTTGTTATAGCATATTCTACTGTGAAATATTAAACATGCCATGCTGCCTATATTGTGCTCCTGTGGTGTTTCAGTTTGTCAGAAATGTAAAAATGTAAATGTAAAAAAAAAATTGTAGGATTTGACACTCTACAAACATATGCTTCTAATTTTATGGCAACAGTTTGGGTAATGCGCACATGGGTGTGATGATGTGCACTGATTTCGGACATATAGTGTACTTAGACTTTAGAGGTTGAATTTTGTTAATGACATTAGAGAACTCATTCAGTATGTGAAATTCATTCATTCATCTTCTTCCGCTTTTTCTGGGGTCAGGTCGCGGGGACAGCAGCCTAAGCAGTGAGGTCCAGACGTCCCTCTCCCCAGCCACTTCCTCTAGCTCTTCTGGGGAAATGCCAAGGCGTTCCCAGACCAGCTAAGAGACATAGTCCCTCCAGCATATTCTGGGTCGGCCGTGGGGTCTCTTCCCGGTTGGACATGCCCGAAACACCACACCAGGAAGGCGTTCGGAAGGCATTCTGATCAGATGCCTGAGCCACCTCAACTGGCTCCTCAACACGAAGGAGCAGCGGTTCTACTCCGAGTTCTTCCTGGATGACAGAACTTCTCACCCTATCTCAAAGGGAGAGACCTGCCACCCAGCGAAGGAACCTCATTTCAGCCACTAGTATTTGCGAGCTCATTATTTCGGTCACTACGCAAAGCTTGTGACCATAGGTGAGGGTAGAAAGGTAAATTGACTGGTAAATCGAGAGCTTTGCCTTCTGGCTCAGCTCCCTCTTCACCACGACGGACTGGTACAAGCTCCGCTTTACAGCAGAGGCTGCACTGATCCGCCTGTCAATCTTCCTCTCCGTCCTTCCCTCACTCGGGAACAAGACACAGAAATACTTGACCTCCTCCACTTGGAGGAATACCTCATTCCAGACCCGGAGGGTGCATTCCACCCATTTCCGACTGAGAACCTACAGCTCTCACTGGAGCGATTCGCAGCTGAGTGTGAGGCGACCGGGATGAGAATCAGCACCTCCTAGTCCCGAGGCCATGGTTCTTGGTGAAATCCATTACTTTGCAAAATAGCACATTTTCCCAAAACCTGGATCTTATTTACATTTCCTGAACAAGTATATGGGGAATTTCAGGACCCATGGTAGCAGGGCTACTATGTCATTATTGCATCAATAAATTAATATTTTCAGAACCAAAAAGGTTTTTATTTGTGGGCAGATATGGCTGGAAAATTTTTACTGGGAATGAACTGGCTGCTTTGCTGGGTTGGTGGATGTTGTTAAAGTGGAAGGAGGCTCACCCAAATCCAGCTGAGACTGTGAGAGTGTACATGCTGGCTACAGCTGTTTCATCCAAAATCCTCAAGACCATGGCACAAACTGAGGGCTTCAATTATGAGGTTAGTGAAAACAGTGATGAGGGATCATCAGTCAGAGTAAAAACTCCCTATCTTTGTCTTATATCATTGTATTACAGGTGACTACCAAAGCTAAGGCATCTTATCTTTTTGATGTATATATATTTTATGAAATTAATCACTTTCAGCAATGCCCTGCTTGGGGCTTTTCTAAAGAATATATATTGCTTTATTCCATTATATAGCTTATTTTTGTGTTAGTGTAATGCAAACACTCAAATTACCTACAGCTACCTGACTACAATTATAAGGCTGTAGTCAGTTCTACAAGTCCAGTTCCAGCACCCTTTGTAAAGTGATATGAAGGTAAAAAGCTATGAGAAAAGTTGATTTGCATAAAAAGAAGCAATCACAGATATATTGTATATTATAGATATTATTTATATTTGTTACATTTTTTTGCACTCTTGTTGATTGAAAGGCTGCCTGTGTCCTGTTCCATTTGTCCTGTTTGACGTTTCATCATCTCAGGAAACATTACCTGGCTTCAAATGGATTGGAAATAAAATCCACGAGTTAGAAAAAACAGGGAAGGAGGTCATTTTTTCCTTTGAGGAGTCCATTGGTAAGCAGACATGCATATTTTTCATGGAATCTCCATAAATTCTTAAGCATACAATATTTCAAATGATCATGTAATTTCTTTATTATTAATTTTTTTAAGTTATTGTTTTAAATGATTGATTATCATAAAGTGATTATTTTTCATGGTATTTGTGTGTATGTGCATTGGTGCATGAAAGTTTGTGAACCCTTAAGAATTTTATACATTTCTGCATAAATATGAACTGAAACATTGTCAGAGTTTGACGCAAGTCCTAAAATTAGATATCGAGAACTCACTTAAATAAATAAGACAAAAATATTTTACTTGGTCATTTATTGAGAAAAATGATCCAATATTACATATCTGTGAGTGGAAAAAAATTGTGAACCTCTAGGATTAGCAAGAAATTACTGTCAGGTGTTTTCAATCAGTGGGATGACAGTCAGGTGTGAGTGGGCACCCTGGTTGATTTAGAGAACACAGATTTATCAGTGTCAGTACATGTTTGTATCATGGCATGAACAAAGGAGATTTCTGAGGATTTCTGAGGCGAAAGGTTACCAAACCTCCTCTAAAGAGTTTGGACTCCACATTAAGACAGATTATGTACAAATAGAGAAAAAAAAATTACCAACTAAGATCACTTGAAGGAAAAGGCATGTAATAGTTGGCAAGGTCACAAAGGATCCCATTGTGAATGCAGTGGCTAATGTTAATGTTCATGAGTTCACCATCAAGAGATTACTGAACAACAATGGTGTGCATAGTCGCAAGGAGAACGCCACTGCTCTCCAAAACGAACATTACTGCTTATCTGCAGTTTGCTAAGGATCCTGTGGACAAACCAGAAGGCTATTGGAAAAATGTCTTGTGTACATGTCTTGAGACCAAAATAGAACTTTTTGGTTTGAATGGGAAGCATTATATTTGGAGAAAGGAAATCAGTAAATTCCAGCATAAGAACCTTATCCCATCTGTGGAACATGGTTGTAGTAGTATCATGGTTTGGGCCTGTTTTGCTGCATCTGGGCAAGGACGGCTTGCCATCATTGATGGAACAATGGATTCTGAATTATACCAGCAAATACTAAAGGAAAATATCAGTACATCTGTCCATGAACTGACTCTCAAGAGAAAATTTGTCATGCAGCTAGACAACGATCCTAAGCACACAAGTTGTTCTTGGTTAAGGAAGAATTATGTTTTTGGATTGGCAAAGTCAAAGTCCTGACCTTGATCTAATTGAAATGTTGTGGAAGAAAGACCTGAAGAGAGTTCATGCCAGGAAACCCACCATGATCCCACAGTTGAAGCTATTCTATATGGATGAATGGGCTAAAATTTCTCCAAGCCGATGTGCAGGACTGATTAACAGCTCCTGGAAAGGTTTAGTTGCAATTATTGTGGCAAAAGGGTTAACATAGTTTTCCAGTCACAGGTAATATTGGATAATTTTCCTAAATAAATATACGACCAAGCAAAATACTTTTGTGTTGTTTAGGTATCTGTGTTTTCTTTATTCACTTTTAAGACTTGTGTAAAAATTTTGTTTGATTATGTTTTAGGTCATATTTATAAAATTCTTAAGGGTTCACAAACTTTCAAACACCACTGTACAGGGATTAAAGTGCACATTTCTGTTATAACTACAGTAACTACTACTACATTATAATGATGTCCCTGCTTTGATGCAGCATATAGAATTACTTAGTAGTTGTACCACTAGATGTCAACACGGAACTAATTTTATCCTTCACCTAGATACTTAAGTTTTTCCATGCTGAAGGCTGGCTGATTGCTCAAAGCACTGCAAAAGTTGCTTTGGAGTATTATACACTCCCTGTCTTTTCTGCCAGTAATTTTACACACTAACCTAATTTACAGGCTTTGTTGATTGTAAAATTGCTGGCAAGAAGTATGTGTAATCTAGAATACAAAATATATGAATTTCTATGAGGCAGCACAGTGGCATGATTAACACGTCCATGAAAGCCTGGGCTCAGGCGTTCATGTGTGTAGTTTGCATATTCTCCTTGTGCTCACGTGGGCGATAGTCCAAAGACGTGCATTAGGCTAATGTTCCAAATTGCCCCTACATGTGGATGTGAGCATGAATGGTGTGTCTGTTTGTTGCCCTGTGATGGTCTGGCGAGCTGTTCTGTTCGAGTGTACCCTGCCTTTGCCCAATGTTGGCTGAGATAGTCATTGGCCTCTCCGACATTGGTAGAAGTAAGCGGTTTGGCAAGTTTGTGAATTTGTATGAGAAGTATAGTAGATCAATTCTGACATCTAGTGGTATAATGAGAAAAAAGTGATGGCAAGTGTTTGATTCTTGTTATTTCCACCAAACACTACCAAAATGCATGCAAATTTTAACCTACAGAAATCTGACAATATAAATAAAAGCTGAAGTAATTGATATAATTAGTTCGAATAGAAATAAAATAGATACCCTCATGAACATAGTACGAGAAATTGATATTTACCTAGTGCCCACCAGTTGCCGCCGTCCCTGATATGTATATATATATGTGTGTGTGTACAGATGTGTGTGTGTGTGTGTGTGTGTGTGTGTGTGTATATATATATATATATATATATATATATATATATATATATATA
>JAOUQZ010000049.1:16598868-16613948 GCA_028564935.1 Neosilurus hyrtlii | reverse complement strand
ATGTACATAGGCTCATGAAGCTGCTTATTTGAGGCAATGCAAAAAATGATACTGATATTGCACAGTAAAATAAAATTATAAGCCAGTGCTGTCAAAGAAAAAAATATATATCTGTTTTTCGTGGTTATATCTAATCTAGCGAGGGTAAACATTAAAACAGATGAAATATTCTCCATTATCACTGCCCGCCTGTGTTCTAGAATCTGTAAAAGAGTACTGTAAACTTTCATACACAGATGCTACAAATATTTATACCTGTGAAATTCTCTTTGACTCTATGCCACAGCTTCTACGCAGTTAAATTCCGCTGCATGCAAAGTGTGACACAGACTTTTATCTAGGAGGTTTTTGCAGGGGTGTGGCTTTATATGTTGTGTGATTGCTCCATATCCTATGTCTGCCTTATGTGCTTATCTTTTATTTACATTTCCAGCATTCGGCAGACGCTCTTATCCAGAGTGACTTACAATTATCATTTTTATACAACTGAGCAATTGAGGGCCTTGCTCAAGGGCCCAACAGTGGTGATAGTGGGGATTGAACCGCTGACCTTCCAATCAGTAACCCATCGCCTTAACCACTAAGCCACCACTGCTCTTGGAGAGTGGAATTTTCCCTGCTGCTTTCAAAACTGCTCTTGCAAAATCCCTGTTGAAGAAATCAAACTTGAATCCCTGCATTCCTAAAAAGTACAGGCCTCCCACCTACCCTTCATGAGCAAGGTGCTTGAAAAACGTCGATTATAATCAGCTCATAACATTTCTTAATGAAAATCATATTTAAAAGAAGTTTCATTCTGGTTTTAGATCAGAGCACAACACTGAGACTGCTCTAACTAAAGTAGTGAATGATCTTAGACTGAGTGCTGATGTAAACCTGGTTTCAATTTTAATTGTATTAGATCCTAGTGCAGCATTTGATACAATTGACCACAAGATTCTGTTCAATCGTCTCGAAAATTGGGTTGGTCTCTCCAAATAAGCTCTTAACTGGTTCCAAACTTATATCACAGGGAGGCAATTTTATGTCAGCATTGGATTACAACTTTTACAGAAATTACAACTTTTACAGAACCCTGCTGCTAGACTCTTAACAAAAACACAGAAGCGAGGGCACATAACCCCCGTTTTAGCAGCACTGCATTGGCTCTCATAGCTTTTAGAATATATTTTAAAGTCCTTCTGCGTGGTTATAAAGCTCTTAACGGTATAGCACCCTTTTATTTATCAGATCCCCTGTTATTTTTTTGTTCCTACATGGCACTTACAATCCACAGATACTGGGCTTCTAAAAATTCCCAGGGCCTCACAGAAAAAAATTGGAGATGCTGCCCTTTTCCAGTATGCACCTAAATTATGGAACAGACTCCCAAAAAATATCAGAGAGGCTTTTTACCTCTCAATCTTATCATTGCTTTAACTTTAATTCTGTATGATTTTACCTACGTGATCTTTTGTATTTTTAATTATATGGTTTTAAACTGTTGGTCTTTCTACTTTGTAATTAGTTTTGATTTTTTTCTAGTAAAGCACTTTGAGCTGCATTCTTTTGCATGGAAGTTACTATATAAGTAAAGTTTATTATTATTAATAAACAAAAACACTGAAAAAAAATTTTGTACAAAAATTTAAATGTGTCGCAATTTATTTATTTTTTTTTACTTTTGCATATTATGAATGAACTTGAAGAAATTATGGGGATGCAGTGATGATTATACATTTAACAAAATGAAGACAAATTAAAAACCAAGTACTATTCAAGTATTTATTTCATGTAATATTGGATCATATTGCTGAGAATAAGTAAACAAACAACAATATATAATAATAACAACAAAAATAACAATCTCTTTTTGAGAAAAAAAATGCAATATTTAGTGTGGCCACTCTTTACTTTGACTACAGCATTTAACTGTTTAGGTGTAGTGTTCACATATTTTTCAATTTCTTCACTTGCTAAACCATTCCATATAGTTTGAAGTTCATTCATGTTATTCAAAAGTAAAAAAAAAAAAAAATTTTCAATGTTTTTGTTTGTAAGCCATACTTTAACCTCAATATACTTGTTGAAATACCTCTCCTTCGACCAGTAAGCTGAGATGGGCTCCAGTCTCCCAGCGATGGAAAATGAATGAATAATTTAATCATATGCCTTCCCATGTTTTTTATTATTTCATTTTGGACTTTGTATGAATAAGTCTTTTTTATTTTTTATTTTGATATACTTCATTAATCACCACAGCAAGAAGGTCCTGGTTTAATTCCCAGGCTCGGGCGTTTCTGTGTGAAGTTTGCATGTTCACCCTGCGCTTGTGTGCAGTTCCTCCAGGTACTCTGGTTTCCTTTCATAGCCCAAAGACATGCACTTTAGTCTAACTGGCTGTTTCAAATTGACCATAGGTGCAAGTGTGAATAGTTATGTGTGTTGCCCTGCAATGGTCTGGCGAGCTGTTCAGGGTGTACCTTTCCTTCGCCCAGTATCGGCTGAGATGGGCACCAGCCTCCTCATGATCCTAGTAGGATTACACATCTTGCAGTGCTAATTCTGTCATGCATACCCATTCTCATTCCCAAAGCATGTTGTAAAACAGTTGAATAAAAGATACTAAGCTGGGGTGTTTTCACCAGAAAACCTTTTTATTTCAACAAAAAGAACTAATAATAGGAGAAAAAAACTCTAGTGAATGGGCATTGTTAAGGTAGATGCAACATTGCAAACAAACATCACTATAATCATTATAATGTTGCAGGGACATGCTGTATAAAGGTGACTTTTCACTGACATCCATGTTGCTATTTTCTATATTATTGATATTTATATTATAATATTATATATTTATATATGAAAAACTACCCTCACTTACTTCGCCTTGTATAGTACCGTCAATATTAATTTATTAGAAATCTGTGAAATATATCTTGAAATCATCCACTAAAAGTTTAGCAGTTTTTATTCAGTGTAATTTGTGTATGAAAAAATGTCAGTGCAAACACTGAGTGTTTCTTTAACTGATATGCAACTTATTATAAACTGTAAATCTATAATGAAACCCAGAAAAGAAAATGAAAGCTATATTAAATTAACAACAGTGTTTTCAAAGAAACACATGTGTATTTCAGCAAAAGAGGTCCCAAATGCCTGAAACACAATTAATATGAAAAAGAAAAATGTTTATTCTTGATATGCTTTCAGCTAGCAACCACAAATCTATAATTCAGTGCCTAGATTTCAGTTGTCTCTGCAAATCAAAGAGATTCATTTGTTTCTCTTTTCTGCAGGTTTTGACAATCTGTAAAATACTACAATGTTATTTGGTTAATCTATTTGTACAGTCAACAACACAACAGCTTTCTCCCAGTTTCTATATATTTTTATATGTATATGTGACACTAACACTGTCTTTCTGCCACTCAATGGGTGTAATTACCATGACTTAAGAATTCCAGCCATGGTGACATGACTGAATATTCATGTTACAGTATTGTGTGCTTACAGCAATACAGCAACTGAAAGTGAATATATGTCTTAAATGCATGCTGCAAGCTCAGTATATATGGAGAAGTGTCATCTATTTGTGTGAACCTAAAAATGTGGGACTAGATTACATCTTACGCTGTTGGCAGAATAGCAGTTTTTGTACTTGAGAAAGAGATCAGCAGAATGGTGGTGGAATTGTGCAACTTTCGACAACAATAATGTCTTTTAAAATATCAACTTTGCCAGCATTTCTAAATGGAGTGCTGAAGAAACATCCAATGGCAATAAAATAGATGTCTTGTATCAATATGAGTGTAAACAGCATTAATAATGTTCAAGAACACACCTTTTGTGAAACTATTACTCAATTATATTAATTCAGTTAGTGAGATTTCCAGCATAGAATTTATTTATGTTTTGGAAAACACTTATTTACAAAAGTACTAAATATGATTGATAAAGAAATACAAGCATACTCCTAAGCAGCTCAGGGTGAAATCATATGTAATACTTTTCTCAAATAACAGTGAGAAAGAAAATAAGACAAATTATTGTGTTCCATTTCATAGAATTGACCAAGGTATACATTACTGGGTAGTTTATCAATGTAAAACACAGCTACTTGATGTACTGGCCTTTTACCTCAAATAAATTCAGATAAACTGTCTATGAAGAAATATTCAAATTCAGCATTAGTGGTGATACAATAACAAGGAAAACCACACAGAAACTACTTTGAAAGGCTGTGTCTGGGGAACAGTCTCATTACTTGCTCCCGTATTTTAGTAAGTTTTATTCCATAAATAAGGGGATTTAAAATGGGAGGTATACAGAGTACATTCAGTGCCATAAAATTTCGTAAAGCTTGAGGAAATGAATTTGAACCATATCGACTGTAAAAGACATCAAACAATAATGCAATGGTAAAGTTCACCAGTGCCACTAAGTGAGGCACACAAGTCTGCATGAATTTATATTTGCTCTCTTTTGACTTCCTGCAAGTTTTAATCAAATAAATATATGAGAATGTAATCAGTATTGCATGTCCAAAATATGTTAATATGACTATGTATCCAATTACATTATTTACTGTTGTAGAGGAACAGGCCAATTTAGCAACTGCCCAGATTTCACAATATAGCTTTTCAATGTTTGAACCACACAAGGGTAATCTTGATGTTAATAAGATTAAAACAGCCATGGAAAAGAATGGGGCAAGCCAACAAAAGATTATGCATTTTACAATTTTTTGATTAGTCATTTCTGAATGATACTCTAATGGTTTACATATTGCCACATACCTGTCATAGGCCATTACTGTTAAAGTTGAATAATCACATAAAGCAGATGAATAAATAACAAAAACTTGAGTAAGACATCCTGCATATGAAATTACATGAAATGGGGCAAATAAGTCATACATGAATTTAGGGTAGAAGCCAGATGTGCCATATAGTGTATTTATACACAAATTACACAGAAATATGTACATAGGCTCATGAAGTTGCTTGTTTGAGGCAACACAAGCAATTATAATAATGTTAAACAACAAGATAAACTGAAAAAGCAGTGCCATCAAGAAAAAGAATGCATATCTCTCCTTCACTGTCATATTTAACCCAGAGAGTGTGAACACTAAAATATTGGACACATTCTCCATCTGTTAAAAAAAAAAAAACACAAACAAATAAATTTATTATTCATCTTAAATGTTACTTTACTGCTGCAATACTGGTTTTACACCATTACTTTTTGTCATTGGTCTTCTCAGATAGTTAGGCACACACTTGTACAATGAAGTGTGCATTAAATGAATCTTTCCAAATAACAATCTACAAATGACATTAAGACTCAAGACTTCATCAACCTACATTATTTATAAGAAGGCCAATTTTTCAGAAAATGCACTTAACAGAAATTAAATGTTGTATTAACTTTTGCTCATGTCCACTGGTCCCACAAAACTAGTGTAAATGGGGAAACTTACATTAAATTTATTTCTACCATGTTGCTACACCTAATTTGTATGTGTGTTTCTCAATTAAACAACCAAGTTTTGTGGGATCATTTAATATTGCTAAGTTACATGAATACAGCATTTTATTGTGACAACTAAAATGTGTCATTAGAATTGAAAGTTTTACAGCTGCTATGATGAGCTCTTTTAAAGTCTTCAGTAAATATTTAAATTGTTAGATGTGTCACACCAAGTATACATAAATCTTTTAAAAATGAAAAAAATTAAAAATTGCCATACCATCTTGTGCCTTTGTCTTCCAATATGGAGGATGGATCTTTTTTATGAGCAGTGTTCAGTGCTGCATCACCACTAATTATGTAAAGTTCCCTTAAGAATTGTTTTAAAGTCCACGTGTCAGGATTTTTACTAGTATCTTTGTACTGTATATATATTCTATGTAAAAAATTTTTTTACAAATTCACCATAGGATTATTGAAAAGGCATTTATATGTATATAACAATGCTTTTTAAAACTTGGAATTCTTGTAATTTCTGCTCCAGTAAAAGAAATCAGAAACCCGCTGCTGAACGTTGCGGTGTTTTTGTTGACCTGTGTCAGTGCTGGTAACACTAAACAGTGTTAAACAATAAAATAGTCACTATAAATGACAGAGTGAAAGATTGGTGCTGTCCAGTCTGCCTGTGGTCATTTCACTTACCTAACCCATTCATCGTGCGTTTCTTTTTCGGTTGGATGGAAAACTGAAAAAACTAACACCAATCTGTGATGATTTGCCGCGACCTGCCATTATGCACCTTTGAGCCATGAGCACTGAACCAGGACTAATATTCCGGTGGATGTTGCAGGGGTCACTGGTACTTGTGTACAGGGTAAGAAAATGGTTTCAGCAAAACATTGTGTCAGATTCCATTTTATTTCCAACAGATAAAACTGTATTTAATGTTTATTTACCATGCCTGGTAATTCAATAGGCACCTTTAAGATCAGATAAGCATGAAAAACAAGCACTACATATATTGCTCAATCAGGAGCAAGACCCTGGGCATTTGGGTGGGGGTCCGCCCATTGTCGGGTCTGAGGTCACCAAGGTAGTCAAAATGCTTCGCGGTGGCCGGGCTCCGGGGGTGGATGAGATCCGCCATGAATACCTCAGGGCTCTGGATGTTGTAGGACTGTCTTGGTTGACACATCTCTGCAACATTGCATGGTCATCGGGGGCCGTACCTCTGGATTGGCAAACAGGGGTGGTAGTTCCCCTTTTTAAAAAGGGGACCAGAGGGTGTGTTCCAACTATGAAACCTCACTCTTCAGCCTACCCGGGAAAGTCTATGCAGAAATACTGAAGAGGAGGATCTGATTGATAGTTGAATCTCGGATTCAGGAGGAACAAAGTGGTTTTCGTCCTGACTGTAGCACTCTCAACCAGCTCTACATACTCTACAGGATACGGTACAGTGGGAGTATGGTGTACCGTACCGGTTGCTCCTAGCCATTAGGTCTCCGCATTATGTCTTTGTACCACCGGAGCCAGAGCTTGGTCCGCATTGGTAACAACAGGTTGAATTCGTTTCTGGTAAGGGTCGGAGTCCGCCAAGGCTGTCCTTTGTCACCGATTCTGTTCAAATTTTTATGGACAGAATTTCTAAGCGCAGCTGAGGCATTGAGAGGTTCTGGTTTGGTGGACATAGGATCTCGTCTCTGCTTTTTGCAGATGACGTTGTAAACCTTTTGGGTTTTGACAACGGTAAATGCTTAAACAGAATTCCCATCAATCTATTATGTATTTTAATCAGTTTTAGTTCACAGATAATGGGATTTTAAATTCGGGGAATAAGCAGGAAATCAAAAAAATTCTCAAACCATGTGGAAAGGAAGCTGAACCATATTGACTATAAAGAACATCAAATATCAAGGTTATACTAACATTGAACAATACAAGTAGGTGGAGAATACAAGTTTGCATGAATTTGTACTTGCCTTTTTGTGAATGTTTAAATTTCTTGATCAATTGAATATATGAGCAAATAATTAACACAAGTGTAATTATGTACCCAATCACATTATTCACCGTTGTACAGGAAGATGCCAGTTTAACAGGGTTGGTGTTGCCTGAGACAGCAATCTGGCCACCAAGGAGCTTTTTAACTACCTCAGTGACCTCAGCCCCAGTGATAGGCAGACCCCCCCTCTGAGCCCCCAGGCTCTTCCTCTTCCACAGAGGGCGTGTTGGTGGTCCAGAACCTTTTCGAGGCTTTTTCCAGGCCCTCACCGAACTCCTCCCACACCCGAGATCTTGCATCGGCAACAGCCCTGGCTGTAGCACATTTGGCCTGCACATTTGGTGGGATTGAGGAGGTCCTCAAAGTATTCTTTCCACCTCCCGATGACATCCCCAGTTGAGGTGAGCAGCTCCCCACTTCCACTGTAAAGAGTGGTTGTGGAGTACTGCTTCCCCCTCATGAGGTGCCAGATGGTGGTCCAGAACCTTTTTGAGGCCAACCAATAGTCTTTTTCCAGGCCCTCACCGAACTCCTCCCAAAAGGACCTGATAGGCTTCCTTCTTCAGCTTGACAGCCCCCCTCATTGCAGGTGTCCACCACCTGGTTTCGGGGTTGCCCCATGACAGGCACCGGTGACTTTCTGGCCACAGCTCTGGGCTGCCGCCTCAATAATGGAGACACAGAACACAGCCCGTTCGGACTCTATGTCCCTGGCCTCCATTGGGATGTGGTGGTAGCTCTGCCGGAGGTTGAAGGCCCTTCTGACAGGAGACTCTGCCAAATGTTTCCAGGCGACCCTAACTACACACTTGTGTCTCCCAGGTCTGGAGCGCAGCCTCCCCCGCTATCTATGCCAGCTCACCACCAGGTGGTGATTGGTTGACAGCTGAGCTCCTCTCTTCACCCGAGTGTCCAGAACATGCGGCCGCAAGTCTGATGACATGACTACAAAGTCAATCATCAAACTGCGGCCTAGCGTGTCCTGGTGCCATGAGCACTTATGGACACCCTTATGTTAGAACATGGTGTTTATGATGGCTATGTGTTGAGGTGAGCCCAACTATATCTAGTGGGTGTCCCTCAATCTCACGCACCAGCTCAGGCTCCTTCTCCGCCAGAGGTGACATTCCATGTCCCAAAAGCCAGAGTCAGTAGCCAAGGATTGGTCCGGCAGAACCCACACCTTTGGCTGCTCACATTGCACCCGACCCCTATTGCCCCTCCCACAAGTGGTGGGTCCATGGGAGGGCGGACCCATGTCCCTTCTTAGGGCTGGTCCCAGCCAAGCTTCACGGGCAGATGCCCGACCACCAGGCACTCGCCTTCGAGCCCCTCCCCCAGGCCTGGCTCCAGGGGAGACCCTGGTAACCCGCATCCGGGCAAGGGAAATTGTGTCCTTGAAATAATTTTGCTCATAGAGGTCTTGTGAACCGCGTTTAGTCTGGACCTTCTAGGACCTGTTTTCCTTGGGTGACCCTACCAGGGGCATAATGCCCCTGACAACATAGCACCCAGGATCATTAGGACACGCAAACCCCTCCACCACGATATGGTGGCGATTCAAGGAGGGGTATATAATTTTGATTTTGATTTTTTTTATATACTATATAAATCCCACAAGAGAAATTTTGCTTCTGCATTTAACCCATTCAAAGTGAGCACACACCAATGTAAACAGTAAGCACACACTCAGAGCAGTGGGCTGCCACATTCTGCAGCACCCCGAGGGTAGTTGTGTGTTAGGTGTCTTGCTCAAGGGCACTTCAGCTATGAAGGTGGAGGAAGGGAAGATGCTTCTCACTCCCTCACCGCCACACATTTTTTCAACCTTTTGGTCCCAAACTCAGTTCTTTACCATTTGGCCACGTCAGCATGTTTTTGCTCAGATAGGCTATTCTGTGTGCTGAACTATGGGAGTTTGCAGTTTTTCCCCAGAAGTGATGTCAGTGAATAGGGTGGGGTTGAGGTCTCTTGTGGAAACAGTGAAACTTACATTTTATTGACTCTGAGGACAAGAATGCTGCCAGCGATGTATGTGATGGGTAAATCCAAAATGGCTGTCCTGTCATCAGGTGGTTTAGGAACAAAAATAAATGTTTTTCGTGCTTTATGTGCATATGTTTGTGCAGCTCAGCACCGGCTGATAATGTGTTACGCTACACGGGTCAGTGATGCAGCCCAGCCAATCCAATGAATTGAGTCTGTGGGTGTCTGGTTGGGAGGTGCGGGGTTGCGGTGTCATTCAAACTCAACACAGACATGCCTGAGCCTGGGACTCTGGACCGTCTTGCTGTGATGCTGACATGCTAAACACTAAAAACTCAATATATATGTTATTATGAAAATTACCATGGCCTATCATCACCTTTATGTATAGGCACTTTATTAAAGCGGGTAAATGTTTGCTTCTTTAAATATGTTGGGAAAATCAACACTTTTATCAATTATGATTGCAGTTTTTTTAATTAGCAATAGCTTGACATGCCATTTGAAACATTGTAAATGGCTGTGTTTGACCCTCTGGCCACCTGTTTTAGAGTCCTGCCTTGATCACATTATCTTTACATAGGTGTACTATTGCAGGCTTATTTACTGCAAGTCCAAGCTCTCTAATATGCCCATGTGGCCTCATACAGCACAGATAAACATGTTTTGTTCCACAATACAAAACAGTCCACCCTGAAACCTATCAAAGCAATTCAGGCCATTTGTCCCAAGAGAACAGTGTACAACATCCCTTGGTGTTGGTCCAGACTTTACGGTTTTGCAATTAGAGATCACATAATTAAGTCCCACTGGTATGCAGTGCAGTAATCCAAGTTTAAACGTGCATATTTTTCCCAGATATTTATTTGAATAATATACTGTAAATTAATTACCATGAAAGAAACTCTGCAAAATACACTGATATTTCTTGAAAAATGTAAAATAAGTAATAATGTAGTTTTATTGAATATATAATATCAATGTTTTATCTACTCACTAAAAATGAAATATTACCAATGTAAGATTTTAGATTTTTACTACTTACTATGCAGGTAAAAACGCATAATAATGTCTGAACTTGCCTCAAATTTAGCAGCCTATAATTAGTGTTTTGTCTCATTGTTCTCAAGAGTCCAATTTTTTTATCACTAGCAACTTAATAATGATATGAAATCTCAGTGGTCAGAGAAAGGAAACAAATGCTTAGCTTAATAAAGCCATAGGGAAGTAGATGTGATGTAAACAGCCCATTAGAAATAAAAGCAAAATACTGATTTGAATAGCAAAATGTTTTATTTTTCTAATTTTTACAAAAGCATTAACAACCAGAAGCACTTAGAGAGCACCTCCCTCATATTTAACATTTCTTTTAAATATTATTTTCCACAATTCTTTCCTTAGCAAGCCCTATATGTTTCAACATTCTGGTTATTGGATCAAGAATGCTGCTTGTATCTTGACCAAACTTTGGATTGTGATAGGTTTTATATAAATGTTGTACTGTAATTGTTGTGGAAGTAGTATAGTCCTTATTTATGAACTTGTCAAAACTGCACCTATCCCATAAAAGTATAAATTGGACCCAACAAAATCTAAAGGAGTGTTTCTTGGTCCATAATTCTTCTCTAAAAAATGTTCTAAATTGTTAAAATTGTTGTTTATAACATAAATTGTTGAAGTTGCTAAGAAAAAAACTTCTCAGGAGAGGTAAAAAAAAAAGCTAAAACATAAAATACTGACTTTAAATCATCAAGTTATAAGACACCACATGAATATAGAATAAATAGAAGGATAGTAAAAATGTATTGTTCATATCTGTGTATGACATAAATCACAATTTATAATTGGGCATTCATATATTCATTTTCGCGGGGAGGCTGGCGCCCATCTCATCCGACTTTGGGCGAGGGTGGAGTACACCCTGGACAACTCGTCAGGCCATCGCAGGGCAACACACACAACCATTTACATTCACACTTACACCTAGGGGCAATTTGGAACAGCCAATTAGCCTACTGTGCATTTTTTTTGGACTGTGGGATGAAGCCCACACAAGCATGGAGAGAACATCCAAACTCCACCCAGAAACACCTGAGCCCAGGAATTGAACCCAGTCCTTCTTGTAGTGAGGCAGACCTGCTAACCACTGTGCCAATGTGCATACAATCAGATTAAATGTTATTTGTGTCAAACTCATTTTTACTGAGGGCCAGAGCCCTAAATTTCAAGGTCATTGTGGGCCGAATAATCACACACTATTGCACTGTTGCATTATTCATTCTTTTATTATAGTAGGTAGCAACATTTTCAAAGTACAAGGCTCAATTAGATTTTCATGCATTTTTCTTTGCAGAATTCTTTTAGGAATTTGGTCTCATGAGGTGGATAATTTGTTATGAACTGTCAGATAATATAAAAAATCTGATGCTGTGGCATACAACGACATACCTTTTTTACTCAATCAAAAGCAAATCATTTTTATAACCTTTATATAGTGTGTTTTTTAAGGTTTTTTCTATATCCTGTGTCTCTGTTTAAATAAACCTACAACAAAAAGTATAGACCATTCATTCTGCTGCAAGTGGGCAAACTTACTGTGAGATCCCATCAGAAGTGTTAGAGTCATGCCTGTCTCATGAACTGTTCCGGCTCTTTCCTCTTTCAGATCACCTGACTTCCTCCGGCGTGGGCGGTGATTGCCTGCTCTGCCTTGATTATCCCCACCTGTTCCCCATCACAGCCCCAGGATAAAAGGCCCAAGTTCCCCCGTCCCGTTGCCAGATTGTCTTGTGCCATCATAGAGAGCCAGCGTTTCTCACAGTACTCACCGCGATCTAGCCGGCCGTTCACAGAACGGCTTTTGGTCATAGTTATTCCTGTATCCTAAAATAAAAGGATCTCTATTGAAATCTACCCTGTCGTGTCTGTCCTGCTTGTGGGTCTGTTTTTCCTGTGTGCCATCATAACACTTACAAAATCTGCAGGGGATAAATGAAATATTTTCCCTGCTGTGGATATCAAATAAGATGGTGAGCAGAAATTAGTTGTCGCTACTCACTCTCAGATGTGAATACAACAGCATATAAAGTAAGAAAAGAAAAGAAAGTTTTGGCAGCCCAGGGCTGAAAATTGTACAAGAACATGAAATTGAGAAACAAAATAATAATTTCACAGGTACATGATAATTTTGTAGAGGAATTTGGCTATAAGTTATAAATAGTGTGAATCTATATCTGCTGACCCTGAACATTATAAGTTAAATTAATATATCTGCTGTGCACCTTATATCATTTCCTTATTACAGAATATCAAATTAAATGTCAGCTAGTCATGGATATATCTGTATGTAAGCAAATATGACATGTACTCAAGACCAGGTTTACCATCCACCTGGGGCTGGAAATAGATCAAGACACCTTTTCTGGTGTCTTTCATTACCAGGTAATGATAATACCATTATTTAAATACTGTAAATATTTAAATTTAAATAGTGTACACTTTTTCATTAAGATATATCAATTTAAGACCTAAAACAAATATTGGTACTTTAAAGATTATTTTAAAATAAATAAAACTGCTTTCCAATAAATCTTGTGTCTTTTTCACTGTAAAAAATTACATTGAAAGTATTGCTAAATTTTATTAAATTTCTAGGATTTCAGAATTAGTGACAGTGGAAAACCCTGAGTTTTTGTCTACCATTTGAATCACTACCAGTCGTGGTGGAGCGGTTTATGTGTCCTAATGATCCTGGGTGCTATGTTGTCAGGGGCATTATGCCCCTGGTAGGGTCACCCAAGGCAAACAGGTCCTAGGTGAAGGTCCAGGCTAAGCGCGGTTTACAAGACCTCTATGAGCACAATAATTTCAAGGACACAGTTTCCCTTGCCCGGACGCTGGTTACTGGGGTCCCCCCCAGAGCTAGGCCTGGGGGAGGGGCTGGAAGGTGAGGGCCTGATGGTCGGGCTTCTGCCCATGGAGCTTGGCCGGGCCTTGGAGGGGCTGGGTGACAGCCGAAGGCATGGGTTCTGCCGGACCAATCCTCAGCTTCTGACTGTGGCTCTTGGGACATGGAATGTCACCTCTCTGGCGGGGAAGGAGCCTGGGGTGGTGCGTGGGGTTGAGAGATACCGACTAGATATAGTTGGGCTCACCTCAACAAATAGCTTGGGCTCTGGAATCACCCTTCTCGAGAGGGGCTGGACCTTATTTTATTCTGGAGTTACTCATGGGGAGAGGCGGTGAGCCAATGTGGGCATCCTTGTTGCCCCCCGCCTTGGTGGCCACATGTTACAGTTCTATTCGGTGAATAAAAGGGTATCCTCCCTCCACCTTCAGGTGGGGGGACGGGTCCTGACTGTTGTTTGTGCTTATGCACCAAATTGCAGTTCAGAATACCCACCCTTTTTGGAGTCTTTAGGGGGTGTGCTAGAGGGTGCCCCCCCCCCCCCCCCCCCCCCGGGGGACTGTCTCGTCATCCTGGGAGACTTCAATGCCCATGTGGGCAATGACAGTGTGACCTGGAAGGGTGTGAGTGGTAGGTACCGCCTCTCCGATCTGAAACCGAATGGTGTTTTGTTGTTGGACTTCTGTGCTCGTCATGGTTTGTCCATCACGAACACCATGTTGGAACATAAGGGTGTCCATAAGCGCACATGCCACCAGGACACCCTAGGCTGCAGATCAATGATCGACTTTGGAGTCATGTCATCGGACTTGCGGCTGCATGTTCTGGACACTCGGGTGAAGAGAGGAGCTGAGCTGTCAACCAATCACCACCTGGTGGTGAGCTGGCTTAGAAGGCAGGGGAGGCTGCCCTCCAGACCGCGGAGACCCAAGCATGTAGTTAGGGTCTCCTGGGAACGTTTGGCAGAGTCTCCTGTCAGAAGGGCCTTCGACTCACACCTTCGGCAGAGCTACCACCACATCCCAATGGAGACCTAGAGTTCGAATGGGTCATGTTCTGTGTCTCCATTATTGAGGCGGCAGCCCGGAGCTGAGACCGGAATGTCATCAGTGCCTGTCGTAAAGGCAACCCCTGAACCAGGTGGTGGACACCTGCAGTTAGGGGGGCTGTCAAGCTGAAGAAGGAGGCCTATCAGGTCCTTTTGGCCTGTGGGACTCCCGAGGCAGCGGATGGGTACCGACAGGCCAAACGTGTTGCAGCCTGGGCTGTCACCGAAGCTAAATCTCGGGTGTGGAGGGAGTTTGGTAAGGGCCTGGAAAAAGACTATTGGTTGGCCTCGAAAAGGTTCTGGACCACCATCTGGCACCTCAGGAGGGCAAAGCAGTACTCCACAACCACTGTTTACAGTGGAAGTGGGGAGCTGCTCAGCTCAACTGGGGATGAGATCGTCGGGAGATCGTCGGGGTTTACTTCGAAAACCTCCTCAATCCAACCAACACGCCCTCTGTGGAAGAGGAAGAGCCTGGGGGTTCAGAGGGGGGCCTGCCTATAACTGGGGATGAGGTCACCAAGGTAGTTAAAAAGCTCCCCACTGGCCGGGCTCCGGGGATGGATGAGATCCGCCCTGAATACCTCAAGGCTCTGGATGTGCTAGGACTGTCTTGGTTGACACGTCTCTACAACATTGCATGGTCATCGGGGGCCGTACCTCTGGATTGGCAAACCGGG
>JAOUQZ010000049.1:16578742-16597970 GCA_028564935.1 Neosilurus hyrtlii | reverse complement strand
CGTCTCTACAACATTGCATGGTCATCGGGGGCCGTACCTCTGGATTGGCAAACCGGGGTGGTAGTTCCCCTTTTTAAGAAAGGGGACCAGAGGGTGTGCTCCAGGAATATGGAATACCGGACCCATTGCTATGGGCCATTTGGTCTCTGTATTGCCGGAGTCAAAGCTTGGTCCACATTGGTAACAACATGTCAAATTCATTTTCAGTGGGAGTTGTACTCCGCCAAGGCTGCCTTTTGTCACCAGTTCTGTTCATAATTTTTATGGATAAAATTTCTAGGTGCAGTCAAGGTTTTGAGGGGTTCTGGTTTGGTGGCCATAGGATCTTGTCTCTGCTTTTTGCAGATGATGTTTTCCTTTTGGCTTCATCAGGCCAGGACCTTCAGCTCTCGCTGGAGTGATTTGCAGCTGAGTGTGAAGCGACTGGGATGAGAATTAGCATCTTCAAGTCCGAGGCCTTGCTTCTCAGTTGGAAAAGGGTGGAATGCACCCTCCGGGTCTGGAATGAGGTCTTACCCCAAGTGGAGGAGTTCAAGTATCTCGGGGTCTTGTTCACGAGTGAAGGAAGGATGGAACGGGAGATTGACAGGCGGATCGGTGCAGCCTCTGCTGTAAAGCAGAGCTTGTACCGGTCCGTCGTGGTGAAGCGTGAGCTGAGCCAGAAGGCAAAGCTCTCAATTTACCAGTCAATTTACGTTCCTACCCTCACCTATGGTCACGAGCTTTGGGTAGTGACCAAAAGAACGAGATTGTGAATACAAGCGGCGGAAATGAGCTTCCTTCGCAGGGTGGCAGGTCTCTCCTTTAGAGATAGGGTGAGAAGTTCTCTCATCCGAGAGGAACTCGGAGTAGAACCGCTGCTCCTTCACGTTGAAAGAAGCTAGTTGAGGTGGCTCAGGAATCTGATTAGAATGCCTCCCGAATGCCTCCCTGGTGTGGTGTTTCGGGCATGTCCAACTGGGAGGAGACCCCGGGGCCAACCCAGAACACGCAGGAGGGACTACATCTCTCGGCTGGTCTGGGAACGCCTTGGAATCCCCCCGGAAGAGCTGGAGGAAGTGGTTGGGGAAAGGGATGTCTGGACCTCACTGCTTAGGCTGCTGCCCCTGTGACACGACCCCAGAACAAGCGGAAGAAGATGAATGAATGAATGAATGGATGTATGATAATGTTCATTATTTTTATTCATTCATGATATTTTCTCATCTCTTTTGGTATTACATCATTGCCATCAGATAACTGAATTATTGCATTATTGCCATCAGATAAGTTGTACGACTATTGCATGATTGGCATGCACAACATAGTAATGTGACTGACTAACCTGAAGGTATTTTTAATGAATAATAAAGAAAAATGAATGTAATGAATAATATTCAAAAAAGGATTTGGCTTTCATACAATTTGAAAAATTAGTCTGTCTTGGAGGATGTTGTCTGGCCAATTCTCTATATTATAGTTCGCCTAAATAAATAAGTGCTTATTTTTCTGATATTATGAAGCTGTGAGATCACACCATTGAAGTTTTGTTTAACACTGAAGCTTTTTTGGTCACCCCTTATTTGCACTCAAATGGTTTCAAAGATGGATACTAGACAAATAAACCATGGATATATATATATATATATATAATGAGTATATAAGTAATTTTAACATGTTATCATTAAACATGGCCTCATAACTAAGTTGAAAAAATTTTTTCTGTTATTTTTCTATTAACGTATTTCTCTAATGAATGTGTATGAAGATTGATGTGAGAAGCAATCAGTGAAAAAAATCCCATCACTCTCTGGCAAACTTCACCCCACAATCCAAACATCACTTTTTCCCCACACTATAAATATAGGTGATTTCATACTATGGCAACACACTCAATATGTTTGTGCTGAACTCAGGTAAAAGCCCTTTGACATGCGCTTCTTAACAGCTTGAATTTGTTTAATGCAAAGCACATTTCTTGCACGGTGGTCTTTCCATGTAGCCACAAATTTTAAAGTAAGTAATTAAAGGATTTCTGCTAATTCTGTATGCTTATTTGCAACTTTAAAGAACTGTGTGTGCCACCCATAGTGTAGTGACTGATGCTACTGATGCCTACAGTCAATTCAAACACTATAATTTAATCTTCCAAAGGAATAATGGTAAACTCAACACATTTCACGACTATTATACTGACTGGCTACTTTGCGATAGGACAGATTAACTACATTTATTTTGCTCTTTTAATAGCATTGTACATAACAATCATATTAGCAAATTCATTACTCATTCGTGTAATTTGTATAGAGAGATCCCTACATGAACCCATGTACATTTTTCTTTGTTGTTTGTTCCTTAATGAACTATATGGCAGTGCTGCAATTTTCCCCATAATTTTAACCAATATATTATCCAGATTCCATGAAGTTACAATTGTGTCTTGTTATGCACAAATATTTTGTTTGTACACATATGCATCTGTAGAATTTGGAAGTTTAGCAATTATGTCTTATGACAGATATATGGCTATCTGTTACCCTTTATTATATAGCAGTATAATGACTTGCAGTAGGGTGTGCACATTAATTGTCCTGATTTGGGCTGTATCCTTTTTAAAGTTCATCATTAACATTTTATTAAGTCTACGCCTAGAGTTATGTGGAAATGTAATCGAAAAAGTATATTGTGACAACTATCTTCTTGTGAAACTTGCATGCTCTGACACTAGTGTGAATAATATTTATGGTATCATTGGTTCCATAGTCTCCATATTTATTCCTGTACTGCTTATTTTATATTCTTACATAAGGATTTTAAGAGTTTGCATAAATTCCTCTGTAGAGACAACTCAAAAGGCCATAAGCACCTGTACACTTCACCTTGTTTCACTCCTAAATTTCTCTATTGGTTGTTCATTTGAGATTTTGTCAAGTAGATTTAATAAGATACACATGCCTCCAGTGTTGCGTGTAATAATTTCAGTATATTTTGTTATCTGTCCACCAATTCTTAATCCTATTATGTATGGTATAAGGATGTCTAAGATAAAGATTGCTTTAAAAAGAAATTTCTATTTTAAGTAGAAATATTTGCTTCAGTTCTTTGTTTTCCAGTCGGTGATGTTAAATTGCTTCATTTAAAGATTGAACATAAGAATTAAAAGCAATGTAAAAAGTAGTTGATCTTGTTAAGACAACCAGAAAGAGCCATAATATGCATTTGTATCCTCTAAAGAACAAAATCTTTCATATTTTCTAAGTCATTTATTATGCTTTCAGTGGCCTCTGAAATTAATAATACAGAGTATCAAAATTGCTATTGAATTAGTAATAATGTAAGTTTTTTACAGGGTTCCAAAAATAAAAAGGAATATTATTTTAGTGCAACTGTTGCCATTTCTACATGTATGTTATGGTATCTGCATACACAATGTAGTTTTAATATTAAAATAATTTTCTTTCTTACATTTGCATTCTTAGATGCATATAGGATATTCAGATAGAAAGTGTGTGCTTATGGTGTATGACATATTGTTTAAATGTTATTATATTATAATGTTATGTTTATGTGCTATATTCCACATTTACCCCAGGACAGCAGGAGTGCCCTCTTCTTAAGTAACAAATTAAAATATATGTACTAATGCAAACTACTAATAAAAATCTGTTTTGTTGTTCCATGTCTATTCAGGTTTACAATATTTTAACAAGAACAATAAAAATAACAATTATTGCAGACAGCTTGCATGACTTGTGTAGCAGCCAAGACTTATACTGTGCACTCTTATAAGGGTGTTAAGGGTTTTATGTGTATAAGAGTTTTACTCTACTTAGGGAAATGAAAAGTATAATGTCACTGCATAATGTGGAAAAACTATTTTATACTTTTGTTATCTATAGTTTACTAGTTACTGTAGATTGCAAGTACCAAAGACTTCTCTTTCAAAGCCCCACAGTTATGTAACAGCTGTACCATGTAGGCTGCACAACAAAATTGTGAATAGATGTTCTCAGAAAGATTATGCCTACACAATACAATCAAAACTAACAAGATACATTCCATGTGAAAATGTATCAGTAGGGTAAACATTCATTCTTTTAATTTTTTCCCCCAAACTGATTTATCCTAAGGGCTGTGGGGAGGCTGGGGTCTATCTCAGCTGACTCCGGGTACACTGTGTACACCTTGTCAGTCTCAGGGCCAAAACGCACACAACTATTCACACTCACACCAAGGGGCGGTTTAAAACAGCCAGTTAGCTTAATGTGCATGTCTTTGGATTGTGGGAGGACACCTGAGCACCCTGAGGAAATGCTATCCCTTCCTGCCATGACAGCTTTGCCAATTTGTTTACATGGACTCCTCATTGCAGATGGCTATGACATTTACCTGGATTTAAACCTGCAGTCTCCAGGTTGATAGTCGTAAAGCTTGTCAATGACCTGATGGATTTGCCCTTATCCGTTTTTGCCTACAAGAATAATTGCTTTACACGTCCCATAACACTTTCAACCAAAGCTCAAGACTAAACCAATTCACAGTGGTGGTGTACAGATTGGCTTTAATTTGTTCCTAATAATTTTACTCAGCTATGAAAAAGGCAACAAGATGTCTGTTATATTACAATAATAGTATGAGTTGAGTGTGGGTTTTTTTTTGTTTTTTTTTTGGTTACATGATATCACAGTGTGGTTGATCATAAGCTACAATCTTGTACTCATCTGGTTGACGGTTTGTCATTCTTAAATACTTTAGGACTAATAAACTCTCTGGAACACCTGATCGAATTTTATAAATTTGCTTGCATGAAGAGTCCCAGAAAGGCTATGGAGGATATGGCTCCTCTAAGGAAGATACTTGGTGATCGTCAAATGAGGCACAGTGAGGGTGGACACAGCTGTAGATGTGTTGGTTACAGCAGCATCTGGAGTGCCTGCAAACTTTTATTCTGCTCCTGCACAAGTTGTTGCACGTCATATGGGCTATGATATGATCATCATTTTCATTGAACCAGTTTTGATGTGCATAAGTTTTTGGCTACAAAACTGGCTTTGCAGTTGTAAGAACTGTATTCTTCAAGTTGTCCCAACCAATATCACCATCACAAGACTTTTGAGCATTTTCGCTGCAAGGGGACACTGTGGAATGTGAAAATGGTCTGTACAAGCCTATGATCAGTCCAATATTCTGCTCCCTGCAGAATATACAGAAGTCTTGTGCATCCCTCTGTCTCTCAGTGACAAAGTCTACTGCTTTGACTGCAGGTGCATCCAGGTGGTTTTATACTTGTCATCTTGACAAAAGATGACATTGGTTGTACAATGGGAGTGTTCAGCTCGGTGGAAGCAGACCATGGGGGGGGGGGGGGGGGGGGTGCGTTACTTGAAGCCAACCCGAGAGAGATTAGGAGTTGGTTGAAGACCAGTGACATATATCTACTCTTAAATCCAGGGCACAGCAGCCAGTTGCCAAGGGTACTACTTCTAACCAGAGCTCCTTACACCATCTTGATTTAAAAATTGATCAGCACATGCAACACAAGTTTTCGTAAATCCCTGTGGCTGTCAGAGTACTGCAAATTTTACCAGAGTCACCAAAAAATAGGAAGTGGTCATAACTCTGTTGGACATTTTTTAATCCTGGCAAACATGGTAGGTGTTTAAAGACTTCAATTCTAAAAAGATTATAATGAAAAGATTAGGAATGGTTATTACGCCAGTTTCTGGCAATAGGAAATTGCAACAAAATCACACATCATTCTTTTATGTACTATTCCAAAAGTTATGCAATGATTCACTGTGAAATTGCTTAGTAAGCTTTAAAAACCTTGGTGATGATTTATGGTAAATTTTGTGCGTCTCAAATAGATGGTGTGACTTTTCAGGACAACATATTTTAATATCATCTTAAATATTGAAGAATAAAAAACTATAACTCACACATACCTTGTCACAGCAGCCCCATCTTTAACAGATACATAGGGTTTGGCAAACATTTATCACCCATTCTTGAAACTTTGGCAAAAACATGTCCCACTAAAAAAAGTGCTCATTCTGTTGGAAAATAATAGCATCCACATGAATAAAATAGGATCAAGGTTATAATCAAGGGTCCTTTGCAATATGTCATTTTCTTTTTTAGGCTCATTTAAATTTTTTATTAATTTAATGATAATATGCTGACCCACTGCCTACAAAATCAGTTGTCCTCATTCATTCATTCATTCTCTGAACCACTTATTTCTAATTAGGGTCGCAGGGAGGCTGGCGCCCATCTTAGCCGACTCTGGGCGAGGGCGGGGAACACCCTGGACAGCTCGCCAGGCCATGGCAGAGTTGTCCGCAGATAAGAGATAATAATTTTGATTTTGATTTGTAACTTGATTAAAAAAACAAAAAGTAATAAGTGAATTGAATAATATATTTACCACATAAAAGAGTACACTGTAATATGTATTAAAAACTACAAACAGTGAAGTTTCAACAATATTTACTATTACTTTGTGGTTGCTCAAAATGTGTCCCACATATTGGTCACCACCGTCAGATATTTACAAAAAGCAATAAAATCAGGCAACTACAAGGTCAGCTTCAAACCCACCTAAAAATGCTTCAGAATCACTCCAGCTCCTGTAAGTTTGCTATTTTCTTTTAAACTTGTTCATATTTTTGGCCACGGCTACTGTCACAACCATAACATGTCAACACTCCTTTGTAAAAAAAATATTAGATTAGATTATGACATAAATGTATACTTTTTAAGAAGAGGACTGAAGTAGCTAGCAACAGAGGGGAAACAAAATGGCTAATGTGAACAACTCCTGCATTTCATGTGAAAGACTAGGCTTTTGTCACCACCCTCAGGTTTTCTGTCTGACGGAGGTGACAAAAACCTCCAAATGGTCCTCAACAGAGGCTAAAATATAATTGTTAATCACAATATATACCAATATGATCTGGGATGTTTCATTAACCGCTTTTGTATTTTTATTTATGTATTTCTCCCAATATTTCTTCCATATTGTCCAACTCTAGGGGATGAGGTGTGCCTTCCCTTTCTCTCTCAATTCACTCAATTCACTGTCATGTTTATTTGGCTTATGTCATTTGATATGCACATGGTGCAGCTACTACCTACCTACATAGCACATAGTATAACATAGTTCTTGTGGGGTGTGCATCTCCAATGACTAAAATCAAATTAAAATGGCATTTAACCAAATCCAACATTCATAACATTCCCCCCAGTTTCATAGTCATTACATTCAACTGACTTTATGTGTTTTAGGAAGTTATGGCTAGGCAGCAGCTGTCAGTGGAGGAGAGAAGGAGAAGAAACGGAATATCAAAGGAAACAAAGAGAAAAAATATACAGTGAGGCAAAGTTAAAGGAGGAATACCTCAGAATGGAAAGGCAAAGATGGAAAAGGAGGGTGATATACAACCTGTCTGCTGAAGTTATGGACTTTATAGAGAAGAAACATATACAACGTGCTTCTTTATAGAGCTAAATAAGTGGTGGAGTGATGTAAAACAGTCAGGGAATACTCACAGGAGTTCGCATATGAATTATATTTGTGCCCGATGTTTTTTGTGGTATTTATACAGAAAGCTTTCTGTATTTTGTAACATTTCAGTTTATGGAAAAGAGACTGTAAGACGCAGTTATTCATTTTTTCCAATATACAGTTTATAGTCTAGTTTTCTATATTATTTTATGAGTGGGAGCCTTATTGATAGAACTAGTAATAATTTATTTTTTGCTTATGATGATTGTTAAGAGGTACTTTTATTAATGGCAGCCTATTGCTAATTTGTTTAATGTAATGTAATGTTTCTTATTGAATGTTTGCCACAGTTCTCACAATTATTTGTTATCTGTTTGCATCCAATATGCTGTTTACAGTCCAGTTTACAAAAGAATATAATGCACGAGTATTATTTTATGAGTATGGGACACTAGATGACAGTTTAAGATGATGTCAGTGATGCATTGTACATTATTCTTATTGGTTATGACTATTTTTTACTATGATGATTTCGTATTTTATGATATGGGGATGGGGTACTTTTAAAAATGATTCCTTGGAAAATGTTATCACAGTGCTCAGGATTGTTAGTTTTGGACCAAATAGTTAAATAAAGTTGTTAAGCAAGAAGCCACTGACTTCAGTGGTATAAATTTTGGTATTGTATGTTGTAATGAGACCACTGTCACCACCGTCATATTAGTGTCACCACCGTCAGAGGGAGTTTTATTTGTTTTAAATGAATATGCTTACAACATTTCTTCAGTGCTGTTGAGTTATTAAAGTACTAGTTTCTTTTAATAAAAAATATGTTTGTTAAATTAAGAAAGCATTGCTTTTTTCTCTTTAGGCTTGAAGTAAGCATTGTATGATGTTAAATCTTTTAAAGGAGTACACATACAAAAGTTAATATTCAACATTTAGCAGCATATATATGTACTAAGGATGCCAGATTTAAAATTTTTTAATGATTTAAAAACTCTAAATACATATTAGACCAAATAAATAAAAAATACTTTGCCTTTTATTGTGTCTGAAGGTGTTGACAAAAACAAAGTAATAACTGAAAAAAAACACCTATTTTATGAAAAAAATACAAAGTGAGGAGGTTGCACCAGTACATTGCTGAACAGCCAAGACCTTGGTCTATGCTAAAATACCTTCAGATTTGATAATTTAAGTAACTTTTTATTTTCAGAATTAAAACCTGTTTTTATCCAAATTCCCAAGAATCAGTGTTTTTTAGGCAACATGAAATGTAACAATAGCAATGCCTAGAATAAGAAAACAAATAAAAAATAAACAGACAGCCCCTGACAAAATCTGGAGTACATGTATGAAAGTAGGAGGGGTAATACATCATGTCAAGACACACAAAAAGCCTCTTGCAGCCGTGCCACAAAGTAAAGAGGAAGTCATCCATTTTGGGTCAGAGATGACTTTTTGCTGTTTTGCTGATTTGCACGAAAGAACTCCTCCTAGTGGTTTTGTCCCATTGACTTTCATCCATCAAATATACTCCTTTTTTTATTTCAACATGAAATAAAAAGTGAATGTTGTTCACACATGAATTACAATATCGGCCTAAAACTTTACATGATTAATAGCATTTCCCTGCCTTAACATATTTTTATTACAGTGTCTGGTAAATCTGACAGCACCACCTTCCGGATAAAGGAAATTTAAAAAAAAATTTTGTATGCAATTCAAAGAGGTTTGTCCTTATCCTCACCAAATTTACTTAGGGGCAACTGTGGCCTAATGGTTAAAGATTAGCTTGGGACCTAAAAGTTGCTGGTTTAATTCCTGAACCAGCAGGAAAAAATGGGTGGTGACAGCAGGGAAAGTGAGCTTCCCTTCTTCCAACTTCATAGCTGAAGTTCAATTCAATTCAGTTTTATTTGTATAGCGCTTCTACAAATGACATTGTCACAAAGCAGCTTTACATAGTAAAATTAAATTAGGGAGGAATCTAAAAATTTTCTACAACCCCTACACATCCCTAATGAGCAAGTCTGCGGTGACAGTGGCAAAGAAAAACTCCCTCAGTTGACACAAGGAGGATACCTTGAGAGGAACCAGACTCAAGAGGGAAACCCATCCTCATTTGGGTAAAACCATAAAATACAAACCATATAAGAAAAATTTCATTACAGTCCAAAATGTAGTCCGGTTGGTTTTACCACAACTGTAAGTCCTAAATAGCTGCAGCAAGAGAGTCTATATCACCAGCAGCAAAAAGTCATCTTTACAATCACTGAGTGCAGATCAAGGCCCATATGGAATATCTTCAAGGAAGTGCACTTGAGCAAGGCACCTAACCCCCAACTGCTCTCTAGGCACACAATCTTTGGCAGGCCACTGCTTCGAGTGTGTGTGCTCACTTTGGATGGGTGAAATGCAGAGGCAATAATTTCCCTTGTGGGATTAATACAACATATCAGTAAAAAAAAAAAAAATATATATATATATATATATATAATAATAATAAAAAACCTCTTAAGCCCATACTGAAAAGGTTTTGTGAATATTGTGACTTTTTGTAAGAGGATGTGGGTGTGGCAGAACAGCAAATTTTTATGTTTTGAAATACTGTCAAAAAATATAAAATATAAAATGGCTATAACTCACACATACATTATCAAATCTGCCCCAAATTTCAGATGATTGTTGACAGTCCCATTACAAACAGAAACATTACAAGACAAAATGCAAAATATAATTTATGTATTGATCTCCTTCTTCTGTTTCTTTTTACCTGATTCATCTCAGCATTGGTCAGGAAAGTCTAAAGACCTTGATGATAATGTCTGCTGAATATTCTGGTGAAAATCTAGTAAGCTTATGTACCATTCCAAAAAGAACAAAAAAACCTCTTGGACCGATACCGTAAACCCAACAGGAAGTTGACCATTTTAATTTTAAAGGTGATTTTTTTTTCTTGGTTATTTTTAGACTTCATCCCATAACAAACAAACTTTATTCTTATGAATTGATCTAAACACCTTAAATATGGGCTATGCTGTCTACACACAATAAGAATTCAGAGTTATCAAAAGTTTGAGTTTTCATCATAGTCTGGTGCAGCAACTAATTTTTTTTTCTTTTCATGTAACAGGAAGGGGCAGTGGTGACCCAGTGGTAGGGTGCTGGCTAAATGATCCAAAGGTCAGGGGTTCAAGCCCCACTATCACCAAGTTGTTAATGCTGTTCCTCCAGTGCAACTGCAGTTCCTAAGTGGCTTATCAAAGGCCAGTCATGTCTCCCACTGTCTGTGATGAGAGGCATGTAAAAGAACCATTGCTGTTGGTCGTAAAAGAGTAGGCCATTTGGTTGCCATTAGTGTGTTTCTGCGCAGCCATGGCCTGGCGAGCTGTCCGAGTGTACTCTGCCCTCACCCGGAGTCGGCTGAGATGGGCGCCAGCATCCACACGACCCTAATATGGAAAAAGTGGTTCAGAAAATGAATGAATAATTGAAACAGAAAAAAGAAATTTGCATTTAAGATTCAGTAACTTATACATACTTATACATAGAATTGTCTATAATTTTACAGATTTTATAAGGGTCATAGCCTGAACATGTAGACATGCCAATACTCACATACTCACACACCACCCACTCACATACTCACACACCACCCACTGGAACACTGACGGGTCCTGACTGTTGTTTGTGTTTATGCACCAAATAACAGTTCAGAATACCCACCCTTTTTGGAGTCCCTATGGGGTGTGCTAGAGGGCGCTTCCCCTGGGGACTCTCTTGTCATCCTGGGAGACTTCAACACCCATGTGGGCAATGACAGTGTGACCTGGAAGGGTGTGATTGGTAGGTACCAAATGGTGTTTTGTTGTTGGACTTCTGTGCTCGTAATGGTTTGTCCATCACAAACACCATGTTTGAACATAAGTGTGTTCATAAGTTAACATGGCACCAGGATACCCTAGGCCACAGTTAGATGATTGACTTTGTAGTCTCATCGGACTTGCGGCCACATGTTCTGGACACTCGGGTGAAGAGAGGAGCTGAGCTGTCACCCGCGGGTGGCTTAGTGGTTAAGGAGATGGGTTGCTGATCTGAAGGTCAGTGGTTTAATCCCCACTGTTGGGGCCTTGAGCAAGGCCCTTAGCCATCAATTGCTCAGTTGTATAAAAATGTAATTGTACGTCGCTCTGGATAAGAGCATCTGCCAAATGCTGTAAATGTGAACCGATCACTACCTGGTAGTGAGTTGGCTTAGATGACCTGGGAGATATATATATATATATATATATATATATATATATATATATATGTACTGTGTAGCTACTGTAATTTACAAATTGCAATTCTACAGTATTATATTTAACAAATTTTCCCAAATATATTACAATCAGTTGTAAAAGGTTATACATATTATTGAAAATGAGTGTATCACCTTGAGGCCTAATATTTACTAAAACAAAGGAATGGTTTTGGACGCGCACAATAATACAACTTATAAAGAAACTCTGATCACATATACAGGAATAATTTGTCTTTGTTTTTCTTTTCTTTTTCATACTGTTAAGTATTCAGTAGAATTTGCTGTCTCAATTATATTATCAGTAAAATGTTGTTGTTTTTTTTGCTATACAAATTCATGGCCATTAAAAATGTTACAGGGAAATATATGTTGAAGCTTTGTCTTAAAGTAAGTTGACAATATTTTTTATAAATATTTTTAAAACACATTTTGAATCCATTCTATTAAGTACTATTAGTAAATTGAATAATTATAGTTAGACTTTTTTAATTACTCTGTGATTTAATTGGTTTTGGAATTATTATGATAATTGGTCCCTCTGGACTAAGTTTGTTTGGTCTCTGGTGAATTTAAAGCTCATATACTCTGTTTTTAATTTGGAAGATGAAGCTCTTTGTGAAAGAAATGTAAATAACAGTGATAAACTCATTAAATATTGAGATAATTTACAATGACTATTGTGTATTCAGATTCTGTGTAAGTTTTCCAAAATTGGCCATAATAAAAAATACAAACATCATACATCCACAAATAAAATAACACAATTAACTGCAAACAAATATATTTTTAAAATATGAAATGTATGATATACTAGGTCATATCAAAATCATAGTTTTCAATTTTAAGTTCTAAAAGTAACTATACTGAAATGTATCAATTATCATAAATCTTTTCAAGTAGAAAAAAAATAGAATAATGAATTTAATTTAAAATCAAACTCTACAAAAGAAGCCAATAGGCTTACATTACTACATAAATACAGAGAAACTTTCAGTTATACAGTTCAAATGTCAATATGTAATTTATAATCTATTTAAACATCACAATGAATTACTTATCTACAGTAGATATATAAATGCATTACATGTATAAACGTGTTATATAAAATATATATATTTTTCCTGAAATGAAGATACTCAGAAAAAGCTGTATTTTCAGTTGTATTTATTGCTAAAAAAAATATAATATATAAAAGAAAAATATAATAACAGTTCAGGAAATGAAATAGTTCATGAAAAACAGAATTACTCAGATAGATGAAAGATCTTCTCTAAAGCCTTCTCCAAGTCCACAAAACACATGTGGACAGGTTGGGCAAACTCCCATGCCGTCTCCATGGTCCTGTAGAGTGTGTAGAGATGGTTGAGAGTGCTGCAGCCGGGATGAAACCACATTGTTCCTCTTGAATCTGAGGTTCAACCATCGGTCCGATCCTCCTCTCCAGTACTCCTGAATAGAATTTCCCGATTAGGCTGAGGAGTGTGATTCCACGATAGTTGGAACACACCCTCTGTTCACACTTTTTAAAAATTCTGATTAGTTCAGCAAAAAAATTTATTTCTAAAGCAAATACTTGGATTTTTAACTGAAAACAAACAATAAATTATGGGTGTCAAGGGCCTGTCAAAAGATCTCAGGGAAAAAGTTGTGGTCAGGCACAGGTCAGCAGATTAAAGGCTTTATCTGTCCCTTAAAGCACCATCCATGAAATGAAGCAAATCCATAATCAAAAAGAGAAAAGCCCATCTCAGTGATTCTGTTTTTGTATTATTATTATTATTATTATCATTATTATTATTATCATTATTATTATTTAAAAACAATAATACTAATAAACACAAGTAAATGATCTCAGTATTGACTGCATGGTGGCTCAGTGGTTAGCAATGTCAGCTCACAGAAATAAAGACCTTGGTTTGAGTTTTTCTGTGTGGAGTTTACATGTTTTACCTGTGCATGCATGAGTTTCCTAACAGATTAGGTCATTTGGTAAATTGGCTTCTCTTTATTGTCCATAACATGTAAATGTTATTGGAAATGTTCAAGATTTATCCTTGATCAAATTCTGCTAGCTCCACCTTCACCATGACCCTGATGGATAAGCAATGTGGATATTAGATGGATAGAGCTCAGTATGTGGATACCCTATATAAGAATTAGAATCAATATATGCCTAATTTTCATTGTTTGGACTTTGCTTTTGGATTACATTTTCACTTACATCTCCTCTCATAATTGATCCTGATATGCATCATTGTGAACTTCTTCAAGATCACAATAAGAAATTCATGTAAGCCTTTATTTAATTACCTTTTGGTTAAATACCAATCACTAAGCTACCACCTTAGCTCTGATGCCCTGCATCCTGAATTTTGTACACATTAAAAAGTGAGTGAAAGCTATAAAAATGAAGCATTACAATATTACTTAATATTTCTTAAATTCAAACTAGCTGAAATAAATAAGTGGTGGTGCATAATCATAATCATAATATGCTGGACATCCTAAAATGCTAGGATAGACTGTGACCATTATATTGGGCTCACAATAAATAATGTAATTTTAGACCTTCCTCCAATGGATATCACCATGGTCATAGCATTTTCCATTAAACTATTTTGAGGTGTACAAAGTAAAACAGCTAAATTATAAACATTTTATTATTGTGAATTATTTGTTAAGACAAGGCAAAGCAAATGTCAAACACTGGACTTTTTTTTTTTTTAATAAATTACTGTGTGTGAAATAAATTTGTGGCACCGTGCAAGAACCAGATATCGCACTTCACCATTAAAAGTAACAGTATTAATTTATTCAAAGGACAATGGGTGTCACTAGCAGTTCAAGGCATAATGATAATTGTCAATTTCCATGTAAGAAGCAGATAACCCACAATTTCAAGATGGCAGTGCCTGTGAAAAGGCCACACCCAGCAGCAAGATCTTTGTCTTTTAACAATGTTTTAATGAAGATTGAGAAAGGTAAGTTGAGCAGTTTAATTCTCTACAATTCAATTGATACTTAGATTGCTTTGACCGACCATAAACCACTGAAAATAAGGAAGTAAGGGGCATTTTTCTATGGCCTTCAGTGTGGGTTATTGGGTTATTGCAGGGAAAATTTTAAATTTTATTTTGATTATTGTTGTAATCTATTGATGAAAAACAAATCCTTGGGTCACTATAGATTTGCTATGAAAATCCCAGATTGGGAGAGATTTTATTTTTTATAAATTTTGCACAATGTTCATCTCATAGAAAAGAAATTAAATGTAATTTTAGAAAAACAAAAATTAATCTGGTTTGGTGCCATGTTTATACTTGAAATATCTATTTTTAATCTTTTAAAATTCTCAGTCAAATTAATAACACGCACACACATGAACAGTGCTTAGTATTTTATGCTACAATGGCAGAATGTTAATTATTCATATTATACACTCAGTGTGAAATTTTTACATAGCCAATAAAAAATCATTTTAGATTAATCCCTTTTGCAGCATATGTTTTGGATGTTTTGCAAATCTCAACCTTCTTATCATTATGATCATTATTAGAAATATATTATTCATTCATTCATTTTTTGAACCGCTAAATCCTAATTAGGGTCACAGCCCAGTCACTGTCCTCCCCAGAAATAAAGTCTAACCAATCTTGAGTTAAAAAATCAAATATATTCCAAAATGTCTTAAAAGCTAATGTGGCATAACACATGTTTTAATTCTGACTGTATGTCTAATGCAGGAAAAAACACACTGTGCCAATTTGATTTAATTTATTAATAATGTTACTAAAGCAGCATCACAACTTGACAGTGAAAATTCTGTTTACATGCATTTTGAATATTTTTATGAGTGCATTTCTTATCTCTTTGGTTCGAACCCCATAGATAATTGGATTGATGCTTGCAGGGAAAAGTATATATGTTACTCCCAGAAAGGTATTAACATCAACTGCTATTGGAATTTGAAGATTCCGTGACAGAAAAGTAACACTTCCTATGAAATAAAAACACATCATGACAATTAAATGAGTACTACAAGTATGAAAAGCTTTTGATCTTTGCTCACCTGCTGCAGCCCTTCGCACTACATACAATATTTTCACATAAGAGAAAAAAATTACAGATATATCAATTCCAACAAAACATATAATCACAGCAATCCCAACTGATTCATTTTTTACAGTAGAACTACAGGCTAGGCTAACAAGAGCCATATGATCACAGTAACAATGATGGATAATATTTGACCCACAGAAGGACAAAGATGCAGCCAAACTAACCAACGTGCACATTATTATTCCACTCCTGATCAATGTAAAAAGAAGCAGTTTCACAAACATAGATGAGTTCATAATTGCTGTGTAACGAAGTGGATAACAGATTGCTACAGAGCGATCCAGAGCCATCGCTAGAAGAATAGTTGACTCTACTGAAGAAAAGAAGTGGATGAAAAACATTTGTGTTAAACACCCAACCAAAGTTATTTTATTTAAGTCAAAAAGAAAACTTAGAAGCATTCCAGGGACAATCGCAGTGGGTACTATGATGTCAACCACTGCTAAAGCAGACACAAGTATGTACATTGGATTATGAAGTGTCTTTGTGTTTTTAATTACAAAAAGTATTAAACAATTGCCAACAAGAACTAAAATGTAACTGAGCACAAATGGCAGAAAAAATAATCGTCTGTAACCAGAAGTCTCTGGGAATCCAACAAAAATAAAGTTTGTGTGTGTGAAGTTTCTTCCTTGGAATTTCTCTGTCATGGCACTGTAAATCAGACATAATTTAATACAAAAAGTAACAACATCATTTTGTACAACAAAAGTCATTATTTTCGTTTCTAGATAACACAAATTAACTATGCTAATTAAGCAGTCCGTGTGTACTTAACTGTCAGTGTAAACATTGAAAGTATTATTTTCAGTCAGTCTAATCACAGCAATTTTTGGGTGGCAAAATGCACCTACCTGCTTCAAGTTTTCTGAAATTTTGTGTTCTTGTTTGGCTTGGTCATTCATACAGAAAACTCTGAGAGCCAAATGAACTGTACACTTAACCATACAAATTTATACACTCAGTTGACCTTTTAGTCCCATGGGACTGAAAACCCCACAATAAACAGTAATGACTAATTAACATGATATACATACACACATACATACATACATACATACATAGTATGTACAGAGTGCATGTACACACATGAGTTTAAAAAGTTATTAGACATTGCACTTTCAACATATAATAGTAGGTACATAATAATCATTTAGGCATTTTTTAATGGCTTTGAGAGTACTAATGTATTATCTTGTGGTTCAGTGCCGAATTATTAGATCTTTTTAATGATGACCAGTGATAGCTAGGGTGAATACATAGCCAAGTATATTATGTTTTCTAAAAATGTCTAAAAAAGTATATCTACTTTTAATCTATCCATGAATTAACTACTGTAATCCAACCATGGGTTGTATTGTGTTATAAGAGCTGCTTCTTTTTTTGTTTGTTTAACTGGTAAGATAAAGTTGCTTCTTCAAATTGAGATTCTCCCCTGACACTCCAGATGTACTCCAGTAACAGTATTTCTTCCAAGTTAATTAATCTTCACCGACCTTGCCTTGTTTCACTAACGAGCACTGGTCCTCAACAGTGGTGTTCATAATTAAAACAATACCTGAAAGCCCTATCTCCAAAATAATATACAAATTACCAAGATATTTTACCTCCTATTAAGGGTACATAGCATTATTTTTGGTACGTTTTCATTGTCCACACATCAGGTAGTCATCATTCAGTGAAATAAATTAAGTGCGCTGTAATAAATGAATGTTTGCAAATATATTCAGTGTTGTACAAGTTTCATCCTATTTCAATGTGTGAATAATAATTATTATTAATGATAATAATAATAGAAATTATAATTGTATTTTATTGTTCTATTTGCAGATAATAAAAAAAGCTAAATTATCTGTAGATCTCTTTCTCTCTCCCTCTCATGTACAATGTACAATGTTTCACTGTACTCTGAAATTTAAGTATAGAGCAAATAAGTAAATAAATATGCAAAAAAAAAACTGAAACCCGGGCATGTACTGGGAGAACAAACTCCATATAGAAACAACCAGGACTCAAACCCAGGACCTTCTTGCTGTGAGGCAGACTTGCTAACCACTATGCCACCATGTCGTCGGTCTAACAAAATTTATTTTAAACTACTGACTCCTCAAAGTAGCTACCTTTTACAGATATTACAGTTGAACATGCTTGTGGCATTTTTTTGTCAAGAGAAATAAAATGTTTTGAAAGTTATTGTTAATATTGTTGTAGAAGTTCCCACAAATGTGTTGCACTTGCTGGTTGCTTTGTCTTTTTTCCACTTCATCCCAAACCAGCTCAGGGGGGTCTTAGTTTGGTGATTGTGCTGGTCATTCCATTATTTAATCATTTGATTCTACCATACTGGTAATTTCTTCTATAGTATTCATGACAAAATGCTTACCTTTGTTCCCTTTCAGTTTTCAGTTCCCTTAAATTTCAGTAAAGCTAAAAAAAAAAAAAAGAAATGAATTAATAGGTAGTGTGTTCTTTGGACCTCATTCATCAATAGCTTCTTAAGTGTTTTTCCAAAAAATTTGTCTTTACAAAATCTGTATGAAAAGTCTGTGTCGTATTCATAATGTGCGCTTAATCCTTGGATTTATTTGCAGTTGTGTCTTTGTAAATTGAAATTGTCTTTGAAAATTGAAGGGATATGCCAGTTGTTCCAATTTGCATATGTAAATGCCCCTAAATAAACTTAAAAGGACATAGTTGTGTGTGTACAAACAAATAATAAAATAATATAAACAATGGCAAAGCAAACCTTTAAATCCATGGGTTCCAAGAGCACATAAATCTAATATGAAGAATTTTACTTCTTCTGAAATAGAAGTGCTGCTGCTGCAGGAAAAAATTCCAAATGAGATGTTATCAGTACAGTATGCATAGTGGAAAAATAAAAAAAGAAAATTTCCTAGTACATCAGGTCATTCTATAAGCGTACCGATGAGAAATACCCCATGCTTCTTCAACAGCTAAGTGTTTCATGCCCACATTGACAGAATTTGTTCTGCGAAACACGAGACCACGTTTACCACATGGTTGTGGTAGTTGCAGATGTGTTACATTACATTAATTACAATAGTAACATATTAATTGAGTGGAACTGTTTATGACTGAGGTATGGGAATGGATCTGGACAGGGTGCACATATGCAGTCTATAATGTCTGACCAGTACATAACCTCTTTTCTATAACCTCCAGGACTTGAGGGAGGGCATGGCTGATAGGTGCCTGTGATGTACTCACCCGGCGTCTGAGCTCCTTCTGAAATGTGCCTGTGGCCATAAAGCCTAAGACAGACAGTGTGGCATATGGTGGTACCAGTTAGG
>JAOUQZ010000049.1:16544157-16571361 GCA_028564935.1 Neosilurus hyrtlii | reverse complement strand
ACATGGCACTGGTTCAGCTGGCATGTGGAGACATTTCTAAAAATAATGCATTAGGACTTCTGGCTGTTTTTCTTACAATGAATGTTGATTTTATTTTTATTACAATTTCATACATAGCAATTCTTACTTCTGTCTTGAGATCTGGCAAAACCTGTTTAAAAGCTGTAAACACCTGCATTACTCATATAATTGTTATGACAGTGAGTATGACTTTTGCTTTAATGGCATTTCTGTCATACAGAATAAGAAACAACTTCTCTCCCTCCAGTCGTGTCTTCCTTAGTACAATGTACCTTCTTTTCCCAAGTTGTTTTAATCCAATTATTTATGGTATAAGAACCAAAGAAATAAGAGAACAGTTTCTGAAATTCATGAACAATGTCAAGGTGATTGTCAAATAATAGTAATCAAATAATGTACATGTGCACATCCCTTTACTGATGATTGTAAGTCACTCTGGATAAGAGCGTCTGCCAAATGCTGTAAATGTAAATGTAAAGAAATTAAATGTTTATAACTAAATCAGAAAGTAGACTTTCATTCAATTTCTATGATATGTAGGCTGACTGTAACACTTCTGGAGAGTAGTGATGAGAATTTGTTTTGCGGCCTTATGTGATCATGCCCTTGCATGTGTATATTCCTTGTCTACTAGCAAGCTCTTCCCTCATTCATAAAACTATCAAATGCAAAGGGGAAAGATTCATGTAAAGTGTATTTTTTCAAACAGATCATAAAACAGCTGATTATGTTTGGAGGAGAGAATACCTGCTCTTATCCGTATACAACAGCACACATATGGGGAAATGGCTACTGTTTTTAAAATAATGTTTATTACATTAACATATAAATACAGTTTACTGTAGTTTATTGAATATTTAAAATTGTGATCACTTCAACAACCAACCAACACTTATCTGTTGGCATACTAGTTATTAATGAGGTAGTACTGCAGCCATTACTGCACACACTACTACTACTACTACTACTACTACTACTACTACCACCAATACTACTACTACTACTACTAATAATAATAATAATAATAATGATAATAATAATATTAATACCAACAATATTTATAATAAATTCATGATATTAAATCTAATATTATTATTATTATTATATAATTATATAATTATATAATATTAATAAAAATATACAATATTAATAATACAATAATAATAATATTAATGATAACACCAGCCTCTCCATAACCCTAATTAGAATTAAGCGGTTCAGAAAATGAATGAAAGAATCGATGAAGGAATAATAATAATAACACAAATACTATTACTACTACTCCTACTACTACTACTACTACTACTACTACTAATAATAATAATTATTATTATTATTATAATAATGATTATCATTATATTTAATTGTATAATAAAATAATTATAATAATAATTTTTTGCTGAAATGTACTAAGCAATGATATTGTAGGCAATGAATCAATAGTATTGTTTAATACATTTTCACCAAAAAATTATAGAGAAGTAATTTTTTTTTTTACTTTTTTTTTACTATTTTTATTAGGAGCCCATTAAGACAAAAGTGGTGGTGTATAATCTTTACTGCACACTACTGTAGGGAGGTTCTTCAAAAAATGTCATGTCTATGGTTAGTCCATAAACACATCAACTTTCATGACAAAGAATTGAGCAGAATGCCCACATTCACACTTTATGTAGTATAGACATAGTCACATCTATACATACACACACACACACACACACACACATATTTAGATAGAGTATCGGGAGTGTAGTTTCATGTGCTTCATGGAGACATGGCTCACCAGGATATTCCTGATGACAATGTATCCATCGTGGGCTTTCCCACTGTCCGGGCTGACAAAGACAAGTGGTAAGTGGAATTGAGGAGGGCTTGCCATTCTTGTCAATAACCCCGCCAAAATAACCATCAAAGAGCGGAGTTGTGGACCAGACATTGAACTGTGTGCTGTTGGTCTCACACCATATTATTTGCCTAGGGAATTTCCCCGTGTCATCCTAGTAGCTGTTTATGTTCCTCCTTCTGCCAACCCCACAGCTGCATGTGAAACTGTTCATGCTACCATAGCCTGTTGACAGACTCAGCATCCGAGTGCATTAGAGGCACCATGGACACTACACTGTGACAATTTGTGCAGTATATGGACTGTCCCACCAGAAAGAAGAGTATTTTAGACCTGCTGTATGCAAACACTGAGGATGTACACAGTAAACCCAGCTTGGAGCTTGATTTAATTAAAATATCTTTTGCATGGCTGGTGTCATCCTACAGTAACCATGGTTTACGTTAATGTTTAACGATGAAATTAGGTTATTTGACAGTAATATGCTTTTTCATCAGCATCGATGTTACGGGATTCCTGAGGCTACAGAAACATTTTACAACCTCAGCTACATGCATTTTTCTGGGATTTTTTTTTTTTTCAAATTCCATCTAACAGTTACCTAAACAAAAAATTATTAAAAAGGGCTTGACCATTGTTTTCCATTAAGAGGTTACATAGTGTATACTTGAATTGGAGCCAAATACAGTATACGGAAAGGCAAATCCCTATTGGGATCATATTGTTTCTTATTATAAGGGCTTACACACCAAGGGTGTGGGGACCCTTATTGAGATTGCTTTTGAGGTGTAAGGATCCTATTAAATATCTAAGAAATCTTAAGTAATCTTTATCTTTTCACCTTCCCATTTTCAAAAACTCATGAAAATTGTCAAACGCATCAAACGCATAGGGCCTGTCGAAAATTGATATCTGTTTAGGCTTCGAGTTTGGGCAACATAAAATGTAGCAGACACACCACCTAGAATCACAAAAAAAACAGACCCTTGCACCCATGTCTCAAAGTAAGCAGGAAGTCAGGCATTTGGGTCAAAGTTGCAATGGTTGCTTTTGGTGATTTCTACACCCTCTGTTTGAACAAACTCTTCCTAGAGTATTTGTCCCATAAAAATGAAATTGTGCCAGCTCATATGATGCAAGTCAGTGACCGGAAATAATTGAAACTTTGAGTTTTTGTCATACCATGTGGTTGTCAAATTTTGCCAAAGTCACCAACAAAAAAGATGGCCTAGACTTCTCAGGCATTATGATAGTTGATAGTATGATATAAAAAAATCAGTAATGTTAATATCAGCCCTACTGCATAGGTTTCTTTATGAGCCGGTGGCCAGCGGAATTCCATCTACTCAAAAACTAGCTCTGGGTACATCTGGGTAAATTTCTTCTATTGACAATATTTTCCGTCTCACGGTTTCCATCTCATCGCCATCATTATGTTGTTGTATATGTGTTGGCTGATCGAGTCCTGTTTCGATGCTGGCTTCTGAAGGTGTCAGTTGACTGACAGGCTTCCCCTTTTACACTTTAAGAGTTTCTTTACTTTTTTTTTAAGAGTTTCTTTATTTAGACGTTAAACTTGTTCATTTAATGGCACCAGTAAACATGAAATAACGTGAACCAGAAAGACAAACATAACTACATCCAAAAGATGAAAAAGTTTTATATAAAGTGTGCCAAGAAAAAAAACTTCAATACATGGACAGAAAATGCAATTTCTAGATGTTGGGGCAGCAGTGGAATGCGACTGCATATTTTTATACTAAAAGGCAACTAATTGGTAAAGAAAAGCCCAATAATTATGCATGATGCCTAACTGTACTGACTTACACTTAACTGTAAACCATGGACCTGACGAGGGTGACATAATTAAAGTTTGCCGTTTTATTTTACTTGTATGGTTCCTATTTAGTCTTTACACAAGGGGTTTTCAGACAGAATTTTAAAGAGGTTCTTAGTTTAAATAATACTGACATATATGCAGCAGTGAGCGAAGTGCAATGCACAATATTATGGAATGATAAATAAGACTTAAGGTTAGCTTAGATGCCCAGAAATACATTTCATGGCATGATATATGCTTCAGCTTCAAGGGAGTTTTGAACCCTTGCACCCCTACCAAGGTTTTGTTGTGGGACCCCTGGCCTAAATATAGTGCCTATGCTGCTTTTCCTTTCCATCCACTACTTTACATAGTCCTTCACCTACTCTTAATCTTGATGAAATCGCGGCTACTGCCAACAGAAAACAGCTACAAAATCACATTTTATTTCAAGTTCCAAGAATTATGTTCAAGTCAAGTCAAGTCAGTTTTATTTGTATAGCGCTTTTTACAACTGACATTGTTACAAAGCAGCTTTACATAGTAAAACTAAATTAGGGAGGGATCTAAAAAAAATTCTCTACAACCCCCTACACATTATATTATGATCTACTGCAAAATTACTCAGTAAACACATAAGACCTTAGTGATGTTTTGTGATAAATATTGTGAGTTTTTGTTAGAATTTATGGGATGCATGGTAGAACAGCAAATTTTAATATATTTTGAAATGTGGCCAAATCAGAGAAAATAGCTATAACTCACACATTCATTGTTGCAGTGGCCCAAACCTTGATATGGCCTGTTTGGGCAGAACGGCTATTGACTAAATCTGGATTACATGAATGAAATTTGAAGGATTCGTACACCATGTCAAGACACACAAAAGCCTCTTGCATCCATGTCACAAAGTTTCAGGAAGTCATGTTGGGTAAAAGTTGCAATTACTGGCTATTTCCACACCCTCCATAAAACTTTGCTGACATTATATTAAAAAGATTTTGAGTTTTATGGAGGCATGAAGAACTTCGATGTTAAGCGAATGGAAAAAAAAAATTTTTTGCTCAGGATGCTTAAGAGTCTTGAACATTTGCACAAATGTCAGAATTGGTAGAAATGTATTTTTAATATGGGTTTTGGACATAGCTGTGGCAAAATGGCTCAATATCGGCCCAGACAAATTCTCAATTAAGCAATCCCGGCCAGGTCTTTCACCTACATACACAAATTTTTGGTGATCTTATGTATCTCCGGACTTCCAAAAAGTCTTTTGAAGTCACACTCTAAACCCAACAGGAAGCAGTTTTGAGAAGATGAAAAGTTGGTCAGTCTGATGGTGTCCGTGGTGTCATGGCGAATTATGATGTCTCACTATGAAAGAGTAAGTTGCTCTAACTTTTAGGTACATTATCCAACCCACTGTAAACTTTACCTGTACAATCAGGGTAATGACCTGAATACATCTTCATGCCAACATTGAGGCACAGTTGTAGTGCCACCTATTGGCAACAGGTAATGTCATGTTTTAAACTTTGGTGTATTCCACCTAGTGGGTTGAAAATGTATATTTTCTTTGGTGTATTTCACCTGTGGGTTAAATTCTGCTGAAATCCATTTGATAGTTTGCACTTACCAGTTTGAAATGACCGCTGTTTCACTCTCGCAAGTGTGTGAAATCATAAGAATAGGATGTGAATCCCTCAGTTGATATAAGGCAAGGTAAGGCAATTTTTCCCTATTCCTTGTTGCGTGGGTCCAACAATGTTAATATTCTCATTTTTTTAAAATAAAAATCTTATGATTGTGAAAAACATCTTTTTTTATTTCTTTTTTATTTTTTATGTCTTAGCTTACTAAGTGTACAATGAAGTTTAAAACTGGAAAAAATTTTTGTACCAACCCAAATCCTTTTTGTCGCCCTCTTACAGCAGCTATTGCAACTACATAATGTACATCTGCACTTGCCAGTCGGAAGTGTCGACTCGGGCACCCAGCTGCTGTTTCGCATCCACTAATCTACACAGTGTGTGCACATAAAAACATCTGGCATGTGGTACTATTTGAAGTGATACTATTGACATGTGTGACAGAAATGGTCGATACAGATTTTTAGTTTTTGTTTACATTTTTGACTGTTCTTAATATTTTTTCTCCTCCTGTCTCCTGTCTTGGGCTAACATAACTGAAATCCACCAAGCAAGGAATAGAAAATAATTGGCTTAATGGGGAAAAAAACAGTATTTTGATATTATTGTAACAAATCAGATACAAGTGTACACAGCAGTATGAATGGGTCGCATCTCGCTACAGAAACTGGGGATAAGCTCCGTCCTGATGAGCCATTAGGCTCGGGTGTAAAAGCCCAACAAACTTTTCCTTTACCTATACAATTGTTTACATTACAAAATCGCATATAGTAGTCATAATTGTGTGAATTTGGGGTGGATTGGATATTAAGACGTATCGTTTGAGACAGAATTGCACTAGCAAACAAATAAAATTGGGATTTGAAAACACTTCATAAAGATAACAGAAAATAGTGTTCTGGTTTTATGGGGTTTCCGGGGTGCTGTGGTGTTATATTGTCATACATGTACTACATGTACATATTGCAAGTGCATTGATGTGTTGCATGCTGGTCAATTTCTTAACTCAGAAATAGCTTTGGATAAAAAGATCACGCATTCAAAATAAAGTCAATATTTTTGTATAATACCCTTATTACTCTGGACTGCAAACAAGCATGTGAAAAGACACTATATTTACATTTACAGCATTTGGCAGACACCCTTATCCAGAGTGACTTACATTCATCATTTTTTTATACAACTGAGCCTCAACTGATAGTTAAGGGCCTTGCTCAAGGACCCAACAGCAGCAGCTTGGTGACACTGGGGCTTGAACCACCAACCTTCGGATCAGTAATCTAGAGCCTTATCCACCGAGCCACCACTGCACTATATACACACATGTGAAGTAGGAACCCCACAACTTTACATTTAAACATCAAATTCAGCTTGCCTTTCACTCTGTTCCATCTCTCAAAATGCTCTCCAAAATCTTTTCTCTATTTCTATCTCTGTCTGTCTTTTTCTCTCTTTCCTTTCTGTTTCAGTAAATCCAGCTGGCCTACCTCACTTTCTCATCATCGACATTGTTGTTGATAGTTTGTAAATAGCATCATGTGACATATTTCAGGCGGGAATAAGCAAAGAGTTTGTATTTTTGCCAACTCTGAAATTAAATACTGTATTTGTTGTATATTCAAATAACTTTGTTATGCGACTGACCTCAACTGTGTAATTAGCTGTTGGTTGGTTGGTTTTTTTAAACAAAAGTCTTACAGCTTAAATATCTGAGCCACACAATAAAATTTCTTAGTGCTTCTAAGCATCTTAATTTCCTTATTTATTTTTTTTGTTTCAGTTAATTGGTTAAAATTATAATGCAATATTATAAAAACAAAAATATAATGTTTTAATGTAATGTAACTTTTAAAAAATTAATGTTTATTATGTGCTGTAATGTACATTATTTTATTACTGATACTTTGGAAAGACCTTGACATTGTTCATGAATTTCAAAAACTGTTCTCTTATTTCTTTGGTTCTTACACCATAAATAATTGGATTAAAACAACTTGGGAAAAGCGAGTACATTGTGCTGAGGAAGACTCGGCTGGAAGGAGAGAAGTTGTTACTTATTCTGTATGACAGAAAGGCAATTAATGCAAAGGTCAGGCTCACTGTCATAACAATTATATGAGTAATGCAGGTGTTAATAGCCTTTAAGGAGGTTTTACCAGATCTCAAGACAGAATAAAGTATTACTATATATGATATTGTAATGAAAACAAAATCAGTAGTCACTATGAGAAAAACAGCCAAAAGACCTAATGCATTATTAATAGAAATGTCCCCACATGCCAACTGAACCAATGCCATGTGTTCACAAAAACAATGATCTATTTCATTTTTTATACAAAAAGTTAGTTTTCCAGCCCAAACAACCATTGTAGTAATTATGAACACATTTCTGATAACTGGAAAAATAATAAACTTCAGAAAATTGGTCATTCCCATGTATTTTTGGTAATAAAGAGGTTTACATATAGCAAAAAAACGATCCAGAGCCATCCAAAGCAGTATAGTAGATTGAAATGTACCAACACAATGAATGCAAAACATTTGCACCAAACAGCCCATAAGTGAAATTTCTTTCCAGTTAAATAAGAAATTTAGCAGCATATTTGGCACGTAAAATATTGGCAAAGAGAGGTCCACAAGTGCCATAAGACCAATTAGTATACACATAGGTGAGTGAAGAGCCCTCTGTGATATAATTAAATATATGAGTGTAAGGTTTGAAGTCAAAGACAATAAAAACATAATAAGATAGGGAATGGAAAGAATTGGCCGCCATTCTCCCAATTCATGAAAACCAGTAAGCGTAAAAGCTGTGAATGAAAGATTTTGTACAGGAGTTAATACCATTTCAAGATTTCTAAGAATTAATGGGCACATATAAAAATATTTACAATCTGGTTTATATTTTACCAAGATCCAAATAAATTCGTCAATTCCTACTTTTCTATAAATTGTGTACTATATTTCCTATCAGAACTACCTTGCAAGCTGTAAACTGCCTTCAAGTACCACAAAGATTAAAAAAAGATAAAATGATCGCTGGTGACAAATAATTTCATTGCAGTAGCTAGTCAAAACTGCTAATATGTTAAGCTTGAATGGTAATCTTATACTTATTATATTTTGCATGTAAAAGTAAATAAATATACTATTTTTAAATTGTACATGTATCAAAGTTAGTATTGCTGGGTAACAATTTCCTGAAACAATTTTTAGAGAAAAACAAATACATTAACTACAAATACAGGCATATAATGTACATAGAGTGTGGCAAAAAAATAAATAAAAAATCAAAACAAAAAGGAAAACAATCTGCTATATATCCTTGTTTGTAGCACTGACTCATAGATTTTTGATTATGATGTGTACTGTGTTGCTTAGAAACACCAAATAAAGAAAAGGGTCTGTTTTGGTCTCTGTACACTATTCCTGTGGTCCTATGTGGTTTGACGCTTTTTTTAGAATCTTATGATGACATATGCCAGATAAGCCCAGCATGTTTGTCCTTTAATCCACACATATATTGTGTTTCATCATTACATGTGTACTCCAATTCCTTCACAAACGTAAATGACCAGATTTATGAAGGCAATAAACAATAATTTGGCTTTGGAATAAAATGAACCCTCTGTTAACCAAATCCCTTTCTAATTGTGTTAAAATTATTTCCCTCTGCAAAAATGTTGATTTTGGGCCAATATTTGAAAAGAAAATAGAAAAAAATGTTAACCCTACGACTTCATGTAGCAGATATGCTACACTGGTTAATAGAGGGTTAAGGTATTAAATATTTCTGAAAGTGTGCCACATTTCACAATTTCCATTCTTTTAGGAATGATTAAAAAAAACTAAATTCAAATGATTCATGATGTCCTTTTAATAGTATTACCCATCTTTGATTAATGGTATTCAAAACACTTACACCCTAATTCCATTACAGTCTTTAATTTAAATTCAAACAAATTAAAATTGAAAGTAATTAAAAACAGAATGACCACCACAAGGTGAAGTCAATAAGATTGATTATCTCATTATGGTGGCACTTGCCAAGGAGTGGGATTTAATAGGAAGAAAGTGAACAGTCAGTTGATATGTTGGAAGCAGGAAAAATTAGCAAGCATAAGAATCTAATGACTGTGACACAGGCCACATTTCAGTACCTAACAATTGGGAATATCAACTCGAACATGGCAGGTCTCCTGGAATGCAGTTATTGATAAGTGCCTACCAAATGTGGTCCAAGGAAGGGCAATCAGCAACTGACAGGAGTGTCACTGGAGCTCAAGGCTCATGCATGCACATTGTAGCGATCACCCACATAAAAGCCATTACTTTTTCCTGAATAATATGTAAGTTGTATGTAATCGATTACTCATGTTATTTACTCTCCTTTGATTAATTTTAAGAATGGAAAATACATTGTTAATTTGTTTTTCCCCACATCAATACCCATTGCTCAGTCAGCCAGTTAGATGGCCGCTTTCAGCTGGCCCAGTGTCTCTATAGTCAACATATCTGGCACTAAATCCAATATGTCATCAGACACCAGAAGGAAAGTAGCTGGAGCAATGAAAGACAGACAGCTGTGTCCTCCTTGGCCCAATTAAATCCAGGACCTCAAATAGAAAGTACTGTGTTAACCAATAAAGCTATAGATCTTCTGCAATACGCGTTATAACCCAGAAACCAATTGGAAAACACTGCGCCAGTGCCATACTGGTTGCCCCGTGGAGGCTATGAATGTAGAATGTAGAGTAAATGTGCTGTAAATGGTTGTACCAACTGCACGGAGGGGGAAAGAGACAAGAGTTTTTTCCATGTCCCAGTAATTATTAAAAGCCAGCATGAGCATGCATTAGTAATTATTATATACAGTAATTATTAAAAGCCAATGGTTTAACAACATCTCCAAAGCTGATTTGGATGTAAAGATCCGCATTTTAAAGTAATATTTTGTTTCTTGTTTTGTTCATAATAATGAGAAAGCTACTTAATGAAAAGAATTATATTGAAAGCACAGATTGAGAGGTGTGTGTTGTTATCTAGTTCAGCTGACTAGAAACAACGAGTTTAGACCATGTTAAGTGAAGAACTGTTAGCATGTGCTTCTTTTGTAACGGCACATAATAAGCAGCGTTTTTACATTTACATTTACATTTACAGCATTTGGCAGACGCTCTTATCCAGAGCGACTTACAATGATTATTTTTATACAGCTGAGCAACTGAGGGTTAAGGGCCTTGCCCAAGGGCCCAACAGTGTTGACAGTGGGGATTGAACCACTGACCTTTGGGTCAGTAACCCATCACCTTAACCACTAAGCCACCACTGCCCTATGGTTTTTATGTAGTAATATTTTTTCAAGAACATTTCAGACTGCTCAGTGTTCAGTCTGCCCTCATTTATAATGCACATTTTTAAGGGTCTATTTCATAACACAAAGCTAATTTCTGAAGGTATCTCTGCTGTGCGAGGGGAAGACTATGAAAGTAATTAGAGAGAGCTATTTCATCAGCCTAAATCCTTTGGCATGGTAAACTGTTTGTGTGACCTCTAGTATGGGAACGTGCTGTTGTAACCAGGGGCAACGCCTGGTCACATGACCGTATTGAAATCCACCTGTAATGGAATCTCAAATACAAACTTTAATTGTTTGTCATTGTTCCCTGGAAGAGTGGAAAGTGAAGGTAAAATATAAATTACAGAAAAATCAACACAAATATACACACTGATGCATATTCCACTGCAACTGTTCAGGACATACTTGAGTCTCCTTCTATAGCCAAAGTGTTTTCAGCCCTGGATCTCAACAGAGAATACAAGCAGGTTGAGACACATCGAGATTCCCAAGCCAAGACAGATTTCATCTGTCAATATTGCCTCTACCACTTCAAGGTCATGGCGTTTGGCTTAAAAAATGCCCCACCTACCTTCAAAAAACTTATGGACATGGTCTTAGGAAAACTGAAAAAGTATATCTGCTTTGTGTACCCAGATGATAATCATCTTTTCAAACTCTTTGCAGCAACATTTCTGGGATGTTCATTCAGTCATGAACATGTTCAGGCAGACAGGTCTCATTGTAAATGTTAAGAAAAGCTATGTAATTCTTATATACCTCACTGAAATTCCTTGGACAGGTGTTATTTACAGATGGAGTCAAGATGGATCCAGAGAAGACTTCCTGAAATCTTTCAGAATAAGAAATCCTTGATGAATTTTTTGGCATAGCTGGGTGGTATCACAGGCTTGAGCTGAACTTTGCACATATTTCTTATCCTCTGAATGCCTTGTAAAGAGAAAAATGTTAAATTCTGTTGGTCAGCTGAGTGTGGAAGTGCTTTTGAAGCTCTTAAAAAATATTTAGTAAACACACCTATCCTGGGATGCCCCAGTGCCAGTGGGGATTTATGCCATCGTAATACAATAGACCAAAACAGGAAAGGAAAAAAATCCATGCTTATGTCAGCTGCAGTCTCAACCATGCAGAAAAAACTACTCTGAATTGGACTACTACAGAGAATTCTACACATAATTGGAATGTCTGGCTGTGGTTTGGGCCATGGAGGAGTGAAAAATGTACTTGAAAGGCTACCTTTTCAATGTAGTGACAGCTCCACAGATCTGCCCATCACCATCGAGGCAGTGTGGTATGCTCAGCACAAAGACTTGGAGATCTCTACTGAGACATTGTAGAGAAATGTGACATATAGATAAATGACAACACCACCTTCATCATCTTTGAAAATGTGATTTAACAAATTGTCAAATTGACCCATAAAGTAATATACCAGATCTATTTACCTCAAAATCATTGGTCCCAAATTTCTTGCTTACTTCCACTAATACCCCCCCCCTAGCCAGACATTTTGAAAGATACAAGACCTAAAGGAGGATGCAAAGACTGGTTTACTGGCTCCAGCTCAGCTGGAATGCAAAAGAGTTTGTGACCAACTCTTAAGTCTGCCAGTGGTATAAACTCAGAAACCAACAGTTAAATTAAAGTTAACAGAGGTGAGCCACACCTGGGAAATGGTGGAATGAGACTTCATGGCTCCATTCCCCAGAAGCTTCAAACACAACCCCTATCCACTGATCTTTGTGGACTATTACTTGAAGTTAGTAGAGCTCTTTCCATTAAGAAAAATGATGGCTGAAAACATCTCTTGCATCCTCACCCAGGAGGTGGTCACACGATGGGGAGTCCCTCTTTAACAGAGGCTCTGAATTTGTCTCCTCTACCTTCCAAGCCCCCTGCAATACATGAAACAGGCAAAAATGATGTCTGCCTACCAACCTCATTAAGTCAACTGGACCTTGAAAACCATGTTGCCTCTTTGAGTTTTGGTATGCCCTATACTCCACGGTTCAGGAATTTTTTTACAAATAGATTTTTTTTCTGAGGGGATGCAGCAATATGATATTTGAGTTTTGTGTATTTAAATATTTTTTATTAATATTATTAAATGCCCTTTAATTAATTGTAAGGATGAAAAATTTTGTTGTTAATTTTCTTTTCCTCACCTTCACAGCCATCATTCAATCAGCCAGTTAAATGGCAGCAAAAGAGTCCTCCGCAATTCAGAAAATGAATAAATGAATGAATGTGTTTTTCTGGTTTGAGCCCTAGGTTTTGTCTGTGAAGACCAAATGAAGACCAGAGAGCTCTCTATGGGAGGAAAGCAAGCCATTTTTAAGCTATGAAAAAATCCAAACAAGCATTAGGCACAGCCATAAAACAATTTAGGATGTCTTGAAAAAGAAATAAGCCATATGTATACAAAATACCCGACATCAAACAGGTGACATGAGAACTTTAAAGAAAAACCTCCCAAAACTTCACTGGCAAGGGCTGATTCCATCATGATCCACTATTGGAAACAAAACACTTTAGGAGCAATAAAATGGAGGCTGTACCACAAGACACAAACAGCAAGTAGCAAGAATCATCAGCACAAACATCATAAACAACAATCATAAGGCCGGATTGAAATTCAGAAAAATAAACAAATGAACCACAACCGTCAATAAACCAAGATAAACCTCAAGAAGTTTACGGAAAGTCTACAGTGTGGAGAAAGCAGGGATCAAAAAACAAACAGACGTGTTGGTCAAATTCTGATTCACCCCTACTGAATTTAGAATAAACAGGAATGCTGTTCTTAAAGAATCCTCTGGTTTATCAAAATGAATATTGAAGTCACCAACAATTAAAGCCTCATCTAAAGAAACAACCAGGTCTGAAATGAAGTCTGCAAATTCACATAGGAATTCGGAGTACAGCCCTGGGAGTCTGTAAATATTAATTAAAGGAATCAGCTGCGTGGGCATATTTTTTCAGGAAGTGTATGTTATGTTATGTTAGTATATAAAATTTCAAATGCATTAATGTCAGACATTTTCACTTTACGTCAGACAACAAAAATTTATTGGATATTGTGATCTATTTTATAATGTGAATCGCGATATATATATATATATATATATATATATATATATATATATATATATATATATATATATATATACAAAATACAGAAATTCCAAAATTACTTAATTAATTAATGTATTTATTTATTAATAATAATAATAATAATAATAATAAACTATAATAATAATAATTTAATGTTCTGTTAAAATGCTTTAATAACACTAAATCATTTTATCTTTTCTATCTATGTATTTAAAAATATACAGAGTTACAGGAGGAGGGTTTCACACACCCCCAATTTTTTTTTTTTTACTGGTCAAAGGTGCATTCTGAAGGGTATTTTATGCTATTATAACAGACCTGTTATTTTTAGAGTAGAATAATCCATCTTATATATATATATATATATAGATAGATATATAGATATAGATATAGTTTTGTAATAATTAAAATATTTATAATAATTTTGTAATAAATTGATATTACATCAGATGCTTTGAGAAATATACATACACACACATATGTGTGTGTGTGTGTGTGTGTTTCTCAAAGAATCTGATGTAATAATAATTTATTACAAAATTAATATAAATATTTTAATTATTACAAAATGTATAAACATATATATATATATATATATGTGTGTGTGTGTGTGTGTGTGTGTGTGTGTGTGTGTGTGTGTGTGTGTGTGTGTGTGTGTGTGTGTATTTCTCAAGGCATCCGATGTAATATTAATTTATTCCAAAATTTAATTTCTTTTATATGATAAATTGAATAAATCCAATAATAATAAGTATAATAATACTACTTGTGAATCGTATAAACAAATGTTCATACTCTGTGTACAGTAGGTTTTATTTATTAATCTTAAAACAGCACAAAATAGATAAGAAGAACCAAAACGACTTGACTCAGTATTTTATTTGGAAGTCTTATGTAAGCCTGCCCCTAGCGGATCCCGGTGGTATTGCACTTCCAGGTAAGCTTCATTTTCCTGCTCGGGTGGAGGCCGCTTGATGAATACACACACACATACACCGCCAGGGCGAGATCTTTGTCCAGAGTATTTTAGCGATTTAATTTCTGTCGTAATTCTGGAACTTACGCCCATGTTTATTTCTATGACAGTCGACACTGCTTCCCTCTTACAGCATGTGTTTAAAGTCACTCTTAGGGATGGTTTCCTCCGCCACCTCGCCCCTGTCCATGTAAACAGAGCTGCAAGTCTTTCGAGGTTTCACTGTATTTTGACACATCAGCCATGCTGGCCGTAGTAGAAGTACAATATGTCAGCTTTTCACTGGACACTGTGGCCCTCTTCACATGGGGGCCACACACAGAGGCAGTGGATCCCAGGTGCGAATAAACATCAGAACTTGCCCTAACCAGTAAGTGGTTCTGCACTGGGAGAGCCTTAGCTGGTGGACAGGCTACATAAGCAAAGCCCCAGTTACATACAGCTGCAACACATGTTTAGATTCTCTTCACTCCTAGCAAAAAGTGTTACAATCACTTTACACATCACTGCAGTTGAATGCAACTCTCAGTTAGTTGTAAGCTTCTTACCTAATTTATTTACTTATTGAAACATATATTTCAGTTAACTCATTAAAATTTGTGTGCAATTATATTAAGGCAAAAATATAATGTGACTTGACTGCTGTAAGGGGATGTATACTATGTGATGCCGTGTCATTATTTGATTACTTTGGAAAGACCTTGACATTCTTCATGAATTTCAGAAACTGTTCTCTTATTTCTTTGGTTCTGACACCATAAATAATTGGATTAAAACAACTTGGGAAAAGCATATACATTGTGCTGAGGAAGACTCGGCTGGAAGGAGAGAAGTTGTTTCTTATTCTGTATGACAGAAAGGCCATTAACGCAAAGGTCAGGCTCACTGTCATAACAATTATATGAGTAATGCAGGTGTTAATAGCCTTTAAGGAGGTTTTACCAGATCTCAGGACGGAAGAAAGTATTACTATATATGATATTGTGATGAAAACAAAATCAGCAGTTATTGTAAAGAAAACTGTCAAAAGACCTAATGCATTATTAATGGAAATATCCCCACATGCCAACTGAACCACTGCCATGTGTTCACAAAAACAATGATCTATTTCATTTGTTGTACAAAAAGTCAGTTTTCCAGCCCATACAACTAGTATAGTAATTAAGAACATGTTTCTTATAACTGGGAAAATGATAAACTTGAGAAAATTGGTCATTCCCATATATTTGTGGTAATAAAGAGGTTTACATATAGCAAAGAAACGATCCAAAGCCATCCAAAGCAGTATAGTAGATTGAAATGTACCACCACAATGAATACAAAACATTTGCACCAAGCAGCCAATAAGTGAAATTTCTTTCCAGTTAAATAAGAAATTTAGCAGCATATTTGGTATGCAAAATATTGGCAAAGAAAGGTCCACAAGTGCCATAAGACCAATTAATATGCACATAGGGGAGTGAAGAGCCCTCTGTGATATAATTAAATATATCAGTGTAAGGTTTGAAGTAAAAGACAATAAAAACATAATAAGATAGGGAATGGAAAGAATGTGCCCCCATTCTCTCAGTTCATGAAAACCAGTAAGTTTAAAAATTGTAAATGAATTGTTTTGTACAGCATACAACATTGTCTGCTAGATTATGTATAAAGTTATGAGCAGCCCAGTGTGGATTAAAAATTGTAGATGTTTTATGAATAAAATTTAACACCCTTCTATTAAATTTCTGTTAACCTTTTAACAGTTCAATGAATGTGTGTTTTATCTTGGAAATAGAAATACCACAACAACTGCATAGTTTCTTCATAGAATCATGCTCTTTACACATTTCCAAGATAATTCAGTTAGCTAAGCTAACAAAACAACAAAAAACAAACCATCCTTTTACATTGTCCAAATCTTGAGACTTTCTAGATAAACATTAAACTCAAATAAAAATAGATGAAAAGTTATATTCTCAGTAAAATAAAATAAAGTAAAAAAATAAATAAAGATGTACTCCAAACTGTGCAATGGCAACCAAACAATCTATCATACACTGAACAAGTACTACTCTGTGGAACATTGATTACGTAGATGTACCTGGTCGTTTAATTCGTTTTCAAATGTTTTGCTTCTGGACACTCCAAAATAAATTAGTGTATATATACTATTCTTGCAGTCCCATGTGGGTCTATTCTTTCTTTAGAATCTTATGAGGAAACATGATGGGTAATTTCTGTTAATTCAAACTTACCCTACCATCCGTGTACATGCTACATTTTGTCATCAGATCTTTACTCTGCTCCCCTCTTAAAAGGAGATTGGCTTAGTTATATAGGTAGAAATAAATTATTTAGGTTTTAATTAAAATAAAATTTTTGTAGTTATCAGTTTGTCCCCAATTTTCGAGGGTCAAAGTTACTTACAGTAATTCAGTTTCCATTCTACCAAGTATAATTAATCCAAAAATTCAGTTGGCCCATAATTTTCTTAATGTGAACTGCCCTTCAATCTATGAAATCAGATGTTGAAAGTAAGATAGTGAGAAACATTTTTACCAGTATACCAAGACCAGAAATATTAATGTTGAGTAAGACAGGTAATATGGCATCACAAAAGACACTTCTCAAAATTCAATGAACCAAATTAATTCATCTGTTAATTCATTTGTCAAACTGTTTAATTTCTACATGGAGGCCGGAGCCAATTTCTGCTGACTCTGGGCAAAGGCAGGGTACACGCTGAACAGCTCACTGGTCCACCAGTTGCAGGGCCAAATTTGTAGGGTTGGGTTAAAGTTGTAGGGGCATTTTGGAACAGCCATTTAGCCGAATGTGCACGCCTTTGGACCAGAATGGTGGTGGAGTACCTGGAGGAAACCCAGGCAGAACATGCAAATACAAATGACGGTGTTGTATGACAATGTTGTCATCGGCGAATTTGACAATGGTGTTGCTTTCCTGACATTCTGAGCTTTGTTAAGAAAGTCCAGTATCCAGGTGCACTGAGCTGCTCAGGCCAGTTTATGTGGTAGAACTGTATTAAAAGCAGAGCTGAAGTCTCTGAACAGCATCCTCATATGGGTGTTACTGCTGTCCAAGTGTGTGAGGACTGTGTAGAGGGCTGTAATGATGGAATCCTCCGTCCACCTGTTTGCCCTATATGTAAACTGATGAGGATCAAGGTTAACAAGGAGGGCAGTCTTAATGTGAGTCAAGATGAGTCTCTCAAAACATTTGGTGATGATCAGGGTTAATGCTCCTTTCGCACGGATGGAATTTGACCCGCAGAAGCTCATGGAAATCCTTCAGTAGAACACTGCAGAGCAACATGTGATTGTCGTTGTGTGTTCCACAAGTTGCCACAGAGAACCATCAGCACCGCAGCCTTCTACAGCTACTCGCTGTGTTCTATGTTTGATTTTTTTTGTTACTCCGTCTGGACCGGGGAAAGAAACACAGCTAGGCCACCAGCCAGTGCAGCACACTATAAACTTTTACCAGTGACACAACACATTCAATGAGGAATGCGAGTACAGCAACTTCAGGTATGAGCACAGCAACTGATCAACCAGTAAGGCAAACATGGGTGGTTTACAATAAATCGAGGCTAGGGCCTGCTGCATTAGGCTGAGACACACTACCTACTGGCCCTTCAATATAGAATATACAATCATAGGCCATTGCACACATCATAGTTCTTTTTTTTTTTTTTTCAAGGTTAACAAATTAGTGCTTAAAATGACCATTTAAGGCCTGCCAGTGAGACTCAATGAAGGCCCTTTATAATAAATAAACATTTAACCTTGACACACAGTACCTTAAAACATTCTATGTCTTGGTGGACTAGTAGCTAAAACTCTTACTATAAATTCCCGTATTAGCGCCCAGAAAGATAACTTGGTCAATGTAGTGTTGTTAGTGAACCACTGCTTACCAGGTTGGTTTACAGCTACCAAGGCGCATAAATCTGTGAAAAGCAACTCACACCCCCCACTCCTGCTCACGGCTGAATGGAGAGCAGTAACATAATCAATGCCTCCAAAATGACTTCACTCTTATTCACACTGTGCGGTGCCACCCACTACTAATAAATGCTTACCGCTTTTTACAACTCCGAATTGGGGTTCTCCGTGGATAACAGCTCTAGATCTGCTTGCCACCACCTTGCCAACTGATGCCAAACTGACACAATGAATGCCTAATCCACCGGTTCTGCCCTGAGTGAGCTTACTCACACAGAGGTCCCAGAAAGAACAATTACATAGGAAACACGTAGGCCCTACGTCATCGGCCTACGTAAGGAAATGTAGGCCCTACACAGGGTGCCTACGTAAATCCTCCGTAGTTTTGCTCATAGGCCCTACATAGGGCTGATTATGTAGGGCAAACATCAGCAGGCGCTTTCCACCCTACGGGCACCCTCTCTACACCAAGTGTTAATCCTCTCTTAAAATTTAGCCACTCGATCTGCTTCAAATTTAGGGAAAACCTGGGCTATTATTTACTCTTTCATAACTTTCATTGCAGCATACAAGGACAGTCATATCTTTTTTGGGACAAATACTGCAACTGCACTTGATTCCACCATTAGACCTATATGTACTTAAAAACATAATATTTCCACTGTAGCCAAAATCCAGACAATGGAACAGAGCGAACAACTGGTGTATATCAAAAACATAAATTTGCTCCTTTAGATAAAGTCTGAATTTTTCTGTCGACTTCAATTCACTTAAACACCTGAACCTCTCAAGTAAACAATGTATGATTAATATTATAAAAACTTCAACTCACTTAAGTACTTTTACTTTACTGTGCTAATCACCCATTTTGCCCAACCGCTAGAATTTAAGGGTGCTAAATTAAGTCGATATTTTACAAATGTTTATCAATCAGTTTGATGCTCTCGCTGCCTTTCCCTCCTCCTACCATTTCGGTCTTTGGCAAGACGCAGCCATTCACGCATGTGTTTTTCAACCTTGGCCTCTGTTGCTGTGGCTGCTGGGTTTTACATAATTACTCCTGCAGTCACCCAAAAAGTATGCAATTATTATTATGTAACGTTTAACACAGAACGTTAAGTATGCCACACATGTTACTCTGACTGTTAAGGCCAGCCATGCGTTCCAAATGACTTGGGAATTTTATAGATATAGGGCCTATCTATGTTTGTATATAATATGTTTGAGTGCAAAATAATCTGGGCACTTACCATTGATACTGGAATCACGGGGTTCTCTGATAATCCAATAATTCTTATAGATCTATCTAAATATAGGTTTACATCTTTTTCCACTCGACTGCAGACAGTGAGACACTTGCAACTCCTCACCCATATCCAGTAGAACATAGACTCGGACATTATGTACGCCATATTTGGGAGCTACTTTTTTTATAATGTGACTACATGGTAAAAATAGCATCACTAACATAAGACTACACATGTTGGTTCAATGATAAAATTAAAAAAGATTGAGGTACATACACCATATTTTAATAGCAATTAACTTTTCCTAATGTATTTGTGATGCAGTATTAAGTTATATAAATCATTATAAACATATTTCAGTGGGATCTACTTTTGCTCTCTTTCATTTGATGCATTGTGATGACTGTAGTACTGTAACCGCACCACACTACAGCACAAGTCGTTGTCTACATATGCTAAAATGTGATGTCTGAGTCTTATTTCTCGTCACAGAAATAGGTGAGGTCATCCGAATGACAGTGAAACTGAGAGCAAGGCTTGGTGAGAGTGCTTGACCTGCATGTACTTGACTTGTCAAGTGAACCATGCGCACTACACACCCTGATTGCTGAAACAAACGGGGCTTGGAGATGGACTTCAGCACAAGTCCGTATTTCCCGGGTGAATCTCGGATAATTTGTATGCGTGTTTAAAAAAAAAGAAAAAAAAACATTCAAATGTCATATACATTTAGTACAAGTGTATGACGTTAATTTGGCCCTATGTAGGTCTGACGTAAATATAATTTTGGGCCTGTTCCCATTGTGGCCAACGCTGGGCCATCGCAAAAGTATTTTTCTGCTGAATTCTTGAGATGATCGAATGCCGTCGAATGTTTTGCCAACATCGGCCCTACGTCGGCAACTGATAGCAATTTCCAGCCTACCATGCCTATTTATACCCTACGTAAGCCCGATGTACTGTCTTGTCTGGGGTGTTAAGCTCCTCTCATGTAATAAACGTTCTCACTGCAGCTCGTACCAAGCCTACTTACAGACTCATGGGAATTATTGGCCAGTGTGGATTGCTACAGCTCACGTTTACTGCGTACTGTTTTGTAGAGGCCTTCCTAATTGTGTTCATCTCTTTTATTACTTTTCTTTGCTATGGTAGGCTATGTCAGCCCCCCTAGAGGAACGGAGGATATGTGGAAGCCCACATCTTTCCCCACTTCTCCCCAATATTACCCCTAGTTACACCCAACCTAGCTTTAGAAACTTGCTATCCTGACAAGAACATCCTTTTCCCATTAACCCATTTCATCTAGCTAGTAATTGGGCAGGGGCAGTGAGGGCTATGGTCTACCTTCAATAGGATTCACTTGGCCACAGATAGTTCTTGGCAGATTGTGAAGATTACTATGTTAACCTCTATTGGTCCTTGTTAAGCATGTGGCTATGGTGTCAGAAATGGACGGGGTGCTTTGGCCAGAGTTGTTATGTGCCATATTCAATGTGGGTTGGCAGGGGCCAGGAGAGTTTGGGGCCAGAGGTGGCCGTACAGCAGTGGGTAAGTGGCTTTGATCCTGAACCCTGCTGTGAGAGCCATCAGAATGATTGTGATCTTCCCACACCCTTGGTGCATGGGTGACGTGGCGGATATCAGGTTCTTGTGATGGCGTGAGCTGGCTGTCTTCAGTGCTAATTGGTAGGTCCAACAGCATGAGTTCATATTCCTCCCCACTTTCTTCAGTAGAACATAGATTATTGATGCCCAATTCCTCGGGTAGATCACCTGCTTGAACCCTATCTGCTGTACTCAGGGAGTTGGAATTTGACAAAGCATTTGTTTGTATAATTCTCAGTTCCTTTCTGTGGATGTTCTTATCTGTGACAGTTTATTACTCCTTTTAAAGTTATGAGTGTTCACAATCCTATCCCTAATTCTGAACTTTTAAGGTCACTTAACATCAACCTTTCATTTCACTGTTGCTGTTTTTATACAATCATGCATGTGACACATAAAATTATTGAATCTTGTGGTAATTGTTTCAGTGAAAGTGCTTCATGTCACTTGGGTACACTCTCAAAAATGAAGGTACCAGTGTGTAACTAAAAGAGTACAAATTCTTGCTGGGCGGTACATTTTTGAGAGACAAATGTGTACCTTTCAGTGCTGGACCATTTTTGTGCCTTATCCAATTTACCTAATAACTAAGTAACTAAGAGGCAATTCATTTTTGGCCATTATGCTCTTGCAACCCTTCAGACGTAAATTTAAAATAGTATTCTTTTGTTTTACATCATTTTGTACCATTTCCGTTAGTCATAAAGGGCACTTCTGGTCTCTTAGAGAACAACAGTGAACTTCTGAGGGAATATTTCACACAAGTTTTAAAAAAATGTAAAGTATAGTTCTATATGTTCATAACATAAAAATGGAAGTACAAAACAAGAACATACATGAAACGTACATTAAACAAGTAAACTATGTTGACCAATATGGCAATATACCTTTGTGATTCCAAAAGATCTGTGATGATTTAGCTTGTAAGTGAGGCAAGTCTTTGGGGATTTTTACACCTGAGTCTGATCACAGTTGGGACTTATCATGGTTTCTGTGTCATGAAGTGACTCAACTCACTGCACTGTCAAAAACATGTTAATGAGGCTTAATATATACAGCATTACACCAAGAGTACAAATGGAATGTTATTTATATTTACTATCTTTTCTGCTCTTGCACAATTTTTTTAAATGTTGCTTATATTGTATGAAGGTAAAATTATAAGAAGTAAATGCTTTTAAAGCATTATTTGTGTTGAAAAATGTAACATTGGTGTGTATGAAAAAATAGCCAATATTTAAATTATACATTATCAAAGTCATCTAAATTTAACTGTACTGGGTGGGTTTTTAGGACCTCTCCTACAAAATGTTTCACCTCAGTTTGCAGGGTCATTCTATGCTGTGTAAATTTTGTGTATCTATTAGAACTTTTTTTTTTTTTACTTCTGGTAATAAATGCTTTGATAAATAAAGCAACCTCTGTAAAATAAATCAGCAGGCATTTCTTTGCTACAAGACTAGTCCTTCCTGTTATTACTTGTGTGCTTCAAATATCCCTGAAATATTCTTCAGACATAATGAATGCTATTAAAGAAGAACTATTTTATGCAATTGACCTTGCTGTGTCCTTGATCTTGTTTGTATCAATTCCAAAATTTAATTGGGTTACCACTTGCTACAAAACTGTAAGGAAGAATAATTTGTTAACTGACACACTTTACTGGCAGAGGTGTAAATAGCATAATGTGCATGCCTTTGGAATGTGGGAGAAACCAGAATACCTGGAGGAAACCTATGCAAGCACAGTAAGAGCATGCAACTGCTCACAGACACACTCTTGCTGAGCCTGAGACTCAAACCCAGGTCTACTATGCCACTGTGCCACCTGACAGCATTTATATTTTTCATTAAAAAAGTGTGACATAAGAACTGTTAGCTATGCTGCCCTTTTACAGCTTTATTAAGGCAAAAAAGGTATATTTTACAAATGTTGACATTAAATACAGTATGTCGTTGGAATTCAATCATAATGAAAAAGCTTTCATCAAATTTGAACACTTTTCTTTACATCAAGCATACATAATCCCAGAAATATATATATATATATTTTTTTACTTTAAATCACTAGTAGGCACACAGATCAGGAATACCCCATGAACTGTTGGATGATCACACACTAAGTCTGATGGATAAGCTCTGTCATTATGCCGCTAATTATTTTCTAAGCCGCTTAATCATAATTAGGGTCGTGGGGAGGCTGGTGCCCATCTTAGCCAACTCTGGGTGAGGTTGGGGTACACCTATGACATATATACATATATGGAGAGGTGCTAAATATATTAAGCAGACGGTAGCGCAGTGGTTGGCACGTCCACCTCACAGCTAGAAGGCCTGGGTTTAATTTCCGGGCTTCGGCGTTTCTGTGTGGAGTTTGTATGTTCTCCCAGTGCTTGCGTAGGTTTCCTCCCAGTACTCCAGTTTCTTCTTTAAGGCTAACTGGCTGTTCCAAATTGCCCTTAGGTTTGAGTGTGAATGGTTGTGTGTGTGTTGGCCCTGTGATGGCCTGGCGAGGTGTTCAGGGTGTACCCCACCCTCAACCAGAGTTGGCTGAGATGGGCGCCAGCTTCCCCGCGACCCTAATAAGGATTAAGCAGCTTACAAAATGAATGAATGAATTAATTAATTAATTAATTAATTAATTAGTATATTAAGCAATTTATTGTAAATTATTCAATAATTTAGGTACTATAAAGTAATTCTGGTTACATTTAGCATAATTTCATTTACGTAATCAATACAAGTACCATATTCATTGAATTCATCTTCAGAATGTTTATATTGTTTTCCAGCCACAGTGGTTAATGTAATTTATATACCAATAAATTATAATAATTTTAGAAACTGTTGCCTTATTTCGTTTGTTCTCAGGCCATAAATTATTGGGTTAAAACAGCTTGGAAAAAGGAGATACATTGTGCTCATAAATACACGGCTGCTTGGAGAAAAATCATTTTTTACTCTATATAACATGAAGGAAATTATGGCAAAAAATAGTGTAAAAGTAATAACAATTATATGAGTAACACAAGTATTAAGAGCCTTCAAGTGGGCTTTACCTGATTTTAGAACAGAGATGAATATTATTATGTAAGAAACAGCAATCAAAACAAAATCTAAAGCTGGTATAAGGAAAGCTGTCAAAAGTCCTACCAAGTTATTAATAGAAATATCTCCACAGGCCAACTGAACCAATGCCATATGTTCACAAAAACAGTGGTCTATTACATTGCTCACACAGTAAGATAGTCTTCCTGCCAGGCAAACTACTGTGACAATTAAGACACCATTTCTGATTAATGGAATTCCAATGAATTTTAAAAAGTTACATATTTCCATATGCTTGTAATAAAAAAGTGGCCTGCAAATAGCAAAGTAACGATCCAGTGCCATTGCCAACAATAAAGTAGACTGGAATGTCCCAGAATAATGGATGCAAAACATTTGTATCAAACAACCAGCAAGAGAAATACCATTCCAGTCAAATAGAAAGCTAAACAGCATGTGTGGTAAAAAGAGTATTGGTGAACACATGTCTACAACTGCCATAAGACCAATAAGTATATACATAGGAGAGTGCAATGCCCTCTGTGATATTATTATATACACAAGAATGAAGTTTCCAAAAACAGACAGGAATAGCATCAGAAAATAGGGAATGATTAGCAAAGATCTCAATTCTCCCAATTCATAAAAACAATTCAGTTTGAAATTTTTAAAAGAAATGTTTTGTGAAAAGTGTTCCTGCATTTTGGTCCAATTTTGAATTCATTCATAAGTACTATTTAATTCATACCTTGAAAATGTTTATTTTATTCAGATTGTAAAATTACTATAGTATTACTAGTATAGTGTATATATATTATCATCATGGTTGCAATATTTCACATCATAAAAATGTAAAATTAAAAAATTAAAATGTAAAATGGTAAAACATAGCTATGGCACAAGCAGAAATGAACAATGGCAAGAAAAATTATATATTTATATATTTTTACATATATAAATACATACATACATCTTATTAAATTATTATATATTTTTTAAACATTGCACAAACATATGATATACAATAGAGTAGAAAATCAAGAATAACTCACAATTTCACTTTTAATATAATCACTTTATATTGGTACTTTAGTCTTTAAGTTAGCAATGTGAAATAAGAACTTTTCAAACCTCTCTGGCTCTAAATACAACCTGTTTTGTTCCCATGAGTAACAGTGAATTGCCATCCACCCCAGTATACAGATTTCAGTTTCGAGTGTACAGATTTTATCATTTATAATATTACTAATATGTAATAAGAATATATAAGCAATTGATCAATAATTAATAAGTAATTACTAATACTGTAATTAATATAATTATTACTGCAGATGGACTTCCGGTTTGGCAATGTTGGAGTCAGACAAAGGGTAAAGAGGCTCCCGAACAACTCTCTTAATAACTGAGATAACCAAAATTTAGTTTCATATTAAGCATCATACTAAAGTAAGGAGAGCTTTTGAACCCTCACAACAGTGAAATGGCCAATGTTAATCCTAAATCGCAGAGACATTCAACTTCAGCTGAACAACAAAAAAGCATAGCTAGCAAGCCAGCAACCCTGGCAGCTGCGTCCTCTGACATGGAAAAACCTGGTGACGTTAAATCACATGACTCAACTGATTACAGAACTATCTATGCAATGTACCAACTTCAAAGAAGATATGGCCACATTAATCCAAGAGACAATTCAGTCTCTTAAATCTATTAAATGGATGAGCTACGTGACGAAGTTAGCTCTTTTCAGGGCCGACTCATTGCGGCGTAAACCCTGGCAGGGGATAACTTTGAATGGATCTGTGCAGGTAAAGCTACCATAGTATCCCTTCAGACCCAGAATGCATCCCTGCTGGATTGCCTTTAAAACTTGGAAAATATATTTCGCAAAGCCAACCTGCACATCTTGAATCTGCCTGAATGGAGCGAAGATGGCCATGACCCTATTATTCTTATTTCACAGTTCCCGACTCCCCAGAACTGGACCGAGCACATTGTGCAGCAGGACCTAAACCTGCAGAAGGACGATCTCTAAGACCCTTCATCCTGTGTTTCCATCAGTACTGGGATAAGGATATCGCTTCGAGATCCAGGCAGCGCAAAGCAAATTATTATATATATATATATATATATATATATTCAAACTGTTCACCCTGCAATGGACTGATGAGCTGTTAAGAGTGTACTTTGTTCAGAGTTGGCTAAGATAGGCTCCTGCCTCTTACCCTAGTAGGATAAAATGGGGGGTTACAAATTAATGAATATCTTTATACTAATTGTATAGTTTTCAAGAGAGAGATAGAGTTTGTGCAGACTTCTTCTCATTGCAAGATTGCGAGAAAGCATGGCTGTGACCTGTGGTATAACTAACATCTGTTATAATTGTATAGCCTCTTGCTATAGAAATGTTTTAATACCGTGTTTCCCCGATAATAAGACACTGTTTTATTTTTCTTTCGGCTCAAAAAACACCATAGGGCTTATTTTCGGGGTAGGTTTTATTTTAATTACCATTAACAGCAATTTCAATAAACAGGTAAGTGATTCCTCCACAACTGCTTTCTTGTACTCAGCGGTGTAGCT
>JAOUQZ010000049.1:16468136-16499686 GCA_028564935.1 Neosilurus hyrtlii | reverse complement strand
CTTAATAAATCCCCTGATGAGTGGGCAACCACGAAACAGGCTTGTCGGGATAAAATTGTAGTACTGTTATTTTTTCCAACATACTATATATATATATATATATATATATATATATATGATAAAATTTTACTCTACTGTGCAAACATGTAGAGCTGATTTACAAACACACCTATGTAGAGCTGATTTACTTATGTGTCTGTGTACCAACTCCTAAATGAGTATGTGCAGAACACTTTGTTATCTCCACAGCATTATTATATAATAAATATTAGAGAACCTGGTGCAGAGCACACAAAAACATAACAGATATTACTATGACATTGTATTGTACAACATATCACACATGTGGGGGTTGACACACTTACAAGCAGCACGTTGCAGGTCCCAAATTTTAACAGTCCTGTCTCCACTCCCAGTGACTACTTGTCTTAGGTTACACTTAAACCTAGCTGCTGTCACTTTGCGAGAATGGCCTGTCAGTGTAAACTACAAAAGCAGAATGAAGACATACAGTTAAAAATGGAGATACTACACGCCATAAAATTAGTTCATTGGTAGTTAAGTCACTAGAGTCACAATACATAAGTCCAACTAGGAATGATGTTTTATTATTTTATCAATTAGAGATCAATGGACATTTATGCTAATATGCAGTACACATTAAGATAATAAGACAGTTCAGTTCTATAAAATGTAATTTTTCACATTTAAATTGAATGGCCTGTAATTTAAAAAAGTGAAACTAATCATAAATCAAATAAAAAAGAAAAAAATATCAACATCCATGTCTCAAACACCACTCATCAGCAAGTCTGTTTAACCATCACAATATTCAGTTTGCAGGCGCCTGTATAAAAGGGTTCATTTTCTCAATTTGCAGCAGCACAGTGTCACATGACACCTCTGAACATAAGCCTTCACATTTCACACAGCATGTCTTAATGCAGCTCTGTGTGGATGATGCTCTGCAAAGCATGATACAGGGAAATAGTAGAGTACATCTGAAGTCTTCTATAAGACAGAGTGGGGGATGGGGGTTCTGTTACCTTTGGAACAGAATCATCCAAACGCCAAATAAGAGCAGAATTGTCGTATGATCCCGCTAAAATTCGGCTGCCCTGATGAAGTTTAGGGAGAACACACGGAATGTTAGTATATACCTAAATATACAACTAAGCTTAAAATAGCATTACTCTCACTAGCTAAAAACAGCAAATACCTTAAGTTACATAACTACAAGGGTTGGGTAGTATTGATAAGAAAATGGAGTGTATTTATACCATAGGGTCAAATTCAATGCTGGTGATGCCCTCATTACTCCCATCTAGTGTCCCTCTGTACTGAAGCATGCCTGAAACACAATTATTTTCAGAGTATTTTTATGGTGATAATTAATAATAAAGGTTAAAATTCAATAATTAATTTCTGCACGCATAACTATGCTTAGTGGTTTAAGTGACACTTAGAATATAAGCTTAACACAAGTACATTAGTACACAGCAATCGGGAGACATTGCATACACAAAAAACTAAACCACAGAAACCCTATCACATAAATACCTAATAGGGTAGTTGGCGATAAACAATGTAGTATAGCAAAATGTATGTGAATAAATAAGGTACATTTCTAGACCATCCACCCATGTACTATGCATCCATCAGGGTCATTTGAACCCAAGCATTTTTAAAGGGATGAAGAATATAAAAATCCAATAACTGAAAGGTTTTTCTAGGCCAGCATGGTAGTTAGCAGCGGATTTCACTTCCGCCCCCAGTCCCAGGTTCAGCTAGGGCGTTTCTGTGTGGAGTTTGCATGTTCTCCCTGTGCTTGCCTGGGTTTCCTCTTAGTACTCCAGTTTGTTCTCAAGGTCAAAAGACATGCACATTAGGCTAACTGGCTGTTCCAAATTTCTCCAGGTGTGAGTGTGAGTTGTTGTCTGTGTATTGCCTCTATATTGAATTGGCGAGCCTCCCTGCAACCATAGTAGGTTTAAGCAGTTTGAAAAATGAAGGGGATTCTTGTTGCCCATGTATACCCCAGCAAACTGATTTTTTAAACAATGAATAGCCCTAAATGTTTACCATTGGTTTGAGCCCTGGGTTTAACGCGTGAAGACAACATTTGTTGGTAAAACAAATAAATAAATAAATACAGCAATGCAAAGAATTTTGGAGCAAAAAAAATTATTATAAAAATCATCATTTAAATAAATCTTAAAGATCACATATACAGAAGTCCATACTTGAATTTACAAGGAAATAGAGAAAAAAGACATTTTTTTGGAGCCTAGATTAATTGCTATCAAACTAATGGAATGGCCAAAATGTTGAAAAAGTAAGGATGAGTTCATGATCCAAAACATACAAGTTCACTGAAAAAGCATGGTAGAGATAATGTCATGACTTGGGCAACAGACAAAATTTATAAGGTCAAGGTCACTGTGACAATGTTAAAGGTCAAAAAGAGAAACTGAAGGGCTACTTACACCTACACGTTATAGGAAACCTGCATGCAAAATTTTAAAATGATCTGCCAGTTCTTGAGAAACAGCACGGGAAAAAAAAAGTTCAAGGTCATTTTGGCAAGGTCAAACGTCTGGTAAACAAACCAACAGTTTCATCTTGGAGGCCCAAAAATAGAGGATGCAAATATTAAATTTCAAAACCTATAGGTATTGAGCACCTATAGGTATTGAGGTATTAGATGCTGAAGCAACATGAATGATAATGCAAATGCAAGCAATGACAATACCAACAGCCTGATGGCTGAAGGGTAAAAATACTGATTTATTTTGCTTTTTATGTTCCTATGTAGTATATATTAATTTTGGTTATTATCCACCCCAAAAACTGAAGGGGAGGAGAGCTTGAATCAATGAAAAATGTAAAAATAAAACAAAGATCTTGTTTTACTTTTTCTAAGTTCCATATTTATACAAAAAAATTCATTATTAATTAATTAGTGATTCTATAAAACTTAAAAGACTGCTTTTAAATTGAGATTTTACCTGACTGGTCTGCAGCAAGATACACCACTGTGATCTATTACCTTTTTAATCATAGCCAGCATTAACAGTTTCAGCAATTTGCATTACAGTAGCTCTTCTATGGGATTAGACCACACACTTGTGATTAAACCTGTCAATTTTGCGAATGGACTGTTCACTTTCTGCCTAATACATCCCACTACTTGGCAGGTACCTCTAGCTAATTAGTGTTATGCACTTCACCGTCAGTGGTCATAATGGTTTTAATTTTATTGAGTTCAGCAGTCAGTCTTGAAACTGTTGTGCTGGAAGCAGGAAAATTGAGGATATGAGTGGCTTTAACAATTAACAATATGAGGGCTATATTGTGATGGCTAAATGACTGGGTGTATTCATCACCAGAACAACAGATCTTGTGTGGTGTTCCTGGTATGCAGTGGTAAGTACCTACCAAAGATGGTCAAAGGAAGGATAACCAGTTAACTGACAAGAGTGTAATGGATGCTCAACACTCACTGACACGTGTAAGGAGTAAAAACTAGTAATGACGTTCTGATCCCAGAGTAGAGGTACTGCTGCACAGACTGCTGAAACAGTTCATGCTAGCTATGGTAGAAAGGTGTCAGAACACAGTGCATTGCAGCTTGTTGCATATGGGTGTGCCTAGCTGCAGACAAGTCAGGTGGTGGTGATGTTAAAATCTGCCCCTGTTAAGATCCTAACATAGGTTATGATTCAGATATTGTTTTGTTTTTTGTTTAATTAATTAAATAATGAATGTAGATTTCTGGAACTGAGATGAAAGTATAACATTTTATTAGTATATCTATTCAACTGTGACTAACCCACTCTGCATTTGCATGAAAGTGGGCTGACATAATGCATTTCTGTCTGTTTCATTTGAGCCTGATCAATAACACTAAGAATGATATGCAGCCAACTTCTGACTTATTGGTACTTAATATGAAATGCCTTAGTGTAAGAAATGTGGTTAACTAGATTAATCTCAGACAGTTTTATCAGAGATAAAAATATATAATCTTTAATTATAGTAGGAAAAAAAGATTGTGTATAGTTACAGGAATCATTATAAATTACAGTGAACAAAATGCAATGGAAGCACTAGCATTATTCTGTTTTAAATTTTAAGGGCAGGATGGTAGTGTAGTGGTTCAATGCACAACAAGAAGATTCTGGGTTCAAACCTTATTTATGACCAACGGGGCTTTATGTGTGGAGTCTGATGTTCACCCTGTGCTTGCGTGAGTTTCCTCCAGGTGTCCCAGTTTCTTCAAACAGTCCAAAGACATGCACATCAGGTCAAATGGGTACTCTAAATTGCCCGTAAGTGTGACTGGTTGTTTGTGATAGACTGGTGACCTGTTCAGGGTGTGCCCAGTCAGCTGGGATTGTCTCCGGCCTCTGCCATGACCCTGACCGATAAGCAGCATAGATAATGGATGGATGTTTTTTAAATTGTCCTGAGTGCTTAAAAACTCTTAAGTGTTCATCCATAACTCCCTGTTTCACTTGAGCATAAGAGGCCAGATTCCCTTAGTCATATTGAAGATTAGATGATAACCTAAGACAAAAGTTTGCTGACCCTATTAGGTCATACAAAGGCTATAAAATATAACTATATGCTTGTACATACCTATATCAATGGCTAAAACAATAATTACACATTTTAAACCTAAAACTGTAATTACCATGAATCATTGAAATATTTGTAGTTGTGCAGTACCTGAGCTGATGTCCCACAGCTTGATCACCCTGTCTGTGCCTCCAGTAGCCAGAAGATTTGATCTTGGGCTAAATCTCACAGCATTAATTCCAAGCTCATGGGCATCCTGCACCAACAGAGAAATTTTGAGATCTAACACACAAACATACTTTTTATTTGCCCTGAATCCATATAGTACTACCTGAATTCATACAGTACTTCCAAAATCTAGTCTAGTATTTGAAATATCATGGAAAGATCAATGAGAAGAAAAATAATAAAAGATAATCATAAAAAGAATAAAAGACATCATAACCAAATCATGACATTTCTACCAATAACAATCCAAAACTACAAGACTTTAGGCTGCAGACACTGGAATACATATTTGAAATTAAACCAAAAGCAGCTTCAGGTGTCTGCATGTGACAAAGCTGCATTGTGCTACAGCAAGCAACTGTTCGGCAGAAATGCATAAAAGCTTTTGTGGTTCATACGACAGAACTCTAGCTCTACTTCTCCAATTGACAGTTGACAAATCTTTAGTTATCTGTCAGGGAATCTATTATTTTCTCCTCTCATGTGTCTACTAATGATTTCATTAGTATATAATTTCACATATAATTTTATTTCACTAATTCAGTGGCTGCCAAACTAGAAACTGCAATGCCATGAGGGGTTGACAAGGGACTGGCTCAGTTGAATAAAAGAAGTCACTCACTCTCATTCATTCGCCAAAGAACCTAATCCTACTAGGGTCACAGGAGGGCTGGAGCCTATTTCAGATGACACTGGGCAAAGTGACATCAACAGCTTGCCAGACCACCGCAGTGCAAAACACATACAACCATTAAAACTCACATCTAGGGGCAATTTGGAACAGCCAATTAGCCTAATGTACACATCTTTGGTCTATGTGAGGAAATTGGAGTACCCAGAGAAACCCATGCAAGCACAAGGAGAACATGCAAACTCCACACAGAAATACCCTTGCTGGGCCTGGACCAGGACCTTCTTGCCTTAAGGCAGATGTGCTAATCACTATGCCACCGTGCTGCCACAACAGAAGTCAAGATAACTAAATTCTAAATTATCAGTTTGGAATAAAAATATTTTGAGCGGTTAAGGTTTAATATCACAGAGGAATCCTAATGTTCAATTGGGGTTATTTGCCCAAAAACCTTGATAAACCTGGTCTATTAGATTTGTATCTCAAGCGTTCATTTGGAATAGTAACCAGACAGGTTAGATATAAGAGATCCTGCAACTATAACTGATCTCTATTACTCTCTTCGAAAGTTAGAGCATTCTAGGTTAAAGGTCAGCTGTGTTTCCAGAAGATGATAAAAATATTGGACAATTTGGGGGAACAAGAAAGATAAGTTATGTCTAGACCTGTTTTTGATTTTGGGTTGACAGTGCTGGTCAACCCCTAGATAAGAAAAAATGTTTTGGGGAAAAAATGCAAAAGAAGAAATGTCATACTGTGGCTCCATGACAAATTTCAGAATCAATAAACAAAGAACATATTTACCAAAGTTAACAAAATGTGTAACATTTTTGACATGCAGCTGCAAAACATAGTGTAGAGCCCATTTTTTTAAACTGAAGTATATGGTTCCCTGCTGCTATTACTTTACAAACATTGTGTTAAAAAAGTCTTAGAATATTAATTTCACTGTGTAGGAGCAGCATAACAATGAGAATGTCACTACTCTTACTACTGACTCCTGGACCTCATGAGTTACTGCTGCCTTTATTCTGCCCAATAATTGTGTTGTTTAGTGGGGATTTGAGCACTTACCATAGCATGGACCACTTTGTTTGGAACTCTAGCTACTAAACAAACTCCTAAAGGCGTACAGAGATCCTCTTCTAAGCTGCTAATTGAATAACCACGCCTCTTCTTTCTGAGGACACAGAAAATACACAACTTCACAACATGAACAGTCAATAATTGCTAACAGATTATTTTTCATATTCAAACAAATATTGTTATAATAATTATGTTCACTATCTCTGGTTCACAGCCAAAATACCTGAAATAAACTTCACTAATTTCAGGCCGCTGTGAAAGATTAAGGTTTAAAATTGTTGTTTGTCAAGGGGCACTCGCCAGGGCTGTGGCCATGGAACCCTCATCTATTACACTCAAAACATTACCATCAATAACTGGAATTCGTATAGGGGGAGGGAGCATAGAGTATCTCTATACGCAGATTATTTATTACTGTATGTATCAGATCCTTTTTCAGGTGCTCCCCATATTTTCCATGCTTTGAGAAGATTTGGTGCTTTTTCTGGGTACAAACTGAACTTTAGTAAAAGTGAATGTTATCCCGTTAAGGACCTGGCTCTTCAAATACAGGATGATGCTCTACCATTTCAAATGTCTAAAAATGGCTGTAATATTTGGGCATCAATATTACAAGGGACATGCAAAATCTTTATTAAGAATACTTCTGTCTGCTATTTAAAAAAGTCAAATTAGACCTTAAGAAACGGAAACCACTTCACCTATCCTTAGCAGGGAAAGGGAACCATATCAAAATGAATGCACTTTCCAATTTTCTTTACCTGTTTCAATGTATCCCACTTTATCTTCCTAAATTTTCTTATACTCTATTGATAAAGTTTTAATTTAATTTATTTGGGATGGGTAAAATACTAGAGCACAGTTAGAATTGTTACAAAGACCTAAAAACCAAGGTGGCTTAGCTCTTCCAAATATTTGTCATTATTATTAAAAAATTTAAATAGAGTGCTGGTTATTTCCAATCTCACAATATACTAATAATCCCATAGTTAATAACACCTTCAAAATATGGTTTTAACTTAGACAGAACTTTGGGTTTAAAATCTTCTCCATTTAAGTCCCATACACAATAATCACCTTTCTCCCCAGCTGGGTTAAACTCTGAATTTACTCTTTAGCAGAGTTGAGGCATCAACAGTTTTAACGATATCTAGATAAACTCTACTTTTGTAGGCTTTGATGATTTGTCGTGCAAGTTTGGTCCCCCCTCGATCTACCTTATTTTGATATTTTCAAATCTGTCACTTTCTTAGGCATCATGACTCAAACTTCCCATACATACCACCACCTTCCAGTTTAAATTATCTGTTAGAGTCTCCTTTCAACTCTAAAAGAGTTATTTCAAGAATCAATGACTGAACAGCATCTTTTAAAAACATAACCTTCACAAAGATCAGGGCAGATTGGGGGAGGACTTAGAAGAGGACATCTGGGACAGTGCCCTACTAAGAGTAAATGACAGCACTTCCTGCGCTAAATTAAGCGTAATACAATTCGAGGTCCAACATCGCATCCACTATGCCAAAGTAAGACTGGCTAAAATATATTCCAACTTTGATGCAAGCTGCGACAGGTGTCAAAGTACTTCTGCCAATTTAACCCATATGTTTTGGTCATGTCCAGCCCTGACAAACTACAGGTTTACGATCTTTAAAACATTGTCAGAGGCACTTGGTATTGATTTACAACCCAATGCAGTAATGGCTATATTTGGTACTCCAAACAGGATACATTGCACGATGAGGAAAAGATATAAAAATATTATTGCTATTCCAACACTGCTTGCATGTAGAAGAATATTATTACACAGGAAATCTAAAAATCCACCAAACTCATCTCTATGGTTTAGTTACCTTACACAATTAATACAGTTAGAGATGTACTTAGGTAAACTTAAAGCTGTGCTAATCTAATACCATTCAACAGCCCTGTTGCATTTGTATTTCTGATATTTATAATATGGAGTGTACAGTCTTAGTGATGGCGAGCCTATTTGCTCTTTTTCTTCTTTCTTTTATTTTCATGTAATATTCCCTTTTTTTCTTTTTTTGGGGGGGTGGGGGGGGGTTGTGAGCACTGTACTAATAGCCTGTCTTTTTGGTTTTTGTTTATGAACCATATGTACATATATCATTGATGCTCAATAAAAATGAATTACAAAAAAATGTTGATTGGCTCTAGTTTTTAAGGTATCCTACTGAATTTAAATCAGCAGTCACTAAATATGATAATGAAAAACTGAAAAATGAAAAAAGAAATGCTGAATCTAGGAATAAACACTGTACATTTTTAAATTATTTTTAAAATGCTGGAACATTTACTTCAAGGATGCTAGGTCATGAGTTTAAACCCTGGACATGGTGGGAGTTTGACATGCACTGAATTATCAAGCTAAAATCACAGTATTTTATTGGTAACTATTAATAATAATTGCATTTGTAGTTCCGATTTACTTATATTTAAATCCTGTATTAAATGGATGATATAGGTGAGGATATACAAGAGGATATACTGTATGATTTATATGATATTACAGCTATTCCAATATATTTATACAGTAACTTTATATGCATTAAAATATAGTGGAAAATATCCTCAAGTTTACAGATAAACAGTACCAGGGTTTTATCAGAGAAAGTGAACTGGACACAGTAGAAACAAAGACGTCTATTTTCAGGGCACTTTTCTCATACAGCACAATAGCAATACTGTTATTTCTGGACAACTCCTACACTTATTCACACTAGTACTCTACACTGGTTTACACTTTCTATAACAATTTGCCTGAAACATGTCTTAGCTCCTAGCCCAAAGTTTCTTCATATAAACAAGGAAACTACACTCGACCCTTCTGGTGTTTGTTAATAATTTCATATCACAGAACAAACAAAATAAGTCAAAAATATCTACTTAATAATAGTGTCAAGCATCCTTTAATAGGGTATAGAAACTCCTACCTCACTTCTATTGGTTGATCATTACATGAATTAATCTTGTAAGAAGATGCTACTGATACTACAAAGTCTTGTATTTAAGTAAAGTAAGTATGTAAGTAAATAAATGGCAAATGCTTACTCACTCAAACAGACCTCTGATTGACCCAAGAATCCGAGGAGAAGTAAGTGAAGCTGACCTAAGACCAACAATAACTGTGTCAAAATCAGACAAAATAAAGTAAACACAAAACACACCCTCACATATTGGTATGTACTGTGGCATGGTGTTATCAATATGATTATAAATAAATTACCAGGGCTAAATAAAACCGTTGAGGGTTACTTGAACAATGTTAAAGTGTTTCAACATTGTAGTGTTTAATACCACAAACACTTAGGGCTCAGGTCTCCCAGTCAGGCTTAAGTATTTTTTATGTACACTTCAGTTGGACTTTTAAATGAGTACTTGGACTTGGACTTTTAAAATGAGGCTATGATTTAGTTAAAATAAAAGAAGACTGTCACACCCATTGGCATTTTGATTGTTAAGAAAACGCCGAACACGTACTTTCACTTTTAACATGTGAATGTCAATGAAATCCAGTCACAACAGACTCCGATTTTTAAAATCGGTGAAAATAGACTTAATGGCCAAAACTGAGATGGCATCATTCCCAGCTCCAACACCCAGTAGTAATGTTTGTAGTGGTAATGGAGTAAGGTTTTTTCAGCACTCTTAAAAGAACATCCAAAGTAATCACCTGCATTCCCCACCTACCTGCATTCCCCGTAGTAATCACCTGCATTCCCCACCTGTCCTCAGACAAGGGCGTATTTTTTAATGACTTTCCACATGTGAAATTGTGTCTTTATAGGCACAGCATACATTTTTTTTGGTTAATGGTGGCTTGACAACTAAGATGAGAGTGTTCATAGTGGCTCTACTATACTCCAATATCTCAGGTTGTCTCCTTAGCATGTTTTGTCCATCAGCAGCAAGTTCCTGACCAGGTCTGTGTCCATCCATGTCAACCCCATAGCTAACTTGATGCTGATTGGCACCAGAATATATACAGAGGTTTGTCATTATGGTTCCTGTAAATGGTTAGTGCTAAAGCATACCAGCTTCCTTAAAATAATCAAAGAACTGAGCTAAATGCAGACATTCATACTTCATGTAGTGTAGAGCTGTCATTTTTTCTACATTAACACTTACAAATTTTTTTCACTTAAAAAGGTTTTATTTTGGGTCTCACACTGCAAAGGTTCAAATTGGGAGCATGTACATTTGAAAACTGATGGTGTTCCGATTAGTTCTCTGTGTAATGTAATCAGTCCTTTGTGCTCATCATCACCCCTACCTCCAAACATGGAACACAAACTTACTAAACTTATACTAACAAGATTGGTGATACAAATGAATGTGGATCAGCAAGTAAAAAGCAGTGTACAGAAAAACTCAGTGCAAACCTCAAAGATGTAGAATACATAGACCATGTACCCAAAAGGGTGAGTAATGGAAAATCCGCTGCAGCTTCTGGTAGTGGCAAAGCTTAATTTCTTAAGAACCACAAGAAATAGCAGTTTCATGTATGGCTCAGTTTGCTTCTCTCTTGCTCCTAAAACCAACTATCATATCAATGTCATGTTTACTTCATTACGTCCATGTGTTGCGGCATTACACGTCCCCATAGAAATAACAGTGGTCTGTGTAGTCTTTGGTCCTGTGTATCCTGATAAAAAATGTATGTTTTATATCAGAGATGCCTCTGAAGATTTATGTAAAGCTTGGAGGAAATTTCTGAGGGTGTTATGGAGGTAATCCAGTATGGCTCTTGTTGTGTTGTTGAATGTTTATAAACTTTGCACTACTTATTGTACAACTGAATTACTGGTTCATAAAATTCATTATAATTGGACAAAACATGAGATATGGTATTTTAAATATAGGGCGACACGGTGGCGAATTGGTTAGAACCTTCGTCTCACAGCAGGAAGGCCTGGGTTCGATTCCCGGGTTCGGGAGTTTTTGTGTGGAGTTTGCATGTTCTCCCTGTGCGTGTGTGGGTTTCTTCGGTGTATTCCGGTTTCTTCCCACAGTCCAAAAACATTCACAGTAGGCTAATTGGATGTTTTAAATCAACCCTGGGTATGATAGAAAGTGTGAATGGCTGTATATGTGTTTTCCCTGTGATGGCCTGACGAGCTGTCCAGGGTGTACCCAGGGTGTTCCCCACCCTTGCCCAGAGTCAGCTGAAATGGGCACCAACCTCCACACAACCCTTATTAGGATTAGGATTATGTGGCTTAGAAAAAAAATGAATGAATAAATAAATATAGTGCCTAAATTGAGTCTACAAAAAAATCTCATGTCACCAGCAGGTATTACTCAGTGATAATAGAGAATTACTGTACTTACACACACACACACACACACACACACACACACACACACACACACACACATATATATATATATATATATATTCATTCTTACCTGAACACTCGCAAATTGCTAGTTTCTGAATCCTTTCCACTTTCATTCCTGTGTAGTAACGGTGAGGATGGCAGTGATACACTTTGGGGTACTCTGGAATAAAATTATTACATTTTAGTAATTTCTTGTTTTAGACATGAGGAAAATTCTCACTGACTACAAAATGTGAAAAGTCCTATCATGCAGTATTGGGTCTCTTTCCAATAAGTCATACCTAGCCATATATATGTTTGTGTGTGTGTGTACACAGTAGGATACATACAGAATACTAATAGTAAATACTAAAGTGGTTGTAGTGCAGAGGTAGTATGTGCATGTACAGTGTGTACAATGAGTGTGCATAAAGTGTGCAGATCTTCTGGTATTTCAGCAGTTCAGTAGCCTGATGGCTTGCGGGTAGAAACTGTCCCTGAATCTGCTGGTGCGAGTCAGGATACTGTACCGTCTGCCCGACGGTGGAAGCGTGAAGAGTGTGTGGCTGGCGTGGCTGGGATCAGAGAGGATCCATTGGACCTTCCTCCTACAGTGCTGAATGTAGAGGTCCTGAATCAGTCCTGGTGATGCTTTTTACTGATCTGACCACCCTCTGTAGAGTTTTGTGATTCAGAGCACTACATCTCCTGTACCAGGTAGTGATACAGTCAGACAGAATACTTTCAATGGTGCATCAGTAAAAGTTGATGAGTATTCTGGAGTCTGTGCCAAACCTCCTTAGCCGCCGAAGTAAGACGAGCCGTTGTCTCACTGCTTTTGTGATCACACCCAAATGATGTGACCAGATCATAACCTCACTGATATCGATCCCCAGGGCAGTGTGCAGAGCCAGCGCTATTGCATCGTCTGTGGATCTGTTTGACCAATAGGTGAACTGAAATGGGTCGAGTGTAGCAGGCAGTGAAGATATGATGTGAGCTTTGACTATACGCTCAAAGCCCTTCATGATGATGGAGGTGAGTGCCACTAGGCAATAGTCATTGAGGCAGCTCACTTTGGTTTCTTTGGGACAGGGACGATGGTGGTCCTCTTGAATGAGGGGGACTACAGACAAGAGCAGGGAAAGATGAAAAATGCCCATAAAGGCATCTGCCAGTTCCTGAACGCATGCTTTGAGAACACATCCTGGGATGTTGTCAGGTCCAGGAGCTTTCTGTGTGTTTCCTTTTTTAAAAGTATTTACACATATGTGCCTGAGGGAACTAAACAGGATAGCTGTTCCTTTGACAGAAACTCTGGTTTGTTGTGGTATAGGCTATTTTTCAAGAACTGCTCTGATGGCTATATTTGTACTGTAAAAAAAAACAGTACTTAATACTGTTAAAACATCAGATATTTTGTGTGTGTGTGTGTGTGTAAACTGCAGTGTCTCTATAATTTATTTGTCTTGGGTTCATTAAAGATCATACATTAAACTCAAATAGTTTTCTGGTGAACAGTGCAGGTATGGAAAATTATCTGTTGATGCTCCAGACACAAGATACAGCACTAACAGACACCCATTAAAGCCTCTTTGTCAATTAGGGTCTATTAGGTGTTTGCGTACTTGGGACTTAATGGGGGGAAAAAGATAAACAATCACTGGATAACAGGCTTTTAATGCACCATTTTGAGTCCTTCCTGGATGCACAGCTTTATTAGTAGTAAATAGAGTTTGGGTGGGTGCAATTTATTGGCCAATGCACACAGGTTTGGCGGCCTGGAACACAGTTTCTGCATATGATGAATGGTTCATTTCAAAGGGGAGAAACGCAGTAATCAGCTGCTAATTACTTAAACAGCAATGAATGTGACTGAAATGGAAAATATATACATATCAGCAGTGCCAATTAGACTCAGATGCAGTCTGAAGTACGTGTGATTTGTGAATTTTGTAAATATACTGTGGAGAAATAAGCTATTTCATTATTTTAATTCATTTCTGAAATGTGCTGCCTTAATATGGCTAATTAGTTGTCACTTTCTTCCTCAGCTAACATTTATTCATATATTTTTTGGGCTGAAATGGCAGATAAGCAACACACACATGCTCAGCTCTCAAGGTAATGATTTATCTTAGCAGAACAGTTTGCTCCAGTTCTGATTTGCACACTGTAGGTATTTTCAGCGGTGTGCATGGGCACTCTTACTGGTTTGAGGCTACATCAGCCCCATGTTGAGCAAGCAGAAATGCACTACATATCTGACCCCTTTTATCATAGCTACCATTAACTTTTTCAGTAAGTAGTTGTACATTAAATCAGTTAGCCTTTGCTCTCATGCACACTGATGCACCTAAGACACTGTCGCCAGTTCACACCGGTTATACAGTCATGTGAAAAAGAAAGTACACCCTCTTTTTTTTCTATTGTTTTATGTATCAAGGGATAATAAAATGGTCCTCACAAAGTCTTGAAATTATACAAATTTACCCTCAGATGTAAAAAAAAACCCCCAAAAAACACTTTATTTTATTTAACAAAAATTAAGCCAAAATGCAGACGCTTTGTATGAAGTACATTCCTTGACTCAATTGCTTATAGAACTACCTTTCGCAGAAATAACTTAAACTTATTTTTCTGTATTATTTTATCAGTTACATCACTGTGAAGCACATCACTACTTCAGTTCAGTGATGTTTGAGGGCATTTGTTTATAAACAGCTTTAGATATAAAACAGGTGAATAAGTGATACTAAGCCTGTGAGCTGGGGTGGTTTTGCCCTACCATCCTGGCATTTGATGGTTAGTATGAGGAGTTTTTGCTGATGTCCTGTGTTTGGCTTTCACCAAACGTAGCATTGTGCATTATGGTCAAACATCTCCACTTTGATACCATCTGTCAAAGGACATTATTCCAGAAGGATTGTGATTTGTTCAAATGCAACACTGTAAACCTAATCAATGCTGTCATGTTGTTTTTAGGGAGGAGGCTTCTCCTGCCAACCCTTCCAAACAAGCTATACTTGCTCTCTGTTTTTCTAATGTACTGTCATGAACTCTAACATTCTAACTGAAGCCTGGAGAGTCCTAGGTGTAGATCTGGGGTTTTTTTTTTGTTTGTTTGTTTGTTTTTTTTTCGATTTTTGTGAGCATTACTGAGCATTGTCTTGCCTTGTCTTGCCCTGTCTTGCCTTGCCTTGCTGAGCCATGCCGAGCCTTGCCTTGAAAAACTATTGCTATGCTGTTTTTTGGACTTGAACCTCTTTTGTTATCTATCTATATTTTGGGATTGTTTTGTAGTATGGACTGACTCCCTGGTGTATGACCCATTCCATTCTTCAGAAAAACACAGATTTTTGCTTGCTGTTTTTAATTACCTTTGCCTGAATTTCCAGTAAAGATCCTTATTACGTGTAAATCTCTGTGCCCTCTTCTGTACACACTGTATCTCCTGAGTCTACACACTCTTCCTGGTAGCCTAGAGGATTGGTTCCTGCCTGTCCTGCAGGAGACCTGGGTTTGATTCCCAGGCAATCCTAACAGCAAGGCTGTAAAGTATTCAATACCTGGAGAAAGCCCTCTGGATTGGGAAGGGTATGGCCCGGAGGGGCGGTCCTGGGATCCATCTCGGAACACACTAGACCCAGATCTGATTGAGGACTTCTACAAGAGACTCCCCGATCATCCCAGTAGGAACATCAGGGGATGTTCATATGGAGAGGGGTCCTGTCATGATCTGAACTGTTATTATACTTTTGGCCATTCGTTGCCCTCAGTCAGCAAGTCTCTTCTATGTCACATGTCTTGTGCAACCCTGTCTCTATTGGTAATTATGTCCACCTGAGCCTTGTTGTCTGGCCTTGATAAGCTGTGTGTTTTTTGTGTTCATTGTTCAGTCTTGAGGTCTGTGATGGAATCCTGCCTCATGAGTGATATCTTAAATCTCTTGCATTGTATTGTTATGCCTTTTTTCCCCCTTCTTGGAAAAAAACTTCTTGCTGTTTTTTGGACTTGAACCTCTTTTTATCTATTTTTGGATTTTTTGTAGTATGGACTGACTCCCTGGTGTATGACCCATTGCTTCAGAGCGACACTGATATTTGCTTGCTGTTTTTGATTACCTTTGCCTGGATTTCCAGTAAAGACCCTTATTACCTGTAAATCTCTGTGCTTGCTTCTCTACCCTCCTCATCTGAGTTTACACACTCTTCCTGGTAGCCTAGAGGATTAGTTCCTGCCTGTTCCTGCAGGTTTTATCTCCAACCAAAATCTATAAAACCTCTTTTACCTGATCAAGAACGTCTTAACGCAATGACTAGATGGCCAGGTGAGAATCATTAGGGTTGGAGTTAAAGTATTCAGAAGGTAACTTTCCAGGAACAGGTTTGGAGACCACTGCCAGACTCCTTGACTGGTGCTGTCGTAATAAGGTAATAAGCAGTGATTGAATGAGACAGTACACAATTTAGTTTTTGTATGATATTAAGAATTATTCAGATCGAGATTGTTTTGTTCAGATTTTAAAAAAACTGAATTTTATAATTGTTTAAGTATTAATTTTAAATATTTTCCCAAATGTGCAAAAAAGCGTATCATAGCCAGTGTGAAATCAGCCAGAAGTCTTGCATGCTATTCCCTGATAACACCATTTCTTTATTCTAGACAAATTCAGGGCTTGAAATTCTTTGAAAAAAGTAGCTTGTGCATTACAGAAGCTGCCAGCAAAAGTTACTAGCATCAACACAAAATAGCTTGCGCCTTACCTTTATTGTTATTATCTGGCTAATATTTGCTACTTGATTAGCAAACAAGTTGAAACAAGCAGGTTAAACAACACACAGTAACAGTATACGATCACAAAGCACAGGTCATTCAAAATGTTTCTGAGCAACAGGAGTACCACTAAAAGCAGCAGGAACCTCTGTCCTCATGATGTCATCATTACCAGTGACACCCGACACTGAATTAAGGATCCGTCAGCCTGCATGAGCTTATTCAGCTCATGCATTGTATTGAACCTGCTCTTAAAATGTAAATAAAACAAATCCAAGTGCTTTCTTTTTTTATTAATTATTTATGCTTTTTTTCTCTGTATAATTTACATGTAACCACCATTTGATTGTTTTGAGCCCAGTGGATCCAGCTGAATTAGCTGTGAATTCCAGCATGAGTTGCTGCCTGAGCTCAGTTTTAGCTTACTGGACAGCCGTGTGTGAGATTGTGGAAAGCAGGGCTGCGCGTAAAATCCTGTGCCTTCCTCCACGACGCATGCATTCCATATCAGATCGATGCATAATTACCTGGAAGAGGTTTTTAAAAATTAAAACTGGACATGTGTAAAGACTAGATCAGCTTTCCAACTCGCAGTGATAAGAGAAAATGCCATATAATATCAGAGGACAAATTATGTGGGAAATCGAAGTTGAATTAGTGATTCCGGTAAAGATGAATAAAACAAAAATATAACAGCTTATTTATATTTATATTATTATTATTGACAATTTATATTAAGAAATAGTATTATATTTTTATAATATAATACGTGTGTGAAATAACAGGCGGCACGTTGCGTGTAGGAAATATGCTGATTTTTTTCTTTTGAATACAAAAGTGGAAATAGAGGTGCACAGGACTCCAGTAGCCGGAAATTGCATTTAAAGCTCTGAAAATGGGTTTGTTTCGATCAGTAAATGTACTAATGGAAAGTTAACCATGTTCTGGCAACCATGTCTTACGGCAACTTTGACTTGCTTCTGGCGAATTTCACTTGTGTTGCACAATCGCTTATTAAGGAATTTCGAGCCGGGAAATTCCATGAAAATATATAAAAAGTATAAATATTTTAGTAGGAACATTCATTCATTTTCTAAGCCACTTAATCCTAATTGGCTCTCAGGGCCAATACACACACACAGCCACTCACACCTAGGGGCGAGAACATGCAGACTCCACACAGTTTAGCCCGGGAATTGAACCCAGACCTTCTTGCTGTGAGCCGAACATGCAAATCACTGCGCCACCATGCCGCCCTGGTAAGAACATATTTTAAAATATTTAATATTCTAGCTTTTTCTTTATTTTATTGTACAGTACACTACTCTCTATATATAAATATATGAGCAGGATCACTTACTTGTCAATGTTCACACTCCTGCTGGAAGCCATCTCAAGCTCTTTATGAAGACCAGCTTGTCTGGCTCTAAAGAAACAACAGAAAGTTGTAAATTGCTGTGTTTCATATTGCTTGTAACTGCCCACATATTTGGTTAAGTGGATTTAATCCACTGCTCAGTCCATCATTTTCAATGCATGGATAGCTGTATGTTTTTCTAACATTATCTCCACACAATATAAACATAAATTTGGATTTGTTGTGTTCCAAATATATGGCCATAGATAAATTATAATCATATTTTAAACAACACAATAATAATGTTCGAACTTTGGATGAGTTCAGAAATAATTGAATATTTGGTGGAATAACCACGACGTAATATCATTGCTTTCAGGCATCTTGGCATGATCTCCAGGAGCCTTTCTGTTGTTCTTGGGTGACTTTATGCTACTTCTGGTAATCATTCATACTCATCTTGATCGCACTGCAGAGGTCTTCTTCATTGTTCAGTTCTGGAGACTGGGCAGGCCTTGATTGATCTGGCTGCGTGGCATGGTGCATTGCTCTGCTGGAAAACCCAATCCTCAGTGTTAGAGAACACTGTCAGAGCAGAGGAAAGTGTTTTCTTCCAGGACAACCTTGTACACATCTTGATTCAGGTGTCCTTGAAATATAAATATTGCCCCATTCCAGCTTTGCAGAAGCCCCCCAGATCATCACCCATCCTTCATCAGTTTTCACAATGAATGCGAGACAATGTGGCTTCCAGGTCTAACCATTAGACGATGAGGTGATGGAAAAAGCTGAAAATCGATATTGACTCATCAGAGATAATGACGTTACACCGATCCTTGATATATATGGTCTTTAATAAACATCAGATGACATCTCTTTGATTCTCACTGATGGAAGTCTTTATTCTAGCTTTGCATGACTCCAACCCTGCCCAGAAGAACCTTTTTCAAGCTGTAGTGCAGTACATTTAACCCCAGCTACCATTTGCCGTTCTTTTTGTAGGTCACTTGATGTCAACCTACTGTTGTTCAGTGACATTCATTTGATAAGGACTTGAAGATGGAAATAACCTGTCACTCACCTGTAATATGGATTAGATTTATTTTAACAGGATTTCATGCACATTCCTGTAGAGATTAAATATCTTTAGCCTAATTGTATGCAAAATTTTGGCTCAATTCTACCTCTGAACTCCCTCACCTTAGTCTCTTCTCGTTGCGGTGGTTCATGCGAGCAGCAGCCTGTTCTTTCAAGCGAATCATATCCTCCAGGACAGCTGAACCATCAAGTTTCTTCTCCCTGTAATCTTCATCCAAGTGTTGATAACTCTCATGCAGAGTGTCATACTTATTCTTAAGGAGTAAGTTACTATCTGTCATCTTCTTCACATCAGCGTTCAGTTTGGCCTTCTCTAATTCCACAGCCATGACGTTGTTCTCAATATCATGCAACCTAATTTGAAAGAACAATGCACACATTTCTGTTGTGAAGGACGCTAAAATGTTCACTCATGATTCATCATTTTATTTTGCACCTATGCTGAAGGATAAGTAGAGACAATGCCCCTCAGTAAGAAGGGCAAGGTAGGAATAAGCAATGTTAATAAATAAAAATGTAAAAAAAAAAAAAGCATAGAAATAAAAAACATATAACAAAGGAAGATGTGTAAATAACAACTGTTTATTGTTTTAGTATAAACTAAAAGTGGAAACATAATAAAAGAAAATGAAAACAAGATTTTTATGGTTGAAACCCCCCCATTTTTTAAAGAATGAGAGTGGTCTTTCACACTCCATTAGGAAATCTGTTGAAACTCATTCACGGTTTTGGTAAATACTACATGGAAAGATAAGAAAATTAAAAGATGATTTTTATAATTTAGTTTTACAATTTTAAAGAGGGCCACATTGTGTATCTCTCTTCGTATTTTTGGGGGACAGAATTTAATTAGAATCTTTATTAGTTTTTTATTAGCTTTTAGAATCAGTGACGATTGCAAACTGTTTTTTTTGTCCACTGTTTTGATTCAAATATGATCCCGAGTTTGTGAGGTGGATAATAAGGAATTATTTAATGAGGTGAATTATAACCCATGAATCGAAAACGGGGCCTTCTTGCTGTGAGATGGACATACTACCCACTACGTCACTGTGCCACCCTTCATCTTATTCAATAATTGCTTACCATCCAAAGACAGCAAATTGCACCATTTTTGTGTAGTATATATTTATCCCCATTACAAAGCATACAAAAAGATATAACAAAGGTCAATATAATGTTAATAATATCAGAAACTCTTAGGACATTTGAGCTTGAAGTCTGTGCAAATGGGTTCTGTGATGAGCTGTAATGGTGCATTAAATGATATCACTCTATTGTGCAGCCAAAAAAAAATATCCACGGAATGGAATGGCACAATCATCCTAAGTGAAAAATGTTTGAACTAAAATAACTGGCACCCATGGTTTGTCATGGTCACTTAGAGGAGGTAGTGTCATTATCACACTTTCAATTGGAAAAATAAACCATAAAAAGCTATTTTCATCTTTCTTTTCTTCTGTTTCCATGTAGTATATACTAAAACTTTGAATTAGGTAAAAAAAAAAACCCACTACGGTTTACTTATGTTTCTGTTTAGTATATACTAAAATCTAAATGGGTTAAAAACATGACATTAGCTACACAGTGCTTATCTCTGCTCGGGACTGCCTCTGTAATGGTTGAAATATTCTTTCATTCATTTTCTAAGCTGCTTTATCCTAATAAGGGTCGCCGGGAGGATGGCGCCCATCTCAGCCGACTCTGGACGAGGGCAGAGTACTCCCCGGACAGCTCGCCAAGCCATCTCAGTGCAACACACATACAACCATTCATACTCACACCAACGGGCGATTTGGTCAGCCAATTAGACTACTGCACATGATTTTGGACTGTGGGAAGAAACTGGAGTACCTGAAGGAAACCCCTGCAAGCATGGAGAGAACATGCAAACTCCACACAGAAACGTTTGGGCCCAGGAATCATACCCAGGCCTTCTTGCTGTGAGGCATACACGCTAACTACTGCGCCACCATGCAGCCCTGGCTGAAATAGGTGAAAAATAATGCATCATTTTTTTGTAATGTTCCTTTGTAGTAATCAAAAATGTTCCTGTATGTTTCTGTGGCACATAATTGTTTGTTAATTAACAGAGATACTAAACTCACTATATTGTGCCTTGTGTGTCAAAAATTCAAAAGTCTTGCACCAAATGTTAAGAGTTAAATAGTTGTAGGAAATAAAATTATTACTGTATTTACATGCATTTTTTGCAGCACATATTTATTTTTATTAAATACTAAAAACATAAGGATCTGGGATATTATAACAATTTGATCACAATTTGATCATACACTATAAGACAGCGTGGTGGTGTAGTGGTTGTCGCCTCACAAGCAAGAGGTTTCTTGGTTCGAACCTGGGCAAATCTTTTTGCACCAGCGCAATGTTATTCTGGAACAGGTTTTAGCTCACCCCTCTAGTTCCGCTGAAGGTGGAGTTTAGTGCTATGGAATAAAAAGGCATTTCAGGCAATTGTAAGCTTCTATCTTTGTGGCAACAGTTTTGAGAGGGTGAGGTGTCCACATACTTTTGGACATACAGTATATACAGCAGCTCTTTTTTTATAATACTAACTCACGATGAGACCTCTCAAAATCTTTAAGGACATTCATTACAAAATGTTAAGGAACAAAACTAAAACTCCTTTATTCAATCCACGACCAATGTACTAATTTTAGATGTCTCTGCTCTGCACATATTTATGGTATGTTTTCAACAACATTTGATTAAAATGTAAGATTTGCTGCAACAAGAATGTTGTTCTTTGATAAGGAAGCTTACCTGACATGCTGCTTTTCAAGAAAATTGTCCTTGATTTTTATCTCTTGCTGCAGTTGAACTACTTTGTAAGCAAGCTACAATAACAAATGAAATAAAAACAGAGAAATAAATGTACTTAGCAAAGCTCCATTTAGTGAAAAACAGAACTGGGTATATTCAGATTTGTAAGCAGATTGGATTTGCTCACAGTATGTAAAGGAAACATGAACACAAACAGCAAGCAGATGATTTTCCTCCTAACAACCATTATTTTTTAGATGGCCTTAAAATGAATTACCTCTGCTGTTCTATCTAAGATTTGAGTGTTAAAGCCAAACAAATTTAAGAGGATCTGAAAATATTAGAACTGCCAAACTGACAGGAAAGGGTGATTTCAATATATGAACTGAATAAAATAAAAATACTGATAACTGGGAGTTGCGGCTAGGAAAGTCTAGGTCTGATCAGTGTAGTGACACGTTGGCTGGTACACCTCCCTACCTCCCCAGTTGCTGTCTTCAGGGATGACAAATTCTCAGATGAGGAAAATGGTCTGTAGAATTAGAAGCAACAATTATATTACATTAAAAAACATACTTTAGGAACATTACACATGAACATCAATTAAACATGACTTTTAATTCAACTTTTAACAAAATTGAATAAAGCACGCTATGCCAGTATTAGGTAGAGTGTATAAAGTAATATTTATATTACTTTTATTTAGAGGCATGATGCTTAAGGCTCATAAAAAAGTTCCAGTTCCAAAACTGTTGACCTGCTACTACTGGGCCTCGTTCAACTCCCCTAAGGTTTAACACTCTCTGTCCCAAGAGGCCATGGAAGGACAAAAGGAAGAGTACACCTTGAAAAGGCTGCCAGTCTACTGCAGCTCTAACACAGACACAAACAACCATTCACTCTCGCATTTGCACCTGTGGGCTATTTAGAGTAGCCAGTTGTCCTAATTTCCATATCCTTCGGCTATGAAATGAAGCCAGAGGACCCAAAGGAAACCTATGCAAGCAAGGGGAGAATATGCAAACCACACACATAAAGGCCCGAGTCAACCATGGGACTCAAACCTCGAACCTCTGTGCTGAGGCGACAGTGCTAACCACTGCAATGACGTGATGCCTAAAGTGTGAAATATTACATAAAACATTTGAATAAAAACATGAAAATGCATTTCAGATTCAGAATACACTTTACCTGTCATCAACTGCTTGTGTTATAATAATAATAATAATTATATAATAATTATAATATATATTATAATAATAATTACTATGTGATACCATGCATGACAAAGGTAACAAAGCATACATGTTTGAAGCCTTTAGTATAAAACGACCATTCATTTGTGTACACCCAAGACAGCTTGCCAGACCATCACAGGACCAACACACACACAACCATTCACACACACTCACACCTAGTAATGGTGTAATAATTTGCCTTACAGCAAAAAAGGTTCTGGGTTCAATTCTTGGGCTTAGATGTTACTGTGTTGCTTCTTTCGGGTACTCAGGTTTCCTCCCACATTCCAAAGATATGCATTAGGCCAACTGGATGAGTGTTTTGCCCTGTGATAGACTGGTGAGCTGTTCAGGGTGTACCTTGCCTTTGCCTAGTGTTGGCCTCTCCACGACCCTAGTATTAGGATAATACAGTTCAGCTAATGAGGTCAGTGGTGGCCTGGTGGTAAGGAGCTGGATTGGAGCTGGATTACTGACCCCAAGATCGGGGGTTCACGCCCCACTATCAGCAGGTTGTCACTGCTGTCCCCCCAGTGCAGCTAACTGGGTTATCAAATGCCAGCCATGTCTCTCACTGTCTATGGTCAGCATGTTTCTGCCCTGCGATGGCATGGCGAGCTGTCCAGGGTGTACTCTGCTGAGATGGGCGACCTAATTAGGAATAAGTGGTTCAGAAAATGAATGTATGATGACGAGTTCAGCTAATAAGTGAGTGAGTGAGTGAGTGCAAGTGTTTGAACTGTGGGAGTAAAAAAGAGCACCCAGAGGAAACCCACACAGGCACAGGGAGAACCCTCACAGAAACGGGCCTCGAACCCAGGACCTTCTCGCTTGTAAACAGCTGCTAATCACTCTCTCAGCCAATCATAAGTGTCCAAGTGGTCATACTGTTGCTATAATGTCTTAGGACAACAGGTTATTGTAATAACACATTATGAATGTTTTGTTTATGAGTCAGCTTTTAGACACTTGACCAAACGACAAGTCGTCTAACAATCAAATCAGATGTAAGGAGACGGTCAGTAGGTGCTTATTAAGGCGTTATTACCTCGGTGAGGAGATGAGGCCTTGGGTAATTAATGCACTTTGCGCGCAGCGCTCGAGCAGGTTGACATCTGGAACACAGTGAGAGGTGAATTGGACTGAAGCTCCGGTTGGATTTTCTGGTTTCAGGAACTTTTATTTAAACTTTAAACCAAGGCGCTACAGTGTTACAGCTGTGCTAAAGCAAACAAAAGCTCTCTCTCTCTCTCTCTGATTTAACCGCAGTGTGTGATCCTCGCGAGATTAAACTCTACACCGCTCATGTTTTAGTAAACAAGGTAATTCACATAACATTAACACAACAGGATGCGGGGAATGTGGAAAGTAATAAAAAACCACCCGATAAAACAGCACAGAGCCTTTAAACTAGGAGAGGACAATCATGAACACATATCCTACATGATCGGATCATATCTTGGAAGAGGATCTTCTGCGCCTTATCGCGATATTTCAGCTGCCGGATGATGTGCCGCTTCCATGGCTCGGAGCGGTTCGGGTCCGGGCTCGGCTCAGTCCAGTCGCTCCCAGGCTTCGTGTACTCCATAGTGGCCATGACTAAAAAACACGCTGGTGTGTCATTCCGAACATATGACCCATGCTGGATTTCCGCATTTGAAGCCGATCGATTTAAACATGACAAAACGCGGCTGAGAGCAGAAACTCTCAGGAACTTGTTCGAGCAAGTGGGCGAGAACTCGGGCTCCCAAACGTCAGCGCGCACACGAGCGCACGCGAGCACACGCCTGCTCAGTGCGCCCGCACTTTACATAAGCGGAAAGTGACACGAGCGGTTCCTCCTAAACACACAAGGAAGTTCTCGGTTTTTCTTTTTAGCCTAATCCGAATGAGTCTAATCATAACAATCATAATCATCATATTCATAATAGTAATAGCAATCATAACCATAATAATAATAATAGTAATAATAATAATAATAATAGTAATAATGAACTAACAGGTTTATAGATGTTGGGGCTATAATCCCTGGCTATGATTTAGGTTTAAAGGTTTTACTGAATATTAAGAGCACAGACTGAACTCTAGAAAACCACCAGCACCTGTGAACAGAACAGAGCATGTCGGCTATTAAAGTTCTTATACTGACTCAACTTTACATGAAATGATGGTATTTGTTAAAAGACATCACAAAGCACCTTATAAAAGGCTGTTAACGATAATTATACCATCAACAACAACAATAATAATAATACTAATAACAATAACAGTAATAACAATGCTAATAATAATAACAATAATACTAACAACAACAATAATAATAGTACTAACAATAATTATAATCATAATATAACAATAGCAATAATAATCAGAATAAAATGATTAATAAACTTGAAGTGATATTCCTGACTGATTTGTTTTTGCTTTGGGAAACAAAAAAACAAAACAAAAAAACCCTTGTTTTTCCATCATCTGATTTAAATGTGTAAACCAAGCGGACATACAAACACAAAGTAGAAAAGCAGACAATTCTCGACAACCGCATTTATTATTTAAAAACAGGTTAGTTTAAGAAAGTTTAAAAGCTAATTGTTTAAATGAATTTACAAGTACAAAATGGCCAAAATCAACAAAGCCAAAGCAGGAGTCATCCGTACATGAGTCATACATCTGCAATCCTTACACTGCAGTCTGCAAAGGGTCACCATGTGACCAATTCAACGCATTTCATGCATAAGTATTCAATACAGGGATGATAAAGCAGAATGCATATTTGTCACCTAGTAGCATCGCCAATGTGATGAAACAAGAAAAACAACTTAAAACAGCAAATTTGTGAAAATGATTATGTCTCACAATGAGTACTGAACTATTTACAGAGTAATACTGTTTCAATTTTATATGAAATGATGTACCGTTCCACTCTGATATTGATGTAAGTTTGTTATAGTCCAAAACACACTAAGAAACTACTGCCAGACTGGGGGAAAAAGTAATCTGTTGAATCCCCCCCTCATGGTTTTATGCAGGTGTTTCCCTTTAATTTGGTACCAGTTTATTGTTTACATGACTCTTTAGCTTAGTCGAACTAAGTAGAAGAAGCTTAGGAGAACAAAAAGCAACTGTATTTGGTTGAACACATTCTTTTTCAGAAAAAAAACAAGACAAACAAAATTACATTAACCACACAAAAATAAAACATTTTCAAACCATATCCACACAATGGCTGATGTGTATCAAAAAAAAAAAAAAAAAAAAGTGTGTCCTTTGCTTCTTTGAACTGAAAAGTCAAGACATACCGAATACTGAAGGCCACTGCAAATAGTTAAAATGGTTGTGCAAAATAAAGAGAACAATATATGTTCGAGTTTGTGCAAAAACAAGAAGCATATTTGTGTAAACCCGCACAGCAACTGACCATAACTGTAGCTGATTTACTGTCTGTGTTGAGCCATGTGTAGATACATAACTCAACTGTATTCCAACTTCTTTTCAGCCATGCGTAAAAGCAGCATCTCAGAGTATCTCTCTAGAAGAGCCATAGCACGATCATCCCTAAGCTGGCGGCCTGGAGAGTCTTCTGGAAGTTGAATAGCAGAGTTCAGATCTTGGGGACAAAGAGAGTGAAGCTCTTGTAGAATCCCACCGAAGGCCTCATGTAGCATGCTTTTCATCTGCATCTGCTGTTCTGACATCTCACTTATGCCCTGCAACTGTAAGGAGAGGACTTTAGTTTGACACAATGCATGTATATGCATTTTCCACATATATTGCTAATTGTATTTCTTAAAAAATAGCAATCAATGCTTCCTGTTAATAAATTTAACATGGGAATTACCCGTACGACAAATTTCAGCCTGAAAGGAGAAGAAAAACTATTTAAGACATTTGGCCATTTTTAAAAAATATTATTGGTGACACAGCAGCCTTCAGTTTCCTGTGCAGACACAGGACAACAATCCAAGTCATGCTTCATGTCTATGAGGCTCCGCTCAGGAGTTCCGCTACAAATATTCAACCACTCACACTTGAGACATCGAGTGAATGAGAATCTTTAAGCAACCTAGGAGATATGAACAGACAGGCTGAGAACAAAACTCAGTGGTAGCATTTTTTTTTTTTTAAATGAACATATTATGGCACTACCAACTTAGATTTTCATACAAAGTTTATTAGCAAGCCACACTATGTAATATGCCTCTTAAAAAATTTCACACATCATCTGATGTAATATCCCTATTTCAACACGTTTGATGCATGCTGACTATTTGATTTTAACACTTCAGAACTGTAGGCTACAACACAAGTCAACAAATATACAAGAATAAAACCTCATCTGTGTCATTTATCTGCATTGAAACTATAGAAAATAATGAAGCTAAGCAAGAAGACAGTGTTGCATTTGATTACTGACTACATGCAGTCTCATTGTGAGATGGTTATCCCATATTTCCTGACACTAAAAAATATGGTTCTAGGACTGACAACGACTATTGCTGAACTGCTCTCAATGCGACATAGGACCACCATTCTGGAGCAATAAAGACACTGTGATATTTCTTCCATGTTGGTTAACTCTGGACAGGGACAGCCCAAAATCACACTGCCATTAATCACATGACTCATCAACAGACCATATTACAAACCAGAAGAAGGTATATGGAGAAGCAAATTTATGACTTCTTATCATAGAGGTTTAGTACCATATCGCAGATAAATCATTATAAAGAGCTTAAATGTTAGAGATCTTGGAGTTTATAATGTGTTGCAATATAAGGGTACTTTATAACAGGACAAAAATAAATTGTCACTGCAAAAATTTAGCACTTTTATATGACATTATGAATTGCATTTTAAACATGTAACCAATTAATATGTGACAGTTATGATACTGTGTCATAGGAAGCATTGACTGCCTTAACTAGATAAATAGGATTGTTATAAATAATATGACGATGTGAATAAGAACATGAAAAATGTAGCACTGCAAAGAGGGTAAACTCACTTTGCTGTAAAAGCCAGCTGCTTTCTGCATGGTGTGCTGGAGAACATTCACAAGCTCCTTACATGCCTGCAGATTTAAAGTCTCACCTGAAAGGCAGACAGACAAAACACATGAAAACAGCTTTAATGTCTACTAATTATCTGGCATGACAAATCACACTGACATAAAAAGAAATCAAAATCACTCATGAACTAAGCACTTACACACCCTTTTAATTTGGATAAGTTATTAGAGTGATCAGTGAAGATCAAGACTTTGCTCTTGCAACAGTCTCTTCTTAAAAACACAAATATTTTTATTGTTAATAAGGTTAACTTGGTTTTGGGTATGGGTATTTTCTGTGCAAGCTTCCTGCAAACATGAGAAAATAAAAAGGACAAATTGTCAAAGGAAGCATTGTATCATCATTAAGCAGAAATATTTTCTTCCAAAAATTGTACTCAATGCAGTAATTAAATAAATGCACTGAATGGGGTTCTATGTTGAAAACCAGAGGAAGCAGACAGCAAAAAAGACTGTAGATAGTCAATTCTACAGTTTACTTACAAGTGCTAAGGTACATAGACACAAGCGTACCTCTGTAAACCATCCTTTCCATGAGGTCACACTTATAACCACCATTATGTGTCTGTCAAAACAAGTGGTTTGCTTTGATGTGGATGCTTGCACCACAGGCCTACACTGTATAACCATTTTGCAATTGCCAATTATAGAGTTCTAGATAAATACTAGGCCAATTTCAAACCTTAGTAAAAATGTGTCCCCAAAAATATCTTCCTTTCAGCTGCTAACATTACAAAAATCTGGTTATGGTTAATGAGCACTACATCTAAATCTAAAGAGTCTAATACCTGGGTCTGGGTCGGGTCCTTCCATCATGGGCACTGATATCGCTGTGCTGCATTGTGCCACAGTCAGTTGATTTGCCCGACTCTTTCCTGGTGTTACAAGAGAGCTGTCTGTAATTGGTGCTTTCGAAACGCCAGAAGAGAGTCTGTCGGACATTATGGGTGTCAGCTTCTCGTCAGTGCAAATGATTAGCTTTTGGTTCTCTTTTCCTAGCGATTTCATCTCTGTTGGACTTTCCATAACCTGTCTACAGAGCGGACTCAAAGGCTCCACCTGGCTTTCCAGAGCATTTAAGACAGCAGGTGCTAATGGGGAAGACAGGTCCAAGTTGAGGGTGGCGGAAGAACTGAGATTACCCTGAGCAGGAGTTGCCAGAGGAAGTGCTAGAATTGAAAGACATGGAGAAGGTACTGCACTTTCCTTTCTGTCCTTCATCACACTGCAGTCTTGATTAGGCAATGAGGCTTTGCAGAGTACTTCATTATTATTTGCACAAAGCTGCTCTGGACACACATCAATCATCTTCTCATCCATAGATTTAATCTTGGCACTGGTAATGTCCATGCCACCCTGACAGGAGGATTCTGAGGCATCACAGGGCGTGCTGCCAGGTTTGGTACCTGGATCACTGTTGTCATTCTCTTGTGAGATTAAAACACTATCTGTAATTTATAAAAAGACACAAACTGAGATGTTTCAAGCAGCTGAACATGTCTGTGGACAAATGCGACTTTGGTCAGGAATGGCAAAATAAAGAAAAACTTTATAAAATAAAAAATTACTAAATAAACAAGTAAAAAGGCAGCTGAAAGAGACACTACACAGACACATCACTATTTCTACAGATCAGCTTAAACCTTTGGCAAAAAAAGCTGGGAATTGACAACAAAGGAGGTAACAAAAGTGCCAGTTTAAATGTTAAATATACTAATGCAAAACTGTTTAGGTTTTAAAGTAAATGTATTGCTAGAATGTGATTTGGATCTTACCAGTTTTCTTTTGATCACTTCTCATGGCACTTGAACTACAAGCCTTAGAAATTAGGTGTGAATTGTCCTTAAAGAAAGATGGGAACAGGCAAAAAAGATCATAGTGTTAGTACTGATTAAAGAGTAAACAACTCTCAACTCTAAACTACTCTCTTTATCGCAACATTAATCTTTGTACTAGCTTTGTGCAAACATACATAATTATTTACTCTATTTATACACCAATTAGTCATAAAATTAAAAAGATGTCAGGTGAACTAAATAACACTGACTATCTCGTTACAGTGGCACCTGCCAAGGACTGAGATGTATTAAACAGAATGCGAACAGTCAGTTCTCAAAGTGAACTCGCAGGAGTATCAGGGGTGTCCAAGGCTCACTGATACATGTGGCCAGTGAAGGCTAATATGTGAAGTGAAGGCTGTCTGGCCTGATATGACAGAAGAGCTACTGCCACACATACACAACCCATTGCAGCTTGCTGTGTATGAGGTTGTCTAGAGGCTCAGGTGGTGTTACTGCATGCGCACATGCACAACAAGCACTTATTTAATATATAACAGTTTAAATTTTACTGTTGCTAGAGCATGTTGTTGAAACCAAGCCTACAAATACAGCAAACATGGAACAGCTTTGTTCTAAAACCAGAAGGAAAGTAAAAACACAGACAGACAGACAGACAAGCAAAAAAGATGGTTTAAAATTTATCTTCAATAATATATTGTCCTATGTTTATTATATCACTCATAGCAACCATTCCAATTCCACCTGGAAAATAACAGACCTTATGGACCATTTCTGATGAGTAGCTCATTTTGTTCTAACTGCACTTTGTATTATAATACCTCTGTCCTTTCCATGCTGCTGTTGGACTCATCAGGAATACTAGGCAGGTGAACTCCAGGTCTGCAAACACCCCTGCTTCCTGCTACTGTACCACTGTAAGAATAGTAATCCATAAATATTAACTCTATCTTACAATAAAAAGCTTTTCAAATATATGAAACAGAGTTGCACAACTATCAGGCTGCTCTCATATTATCTAAATATTAGTTCACTATGTTTATAATTCATCAGTTTGAACAAAACTTCTAGATCACATTTTTACACACCAGGGGTGCATACAGCAAAGCTTTCATAACTATTAGTGATGTTTAAATAATATTCAACAGATCATAAACACTGGTAATTAATTTTGAATTAACAATTTTAATGCTACTAATATTTTACTTTCTGCTTTAGAGTAATGACAGTATTTAGACTGAAATGTGCATGGTTTCATATGTATCTGTCGACTAAGGTTCTGATGTCACATATCACACACTCACCGTATGCGGCTCTGGAAGCGTGAGAGGAAACGGGTAGAAAGGCTTAAACGTGGGTTGAGGAAGTTCTCACTGGAAGGCTGCAGATTACGCAGATCTGTGTTAAACTTTTCTGAAATAAATAAATAAACAAAAAAGATTAACAAAAGTAACTGATCCAGTTTCAGGATCATATTATATTACACACACACACATACACACACACACACACACACACGCAAAGAGTGAGCACACACCCATGGAGCAATGGGCAGCATT